>CM018689.1:58066594-58666594 GCA_009363875.1 Mikania micrantha
TATATGTGTGGGCCTTTAAGAGGCAAAAGTAAAATTGCATTAATTTTAACGTTATTTTAATTATTTTGTGAAAAATAACATTAAAATCATTGGGATGATCAACTCAAACGATAACTTTGAGCCGAAGACTTTTTCGGAGCAGTATCTCTATCCCAATTGGGATAGAGGTAAGGTTTGTATTTATCCTTCCCTCCAGACCCTACTGAAAAGTAAAAATATACTGAGTAATGTTGTTGTTGTTGTATTTGCTTTTATTAACAACAATGGAATAGTACTGTCTCAAGACCTCTCCCTCCGCTAGCAATTTTTGGTTACCGTACATGGTCTCTCAGGACATTCTCTCATACTCTTGAGAATGAAACTCATATCCTAGGTTACGTCTTTGAGTTGTTTTTAGAGAGACTAAAACCTAAAACATCTCATAAAATAAGCCAAAATGGTACACTAGGCTATAAGTCGTTTGGTTCAGAGCATGTTACTAGTACATCCTTATAGTAGGTTTAAGATGAAAATCACTCTGATTTTTGTATCAGTCGTGCAATAATGTGGTTTTCGATGACATTGTTACTTATTCTTTGTAGAAAACCTTTTGCCTTTCCGCGTCATCTACTTTCTCCGGTATCTATCCATTCTTATCGATCTCGCCGGTCTCTCTTTGTTCTGGTTTCAAAAGACTTGTCGGTAAAAATAAAAAAAAGAAAAAGAATACAAAAAAAACTGACATTTTTTTTTCAATTTTTACTCTTTTTTTTTTTTTACTTTTTGTGGTGTGTCTTTTTGTATTTCTTACTGCCATCTCTAGTTTAAATTGTTTTTTTGTTGTGTCTGTTTTAACTTTAGGTTTATTGTCATATTCGAGTTTCTTGAAGCTTGCTTTTACGATAAAGTATAGTTATTGGTGTATCATTATGTATATGTTTACACTTGACGTTAGCTTTTACGTTAAAGTATGCTTTCTAGTTTTACGACATAGTGATTCACATTTTAAAACAACACGTTTTAAGTTTTTTCGACGTGTTTTTTTAATTGTTTCTTGGTTGAATTCATGCGCTACCAATGCTATAAAGTGTTATTGGCATTATTTTTACTCATGCATCTGTCTCTACTTCTCTATTTAACCTTTTTTAAATTGTTTCACCCATGAAGCATAGCGACAGGTCGTGTCATTCGCAAAAACACATACAAGGTCTATCTATCTAGTTATATACAAAATAGAAATATTAGGCTCACGGGTCTGATAATTATCAAATTATGAAGCTCTGATCCAAACTTGGTTATTACATTTGACTCTATTTTAAACCCAAACTCATTTAAGCTCAGCTCGAATATAATTTATTTAATTCGTGGCAATTCAAATTTTAGAGGATTGAGTTAAAAATGAGTATGAATTTACCAAGAAAAATTATAAGGAGAGAAAATATTTAAAACTGAAAATGAAGTGTCTAGATTTTAAACTATTGAAGGAGCATATAACATAATCATTAAATAAATAAATGAGAAATGATTTTAAATTGTCGAGAAAAAAGGATTGTTCATGAATTCCGTGTTTCTGTCTTTAAATTTCTATACACGTTACGTGTATTTCTATATTAAAACGTGTCTTTATTCATAATATTGTACAATAATATCAACTTAATTATGATATTTTCTGTTAATATTGTTCATTTTAGATAAAACAGTAGTTGCTACTCGTGAAAAAATTCAAAAAATATATATATATATTCATAGTTTGTGGGATTATGTCCAACCACTTTGATATCATTTGCCAGCAACCTCAGTCACGGGAAGAAGATATGAGAAAATGGAAAGGACGTACTAATTTAATTAATTAAAATTTAGTCATTTAAAAACCTTTTTGTATTTCTTTTACTTATCGTACTCTGCAAAACTTTTTAAATATATATGAGTAAACTATATGTTTTTAGTTAGTTAATAAGATCCATAAGACTTTAAACAAAAACATGAGAGACTGTTTCTGCCATATCACAATCTCATCATTCTTCCCCAACCCAATGCTCCCATGGATCCCCTTCTCATGATCCGGCCTCCAAACCCGAACGATCCATCGACCATTCCAACTCAAATGAATGGATAAACCTGACAAGTTTCGAGGTTTATCAATAACAAAGATTAGAGGATCAATACTTATCACGAATTTGAAGCAAAATCGAATTAAACTTATCTTAGAAAGTCAAAGGATAAAGAATTATGTATTCTTATTATGATTTTTTTATGATAATATTTATCATGTTAGTTTATGGTTATTATAGTCTAAAAATTTATTGTATTTATATCTTGCCTTTTAGACAAACATGTATCTTAAACATTCTTTAGCAGATGTTATACATCTTTAAAGAACTTATCATTTGTTGTTGTTGTTGTTGTTTATGATTGATCTTTGATTTATCAACATGCATTTAACAACTCAATTTTAAAGATCTTTTGTATATGGTGGATTAACATTTCGTTCATTTTGGCTGTATTATAATGTTAAAAGACTAATTCTGACAATTTTATATTTTGGAGAGGGGGTATGACAAGTAAGAATTTAAGGTAGAAATAACGTTGGTAGGGCTGTAAACGAACACGAAGGAGCCCTTGTTCGTGTTCGTTCATTTGTTCAACTTTTAACTTGTTCACGAACGCTAACCGAACGAAAATTCTTGTTCATGTTCGTTCATTAAGAAATTTAGCTTGTTCACGAACGGTTCACAAACGCTAACGAACACATACTATATAAACAATAAAAATCAACATTTTTAATCTCAAGCAACTGAGATAATCATTTATAAATATATAAATTAAGATATTATAGTATTAAACTAAAAATAACTTAAGTATTATGGTATTAAACTAAAAATTAAAAATTAAAAATAAACAACACATTTAATGAATAAATATAATAAATTAACTTAACCGAACATAAACGAACATGTTACCAAACGTTCACGAACACAAATGAACGAACACGACCACTGTTCATGTTCGTTCATTTAACTAAACAAACGGAATTTCTTGTTCGTGTTCATTTGTTTATTAAACGAACGAACATAAAAGAACTTCCCGTCGTACGGTTCACGAACTGTTCGCTGAACGTTTGGTTCGTTTACAGCCCTAACGTTGGTGCATTTTGGTTGTATTATAAAGTTGAATGACTGATTTTGACAAATTTATATTTTATATGTTGCAGAGAGAGGTATGACAAGTAAGAAGCAATATTTTCAGAACCGACCGGACGTCTTACTGGTTACTGGTCATACCGGTTGGCTCGGATTCAAGAACCGGATGACATAATAAATATATAAAAAATTCCGAAAAAATTATAAAATTATAAACACATTTAAACAAACATAATTAATGTTCAAACAAACATAATCATGTTAAAAAATACAAGGTTTGATTTTAATGTTTTATTATTTGGATTTTAGATAAAAAAATTTTGAAATCAGGTCCGACCGGTGAACCGGCTCAACTGGCCGATTTCCTTGAGGACGGTTCACATGTGGTTTTTGGGCCATTCAACCCCCGGTTCCCGGTCCGGTTATGACAACACTGGTAAAAACTAAGAAGTGGGTTATATTTAGTTCAATTTAAGATGGAAATAACGATTGATGCATTTTGGTTGTATTATAAAGTTGAAAGATTGATTTTGACAAATTTATAATTAACATTTTGGAGAGGGATGACAAGTTAGAAGGAGGGCACATTTAGGGCTGTCCAAAAAGCTCGAAGCTCGGATTCGGCTCGTAGCTCGTTCGGAAAAATCTCGGATAAAGCTCGGCTCGAATAAAGCTCGTTTGAAACCGAGCCAGCTCGTTTTGTAACCGAGCCGAGTCCGAGCCAAGGCTGGCTCTGCTCGTAGCTCGCTCGTTGCTCGGCTCGTTTGTACAACATGCTATACTAAAATATAAAACTATATGGTTATTTTCATTGATAAATATACTTTAGTGTTATTTTGTAACTATGTTAAAAAAAATAAAACAAAAGAGGTATATACGAAATGAATCTCAATTCTTACGTGCTCCACTAATTCCCAATTCATAAATCATATTATTAATTCATAGTTCTATATATTCACGCCTCTTCTCTTATGTAAAATCGAGCCAAAAACAAACCGAGCTGAGTCAAGGTGAATGCAATTCAAATATTAAATTTCTTATGTAAAAACCGAGCCAAAACCGAGCCGAGCCGAGCCGAGCCAGACTCGGTTTAAATCCGAGCCGAGTCCGAGCTTACCATGGCTCGGCTTGGTTCGGTTCGGCTCGTGAACACCCCTAGGCACATTTTGCCTGACGTATAGTTTTAACATGAATGAATGTTAACTTTTTCCGTTAAATGTATCCAAAATGATAAAAAAAAAGTTATCATTTAAAATTAAAATAAAAAAACTAAAAACAAATAAACCATCCTAAACAAATAAAAACTGAAATAGCCAGCATTAGTTTCATATCGTCCGGACAATCATTATTAGTTTTTTGGTTTGCTAGGCATGAAGGGGAGGGGGGATAGAGGTGCGCAAATCGAGTTATCTTTTAGAACCGGTTTAGGTCAACAAAGTTAAGAACAGTTCTAGTTTCGGGTTTGTCAGGTTCCGACCAGTTTTTTGTCGATTCCGGTTTCGGTTCAGTTTTTTGCCAGGTACAGGTGGAACCAGTTCCGGTTTTTCCGGTTCTAATTTGTCTGAAATATTGGACCCGTTTATACCCACTGGTTCGGGTTTGACCTGTTCCAGTTCGGGTTGTCAATTCCTGTTCCGGTTTTTTTTCCCACCTCTAGGGGGAATGAGATTTTTGTGATTTGTGATGTTTGAATGGTTCAATGACGAGGTGGACATGTGGTGGTGCAGTGGAGGTGGTGGATTTTGAACGCTGGTGGTATTTTGACGATGAAGTGGTGGTAGTAGCAATCACCTTTGTTCAAGTGGTTGTTGGTTTTGCAAATGCATATGATATGATGACAGATGATTATTAATGATGAACGATGAAAGAACTTTTGTTCATGAGTTCATACACAAATTATTAACAGTGCCTCATATTTATTTTTTTGGATAAACTTATCTTTTGCTCCCTGTGGTTTGACAATACTAACCATTTTGCTCTTAAACTTTCAAAATGATCATTATGCTCCTTGTGGTTTGACAGTTTAATCATTTTGCTCCAAACTTTTCCAATATGTCTCTATTATACTTCATTTTTTTCAAAACCAAAGGGAGCAAAAGGGTTATAAATGTCAAACCACAGGGAGCAAAATGATTAAACCGTCAAACCACAGGGAGCATAATGATCATTTTGAAAGTTTAGGAGCAAAAAGGTTAATATTGTCAAATCACAGGAAGCAAAAGAGAAATTTATCCTTATTTTTTATTTGGTAATATTTTTAATATAAGTGTATAATTAATGGTTATTTTTTAGAAAGTTTAACCAACTTAACGTTAGGATTTATCCCCATTCAAATTGGAGAAGGTTTTTCCGATGTTCTCAAACCCAGACCGAACCAGTCGGACCAGAATTCGGTACCAAGGAAGGGCCGGTTTAGTGCTCAAAACTGTTTTTGAAGGAACTGGCCAGTCGGATAGGTGGGCCGACGGTCGGACCGGAAAACCAAGTGGTCGAACCGGATTTTTAAAATATATTTTATATTTTATATATATATATATATATTATATAAATATTTATGTAATATTTATAACGTTATCCGGTTCTTAAATCAGGTCCAACTGTTTCGACCGGTCCAACCATTGACCAGTAACTAGACCGGTTCAACATCCGATCCGATTTTAAAAACATTGGGTTTTTTAGTAGGATAACCACTTTGGGATTTAAAGGTTTCAGTGGGTGATGATGTGCCAGTAAAATTCGATGGAGAATGATTTCAGTGGGGTGATAACCGTTGATGGCCTAATGACCATAAACTAATGATGATTCTCTACTTCACCGCAACTAAATTTAGATGGTAATTACGATACATTTCTCAACATCAGGACACCTTCATTGTCTGATCTAGTTTCAATAAACATGAAAATTTTGCAATCTTCGATTTTTTTATGATGAATCATGATAATCTTCTGTATTCAGATATTTATAAGTTTTAAATAACTTCGGTGCATTAAAGGCTAAGGGGCCGTTTGGTTGGATCTGAATCATTAAATGCTGAATGGTTAAGATGTCTGAATGGTTAAGAGGGTCTGAATCATTAAGTGTTGAACCGGTTAAGACCGTTTGGTTACACATCTGAATGAAAAATAAAAAATAAAAAAAAGCTTCTTTTCGTTCAAAACCTAGAGCCACCGCAGTGTTCCTTTGAAACACCCTTTGCCGTTGAGTATGCCATCGCTGCCCCATGAAAATCCTTCGCCGCCACCGCCAATCGAGCCACCACCAGTGTTCCTTTGAAACTACCATCACCGATTGAACCACCACCACCGATTTAAACACCTAATCAAACCCTAAAATTATCGTCGATGGTGACGGGTTCAGATGAGGCGACGGTGGGTCTCCATTTAGACGGGAGGCGATCGGGATGATGGTGACAGGTTCAGATAAGGCGATCGGGACGATGATGGCGACGTTGGGTTCTCCATTCAGACTGGAGGCGTTGTTAATCGGACGACGACAGGCTCAGATGAGACGACAGGGCCGGCGACGTGCGGAGTGAAGGCGGTGATGTGGCGGAGGGACGGCGGCGAAGCATTCCAGTCGGTCGAAGGTGATCTAGGCCCATCGAAGATGACGACGTGCGAAGGATTCCAGTCGGTCGAAGTTTTCCAGTTTGTCGAAGATGTGTTTTTCCCATTCAGACTTGTTATCAAGTCTGAATCATTCAGACCTCCATTCAGACATTCTATCTCATTCAGATGTGCTTTTTTTGCACCAAACAAACGGTCTGAATCTGAACCAATCAGATTCAGATCCATTCAGACTCATTCAGATGCTACCAAACAGCCCCTAAGATTTCGTGACATAGATTTAAGTATTTAACCATGCATATATGTAGTCTAGATGTAACCATGCAAATGGATCAATTGATGGTAGAAGCTAGCATCCTTAAGCGTAAGAATGTTTGGTAGTACAAAAGTTTTGTATATTATCTAAAGTCAAAAATATTGTAAATATTCGGATAATAATATCCATATTATGAAAAATATACTTTACAAGTCCTAATAGTTATACAAAAGTTATTTAGGAAAGACTGTCACATAACAAATATTTTTAAAATCAGTTATTTTGTTATGAAAGAAGATGACTCAAGAAAGCCACAAAACCAAATAACACATAAGTGTGAAACAAATCAGTCACACTCTCATGATGTTCAGAAACTCAGGCATGATAATAATTTCTAAAGCACATGCCCTAGTTTGTTAAGATCATCTAAAGTACCTATTTGCAAGAATACATTTGACTAAAAACTTAAAAAAAATGGCGAACGCCACCATTAAGCGTCCCTCATTGACTAGTCTCACGGCCAATATAAGGGTAGTAATCGCGTGACCCAGGAAAAATTGAGTGGTGCCAAGCTTTGAACCCTATACATCTATTATAAATTTCAACCCTCTTACCACAAGGCCACTATCACGGGAACTTTAGGCTAATATTGGTTCCATAACAATAGACATGTATAAAAGCCTGAGAAGAAGATTTAGTTTTAAATTTAACAAAATAATTATATATGTTAGACGCTTTCATGCCTCATCCTTGTGCGTTTGCGTAAGTCTCTCTATATAGACTGAAACATGTCGCTCGAGCTTAGTACAATCATTTCTAAACTTTTATTACATTTCAGGCTTTAAGAAGCAAAGTTTGTGATAATCCTTTATTTGTGTGTGACAACATGGCTCATATTACTTATTTCATGTTCTAGGTTTGATGTTTGGATTTGTCTTACAATCACAAGAACACTTCTCTTAAGTGTGTAATTTTCTTTACGTATTATTATTTTTAACTCAATTGTGTTGACGTTAGATTTTTATTTATACCTCTTTGACATATCAATAACTTTTTTTGTGATAATCTCACCTCTGTTTTATACCCTTGTTGTGATTAATAGTATAAACAAATTAAGTTGTCTTGTGAAAAACTCAAAAAAAATCTGATCGATAAAAAACTCAAACAATCCTTAGCTTTGAAATATAGTTTGTTTAGTTATCAAGCTCTACTAATTTTCATATGTTGGGTTTAATTGACTCGCGAGTCTAAATGACCTTTTTATTTAATTAAATAACTATACATTTATACAAATAATTGTTTTTATATTATTTATTTTGATAAAATCATATACATTTTGTTATTTATGAAAAATATGGATGTAAATATATATATACACATATATTTGATAACTAAAAGACTTGATAAACTCATAGTAAATGAGACGAGCTAACCGAGCTTAATCTTGAAAATTATTCTTACAAGCTGAGTTCAAACTTTAAATAAAGAGTAAATTACAGTTTTGCCCAAAATATAATCTTTTAACAATTCAGCTCATATAGTTTAAGGCAACTAACGTTTTTGACTCCCAGATATAATTAGAAATTAGGCCAAAACCGTTATAATAATTAAGTTTGACGAGGCCAAAACCGATAGTTATCTAAACTACAGGGCTGCATTGATAAAATATTTTATTTTAAGTCAAAATAGTTAAAACACTTAAACCACATGATTCAAAATCGTAATTTATTCTAAAATAAAGCTCTAAACGAGCCAAATCAGGTATGTAAAGTTAAAACAAACTGAACACAAGTCTTAAGAAGCTTAGGCTCAACTTGACTCGTTTACGTTTGGACCCGTGGTAATACGAAGGACCACTTGTCTCTCATACTCCACCTATATATACCCTTCTTGGCTATACACTGTAATTCAATCACACAACTCATTCAATCTCAAACTCTTCCCCCTTACTCACTGCTTCTTTCTGTCAACCAGTCTTCAAATTCACAGACATCGCCGGCAAATTCACAAAAAACATTCACACATTTGTCGGTTCAATTTCTATTTCCCTACCACTAGATCTGCAACAACAATGATCACCGGCCACGATTTCTACACCGTCATGGCGGCGATGGTGCCGCTATACGTTGCCATGATCCTCGCTTACGGAAGCGTACGGTGGTGGAAGATCTTCTCCCCTGATCAATGCTCCGGCATCAATCGGTTCGTCGCCATTTTCGCAGTTCCCCTTCTCTCCTTCCACTTCATCTCTCTAAACAACCCGTATGAAATGAATTTCCGATTCATAGCAGCTGACACGCTTCAGAAAATCATCATGCTGATTGTGCTCGGAATTTGGGCGAATTTCAACAGCCATGGTAGCTTGGAGTGGATGATCACTATTTTTTCACTATCAACGCTCCCCAACACGTTGGTTATGGGGATCCCGTTATTGATTGCTATGTATGATGTATATGCGGGATCTTTGATGGTACAGGTGGTGGTGATGCAATGCATCATTTGGTACACATTACTTCTGTTCTTGTTCGAGTACCGTGGCGCGAAAATTCTGATCACTGAACAGTTCCCGGAAACTGCTGCGTCGATTGTTTCCTTCAAGGTTGAGTCTGATGTTGTGTCGCTTGATGGGCATGATTTTTTGGAAACTGATGCTGAGATTGGAAACGACGGGAAGCTTCATGTGACGGTGAGGAAATCGAACGTTTCACGACGGTCTGTGGGTCTCGCCGGAATGACTCCCCGGCCGTCCAATTTGACCGGGGCGGAGATCTATAGTTTGAGCTCGTCGAGAAACCAGACGCCGAGAGGCTCGAATTTTAATCATTCGGATTTTTTTTCAATGATGGGGTTTCCCGGCGGCCGGTTGTCGAATTTTGGTCCGGCAGAGATGTATTCCGTACAGTCGTCGAGAGGTCCGACACCCCGACCATCGAATTTTGAAGAAATGACAGCTCCGGGGCCGTTGAACTCCCCGAAATTCGGGTCGTACCCGGCACCCAACCCGGAGATTACTTCAACGGGTACAAAAAACGCTAGAGTGCAACCACCACACACCGCGGCGCAGCCGAATGGTGCACAATTCAAGTCGAAGAACGACGACAAAGAGCTGCATATGTTCGTCTGGAGCTCCAGCGCTTCACCAGTTTCCGAGGCCGGTGGGCTTCACGTGTTCGGCGGTGCTGATGCCGGCCGACCCGATCACGACGATGCTAAAGAGATCCGGATGGTCGTCTCTTCCGATCAACCAGAAACGAAAGGTGGAGAACTCCGGCGGGATGAATTTAGTTTCGGTGGTGGTGGTCCTGGTGGAGATGAAGGGAGGGAGAGTGATGTGAAGCTGGGTTCGAGTTCTACGGCAGTGCTCCGCCCTAAAGAGGTTCCGGTTGTTGATGGCATGGCCGGAAAACAGATGCCGCCGGCGAGTGTCATGACCCGATTGATACTGATTATGGTGTGGCGTAAACTTATCCGGAACCCGAACACCTACTCGAGCCTCATTGGTCTAATCTGGTCACTTGTTTCTTTTAGGTAATGAGTTTTTTTTATTTTTTATTTTTTATTTTTTAACAGCATTAGGTAATGAGTTGATTAAGATTTTCGTCTTTGATTTTTTTAAAAAAAAACTACCTTTTTTATTTCATTTAAAAAAAAAAATCAAAGTGAACGTTAATATGAAATTAAATTAAATTTGACTGGTCTAATTTAAATTAAAACATCTACTAAAAATTGAGAGTTATGTTATTAAATTTTTTTAGAACAAATTTTTAATAAATTATTAAATTGAAGAAATTTAAAGTTTGGTAATAAATAGTAAAAAATATATGATTGAACGAATTCAATGGTGACAGGTGGGATTTGAAAATGCCAATAATAGTAGCGAAATCGATCTCGATACTCTCGGATGCTGGTCTTGGAATGGCCATGTTTAGCTTAGGTGAGTTTTTTTTAATAATTAAATTAGTTAAAAATATATAAATATAGCATTTGTGGTTATTTGCTCATAAAACATGAGTAAATTATTTTTGTATCACTAACTTATCATATTTGTTTTATTATTTAAAGTTATCATAACGTATTATCGGGGACCGTAATGATTGCTGAATAAACTCAATTGCGGTCCCGTGTGGTGGGTACCACTTTTTAATGGAGAAATCTGCATCAATCTTTCAACATTAGTTGTTAAAGTCGAGGTTTATTATTTATTTTTTAAAAAAATATGAAAAACCTTAAATTTAATGAATGATTACGATTTTTATATTTAAAATCAATTTTAATTTACAGGCTGACAAGTTTAATCTAACCTGGAAAGAAATATTAAAAAAAATTGGAATATCATATGGGGTTTTTGATAGACTTTCAAAGATTTAAATTAACTACTTCTTAATTGGTCAATGTTTTGCTAATTGGTAATCTATTAACGATACATTTGAATCGATGAGCGAACCTTTTAATGATTAAACTAAAAACACATGTTAAATTATTAAAATTTTTTACTCATTAAAAGTGTGTTTGCTAAACATTTAACTATATGAATCATATGTGGTCACATGTTCGATCCTGAAATAACCTGAACTTGTTTTGATTAAATCTTAATTCATGAGTATCATGTAACATCGATTAAACTATAACGTTTCGTGTTATAAAGGATTGTTTATGGCACTTCAACCAAAGATAATCGCATGCGGAAATTCGGTAGCTTCTTTTTCGATGGCTGTAAGATTCTTAACAGGACCAGCTGTGATGGCAGCGGCTTCAATCATCGTTGGTCTGCGAGGCACCCTCTTGCGCATTGCGATCGTACAGGTAACATATACATATGTCAAGTTATCACAATGTCTATAAAAAACTCTTTATTGTTTTCTAACTTCATAACCATATTAACTTTGATTAAATTGTTTTCTAAACTATAGGCTGCACTTCCACAAGGAATTGTACCATTTGTTTTTGCCAAAGAATACAATGTTCATCCAGCAATTCTCAGCACTGCGTAAGCATATTAATGAACTAAACATTTAATGCCACAAATTAATATAATTATTATATATTTATTATATATATTTTTTTATTTTACAGGGTCATATTTGGAATGTTAATTGCTTTACCAATAACTCTTGTTTACTACATTCTTCTTGGTTTGTGAGGCAATGGATTATGGTTTGACCAAGGATTTACATTTAAGTAAGTGCATTGAGTCAACATGAAGATGGAGCTTTGAATTTGATTTGAAGCATTTGTCTTTGATCTAATTAAGGATGTTACTCCCCCAAAACCATGACTTACAATTTAGATTTTATAGTTTTAAGAAAGCAATCAAAGAGGTTCATGACTTTTGAAGGGGAAAGCAAGAAACATGATAAATATGATGGAATAAAAGGGAGAATATATTAGTTGTATATTGGCTTCTTAGTGTTGTAATATAAATTGTATTGTTTGTTTTTTTTTAATGTAATTATTTTAGAACAATTATGATTAAAATATGTGTAGCATGATATGCTTACTAAATGTAGTTGTCTTTGTGATTTACTTTATGTTGGTAGCAAATGAAAGTTTTTTGCTGGTTTAAATTTGACATGTGATTTTCATGAGAGAGATTGTTTGATTCCCTTTTCATGATTTTATTAAGAGGTTATCTTTTAAGACTATCTACAGCGGTCATTCCACTGAGAACCCTTCCCAATAAAATTTTCTGTCACGTCATCAACTCATTGAAAACCTTAAACACCAACAATGGTCACCCTACTGAAAACCCTTCCCCACTATTCCACATCATTAACAATTAAAAATAAATGAAAAACATTACTCTAATTTAAAATAATTCAATATTTTACAAAAAAACACACATTACATTAAAAAAAACAAAAACATATTAAAAATCTACTAGTCGCCTTAGATGCTACGAACTACAATGTCGGTGCAAACCCTTTCGATATGTTCGACCAAATCGGCTTTTAACGACTCGTGAATGCTTTTGTTTCGCAACGCCAAAATTTGGTTATCTCTGCGCGGGTCATCAATGTCAAAAGGAGATGGCGGTTCGTCTTCATCCGGTACAAACGGGCTAATCGACTTGCCCTCACATTCAAGTATCATATTGTGTATAACAGGCATACATAACGAATCTAATTTTTTTGGGATGCCATGCTCTAGCCGGATTTTTTATAATTTGAAATCTTTTTTTAAGAACACCAAAAGCCCCCTCAATATCCTTCCTCGCACCCTCTTGAGCTACTTGAAACCTTTTCCGTTTAAAGGTTGTTGGACATGTTATTATTTGCATAAAAACCAGCCATTCTGGGTAAATCCCGTCAGCAAGATAGTAACCGTGAACGTACTCGTTATCGTTACAAAAAAAACGATAATTGTGGAAACATACCGTTTTCCATATCATTGAGTAACGGTGACGAGTTTAGAACGTTTAGGTCGTTATTCGCACCGGGCATGCCAAAATATGCATGCCAAATCCATAAATCCTGTGAAGCAACTGCTTCGAGAATAAGCGAGGGGCATCCGTGATCGCCTCTCATAAATTGTCCTCTCCATGGAACCGGACAATTTTCCCAATCCCAGTGCATACAATCAATACTACCAAGCATACCGGGAAACCCAAGATAATTTTCATGGTGTTCATACAAATTCATAACATCATTATAATTTGGTTTGCGCAAATATTTAGGACCATAGAGTTGATGGATATTCTTACAGAAATTATAAAGGCATTCTCTGGAAGTGTTGTCTGACATCTGTAAATAGTCGTCTATTATGTCTGCCGTACTACCGTATGCCAATTGTCGAATAGCCGACGTACACTTTTGTAAAGGTGTAAATCCTCGCTTGCTGTGAGCATCCCATCTCAATTGAAAATAAGTATCCGCAACCTCCAGGTCGTTGACGATACGTTCAAATAAAGGTCGTTGCATTCGGAAACGCCTCTTGAGCAACGTCTTATTATACAACGGTTCGTTTCCAAAATAATGACGCATCAAAAGATCATGCCCCGCTTCCCTGTCTCGATTAATTTGAATTCTTCTAATTATAGGCCGAGGAATCTGAGAAGCATTTTCTTGAGCCATCGTAGACAAGGACGAGATAAAAAGATCAATACCATCGCTATCAGAAGATGAAGAGGATGATGACATTTTTATAAAAAATAAATTGTATAAAAATTAAGAGAGTTTGAATGAAAATGAGTGTGTAAAATGGTTGAAATGAGATGTTTATATAATATTGATTTTATTATTATTATTATTATTATTATTATTATTATTTTAAATCTAGCCGTTAAAAGCATTGGGGGCCCACCACTTTTGAACCAACCAATGAGATGGAGGGATTGGCAACGGAGAGCGGGGGCCGTGTAGGCTTCTTGGGCGGGCACCGTTGGCCTACAGGGCGGTGTTCCCGCTGGACCCGCCGCGGGGAGAGCCCAGCGGCTTCACGGCTATGGACAAACTAATCGGTGTATAGGTTACCTTTTATTCGGTCAAATGTTGCATGTTTGATAGTCTATTAATGACACTTCTGAATCGGATAGCAAACTTTTAATGATTAAGCTGAAAACACATGTTTAATCATTCAGACTAACATGTTTAGAATTGGCTTTTCTTAGGTTTGGTTGATTTGTATACATCATTTTATGTGTTGTGTACATGCTACATATACTATATATTTGAATGGTCACTTTTATATCTAGAAAATAATGATGTTTTGTAGTGCCATCAAGTAAAAGTATAAAGATATGATTGTATTATCAAGAAAAGAATGATTTGAATGATACAATTATTATATCAGTAACAAAATGATGCATAATGAGTACACTTTATTAAAAGTATAATGAACAAAGAGAGTATGATTTTACTAGTTGAGAGAAGTTAAATTTGATTATCTCTAATATTTATTAATTATTTGTAATAATGTAAATGTTTGTTGTATAAATCCATAACCATTTTTTACAACTTTCAATGTGAAGGCAACTTCTTGTTCTCTTTAAAAGAAATAATAATATATTCAAAAAAGAATATTATCATCACCCTTTTTTGTAAGTTTTGGTTTCATGTTCATGCATATGCTCAAATACCAAACAATTGAATATATACCTTGTATTAATCCTCATACAAAAAGATGATAAAAATGAGGAAGGATTTTGAGATGGCTTTGAAAGCACATTTTATCTTTTACTTTTATGGCACAAAGGCACTTTATGTGGACTTTCGTAGGCAAGCTACTTTATTTCAATGCTCATTTCTTGAATAGGACCATTATGTCAATAAAAGTTAATAAAAGAACACATACTTTTTATTAAGTATATATGAACACTATTAGAACGCTAAGAAGCTTATTTATATGCAATGTTCTAGAACCACTTAGTAAACGATTTTACATTGATTGAAAATTTTTATTACATAAAATAATATAAAATAAAAATACAATATAAATTATAAATCTCTAACTATTTTTTAACATTATATTTCTTATTTTGTTTTAAATTAAGAAATTTGTTAATGTATTTAAGCTTATATTGTTAATTTCAAATAAGAAAGATAAATGTAATGTTGACATATGATATTTTGTAGAATCATTTATTAGTAGTAAGATATTACTGATCATGACACTTTTTGTATTATTATTTAATTTTAGAGTGAAATTCCATTAATCTTACAAGTTAAATATGTGACCTAAGTATATGTCGCAGACACAAATGATGAGAAATTTTTATATATCTTAGTTAGAAATCATTTACACCATACACATTTAGTTACTTATAAATATTTTTTAAATATATTTTAAAATTCAAAAATATAAAAGTTAAGCCTGGTGTATTTATTTGACTTGAAAGTCATTTTAAAGTGAAATTATTCGGACATGTCATAGGAACATACAAGTAGAATAAATAGTCAAATCAGATGAATTTACTCTAATCAAGAAGTCTACATTTTTTAACAGCAACAACCGAGCGTAACTTTGTGGTATATGCATCATGTTAGCAGGCCTCGGAAGACCACTTCATCAAGGAAGCGATAGCCCGTTTTACCCGGTGCCACCCTCGGAAGATTGCACCTGATGCGATGAAACCAGCTTATTTGCTGTAAAAATTGTGTCTTCTATCGGTTCAGAATTCAAGATTAAACTCAAGATTTCTCCCCTCACCTAGTATCCATCAAAGTAGCTCAAATGGGAGTCGAACCCATAACCTTCACATTGAAAGATATGTCTTCTACCACAACTTATCTAGACAAGTAATCTACTTCGGTTTTATGGAAGGTTTGATGGATGTATGCACCGCGTGTCCCACATCGGATACTTATGTCATTATTATCACTATTGTAATTCGGTTTAAAAGCAATATCTATATTAAAAAATAATAATAAATGGTAATATAAAAAGATTTATTAATTAAAAAGATTATTAATTAAAAATTTGATGTCATTATTATCACTACAGAGTTTAGACACATTGTTATCACTATTATAGACACTTAACATATTTTGGTTAAGACACCTGAGAATATTCTTCTCTGTTATGTCTCTAGCATGCTATTTTGGTTAAGACATCTTAAAATATTCTTTTCTCTTATGTCTTTCAATATCTTATGATTTGGTTAAATAAGTTGGACTCTTTTTACACCTTTCATGATTTTGATAAATTGAAGAGATTTTCTTGTGCTGTTATTTCAATAAATTTGTTTTCAGACATAACGTATCATTTGCCGGTGCAAACATATAATGTATATACGTGTTTGTCCTAAAGATACAAAAGTAAAATAACATTAATTTTGACATTATTTTACTTATTTTGTGAAAATAACATTAAAACGTTGGGATGATTAACTTCATAAGATAACTTTGAGCCGAAGACTCCTTTGAAGCAGTATTTCTATCCTCACTGAGATAGAGGTAAGGTATGTCTTCATCCTTCCCTCCAGCCCCTAATGAAAAGTAAGAATATACTAGCTAATTTGTTTATTTGTTGACATTCTTTTTCTTAGGTTTATTGAAATTTGATCTCTACTTGTTTTGTATTTCCAAGAATACCTTTTTATAAAGGTCATTTTGTCCTTGTGATAATCTTATTCTTCTCTTAGGTGGTGTTTGTTTTTACAGAGACAAAACGTCTGCAGTCTGCGAACCATGTCTACGAAACTCTTTTGCAGAAGAGTTGGCCAAAACCCCTGCAAGAAAAGGGTTTGTTTTTTAAAACATTTTCCCGACCGTCAACCTCTTCCCCGGTCACTCCACCGTCAACCTTTTCTCCCCCTCCACCTACCGCTGCCTGCAGTCTCCCCCTCCACCGACCGCCGCATCCATTCTCCCCCTTCACCAACCGTCGCGTCCATTCTCCCCATCCACCAACCGTCTGCAGTCTCCCCCTCCACCGACCTAGTGCTCATCGCCACTCATCGCCGGTCGAACGACCTAGGGCTCTTCGCCGTGTCTGTGGAGGAGGCGCGGTGGTCGTGCTTGTGGAGGACGGTTGTGGTCGTGCTGGTGGAGGGCAGCGGTGGTCACCTGGTGGGGCGTGGATGTGGAGGGGGCACGATCGTCAGTTCGGGTGGGAAGAATAAGGTCATCAGATGTGGGTGGAAAGAAGAGGTGACAAGGGGTTGGTTCACGTATGCGCCAAGAAGAGGCCGGACAGACCCTTTTTAATGAAATGTCTTCGAGAAAACAAACAGTATGTAGAGGCCAACCTCTACCCGCGTTTGCACGACGCAGACATAAGAGGTCAAGCAGATGTTTTTGGAAAAAACAAACACCCCTTATTGATTTGTGGCTAGGACACTCTGTCATGATCATGCTTTTGTGATTAGGCTTGCATTTATGTCTTGGGTAATTGTTTTTATAAAGAGGAATTGAATAAACATACTCTCAACAGCAGTCGTAGAGCTACTAACGTCATCGTGTTTTATATCCACTACTTAATTACTCGGAACTCGAGTAAGAAGTGACGCTTCAAACTTGCATTATTGTTCACCAAAGTTTAGAATTGAGATGATTTCTTGACCCGTAATTCACTCAAGATTCATATATGAGTTAAATAGGAGCTCAACTTTATCTCAGATTGAAGATTACAAGCCTGAGTAAGGCTCAACTTATATAACTATAAGCTCGAGCCTTAGCTGATAGTGGCTAAGGATGAATAACTCATTTATGATCATAGACAAAATTAGAGGGGTTCGTTTACTAATTCAAAACCTTATCATTTGCATTCGCTATCATCTAGTGGTTCAAGTTGGCATAAAAAAACGAAGCAAAACAAATGGATAAAGGAAAGGGACATAAGCGGTTTTGCATGGTGAGAAGGCTCTTTTTACAAATATTACTTTCTTTCCTTTTGTAGTTGGTCAACAACCAACCTAGCAATCAACAAAATGAAATTTATAATAATTTATGTCAATAAATTGACAACTTTTGTTTCTTTAAATATATTCCAATAAATAAAAATGAATTTTGGAATAAATATGAAAATAGTCTATCTATATTGATTTTAAATTAATAGATGCGATTAGACTAATTTAATAAACTAATCAACTTAAAACCAATGGTCTTGTCCAACAACTTTAAATCAACATAAAAATCATACTATCTTATTTGTAATATAAAGATGTGGCTAACAACAAATGTGCATCATAAATTCAATGTATATAAACCTTGTGGAGATAGCCTAGGCCCTAAGTGGTAAGGGTGTTCGGGCCTCAACCTTGAGGTCGTGAGTTCTAGTAGTAGGGGTGACATTTTCTCCACAAGGTCACCGACCCAGGTGCTTACGCCCGCGGTTTATCCGTTCCCTCAGTTAGTCGGGTATTGGGGGGGCCGGGGTTTACCACGCAAGTAGTTTCCTCGGTCATCAAAAAAAATCAATGTGTATAAATCTCTCTCTCTCTCTCTCTATATATATATATTGGAGGGTTTGCAAGAAAGCTCCTTATTTAGAAGAAAACAAGAAAAGTTATACCAACCAATAAACTCATACCAACCAACAAAATTTAAAAAAAAATCATAATTTTTTATTATAAGATTAAAAATATTATAATGAAAAAACAATTTTTATAAAGATATGCATATCAATTAGTTACGTATATGTAGCTCAAAAATTTTCAAAAGTAATTCAGAAGGTTACATATATGTAACTCGTATATATAACGTACAAGTTACATATCTGTAATAGTATCAAATGCATATTTTTTAAAAAAATATACATTTCTTACCTTATAATATAAAAAAATAGAAAAATAGAAAAAAAGTTTAATTAGAATTGATTAGGGTTAGATTATTAGTTTTATCCAACATAAATGTTTTCATAGAAACCATGCCTATACATGCACACACATGTAAATTGGATATAGCTTTAATATATTGCATATTATTATAATCATTATTAATGATTAGAAAATTTACCACCAACAAAAATTTATCGTGTAGCTATAGTGGTTATAGAAACGCCGGAATGTGGTACTCAAAAATACATATACATGTATATCCAACTTGTATTTACATCTCTCATGTTGAACGTGAGACCTGTTGATAAGAAGCATTTAATGATAGGGTTTGCCATAGTTTTATATAGTTATGACTTCTAAAAAAATTTATGAAAATCAATTTAAATCTTAAAAAAAAAGGTGTGGTACACAATAAAGCTGGAATTTTACTATAAACTTATTTTTTGTTCAACTTTGATATAAAACTTATTTTTTCATTATCTAAAATGAATATTTATATATAAATTTAAAAATTAACAATTAGTAATGTTGAATAATCATAAAATATAACTTTTATATACATGTATTACCAAATACAGAGTTCGCTGGTCAAACCGATTCACTGATCGGACCAAATTTCAAGTTTTTTTAACTAAAATTAAAAGAATTAAACATTAAAATTAAACCAAGTATTTTTTTTAACATGATAATGTTTGTTTAAATATATTTATAATTCTATATTTTTTTAGAACTTTTTATATAATTATTATGTCATTCATATCTTGAATCCAATCCAATCCAACCAGTAACCAGTAAGATGTTTAGTTCAACATCTGATCTGGTACTAAAAACATTGATAACACCTGATAGAAGAAGAATTAAGGAGTACAATCACGTTTGATTACACAAGTTAGGTTTTCTCTAGAGATTCTCTTTCTCTGACAATGCTTAGACCATATGTAGTGGCGACTTGTGTAGTTCAGTAACATAGTGGTAAAACTTTGGTGTAAAACTACATAACTAGTTAAGTTGTTTTTGATAGTCGCTTGTGAAGTTATGGCTTGTGTTGTGATAAACCTATAGAACTAGTTAAGTTGTTTTAGATATAGATGAGAAGGAGAATACAAATTTACAAAATGAGCACAATAAATAAGAGTCCAAAATAGAATAAGGAGAGTTTTTAACCGTAACGATTAGTTAAGGGCCTCGAATTTTCATTTCATTTAGGCTCTTAAAACGGTTGAGCTGGCATCTGATCGAAGGTGATATGCATTATTACATCTAAAACCAAAGTCAAATATAGACAAAGAATGAGGAGATGTTTGTAAATTAGCAGGTAATAAATTATAAATACATACATATATATATATATACATACATATACATATAATGTATATAGTTTTTTTTTTTTGAACGGCATTTGATCTCAACGTGTGAACCACTGTTTCCAGGTCATGTCACCAAGGTCTAGTTACCATGACCACCGTTGAGACCCCACCACCACCCCAGGAGGAAACCGCACCGGAAAACCCCCTGACCTCTCAAGGACCCCTATTTCGCCTTGAGAGGGATTTGAACCCATGACCTTCCATTTGGAAAGCTATGGGGGTACCACTAGGGCAAAGCCCCTTTGGTATATAATGTATATAGTTGATTTATAGAAAGAAGTCACTCTCCGTGTCGGGTGAACGACGGACATGGTGCTATGCTGGTGGCCCAAGGGACCATTATGATGGTGGCTGACAATGACAACTGCTAACACCAATACATTTCCATTTTTTTCATTTTTTCCTTTAAATTAATAACAATAAATACATTTTCTACTTAAAATTCATATACCAGCAAACATGCCACTGAGGTCTGGTTTGCTGTTAAAAAACAAGAGTGAACGTGAATTCAACTAAAGTTTTTTTATAGTCATGTTAATCTTACACATAACCTTAAGTCTTCATACTTCTTATATGTCGTATAAACTTATACGAAACGTATAAGAGGTCAATCATTATCTGTCAGAATTTGTCAGCATTAATAATGATTAGTCTCATATAGACATATACGTATACGAGACCAATCATTGTTAAATTGGTACGTATTAATGAGAGCATTATACATCTCGTATAAACTTATAAAAGACATATAATATTAATGAGTTTATTAAATTAAAAAAGACAAGTATGTTAATAATTAGACCGTTTTTAAATATAACTTAAGCCGATGATGATATATTATAATGTATTCCCGTATACACTTATTAAATTAAATATAGTACTTTACAAATTTTCCTTTTTAATTGAAAAATGTTAAAACCTAAATTTTCGTGTATCTAATCATCTAAACTCTAAAGCCACCTTTTTTTTTTTCTTTTTCTGTTCGTAAATAAGTTTTGTATGTAGATAAATATATTTATATTAAATTTATTTCTTAGCTTAATTTATTCGATTCGTTTTGTATGTTTAATAATATTATTATAATAGAGTGACTATTAATAGAAAATATGGTCCTAAACTCTTACATATTTGACCCGTTAAGCTTGCATGATGTTTTATATTTTTGAGTTTCATACGGTAATCAAGGTAAAGCCTATATTTTAATAAATTGATTCTCATCAATAAACACTCCTAACTTTGAATGCTTAGAAGAAATTAGCCATAAATGAAATATTTTACTTGTTTTTCTAATTGGCTAGTGTAACAATCATTAAGGGGTTTGAGTCATACTTTTTTTTTTTAACAGAATTTGAGTCATACTTAGTTAGTTCCTTAAGTTCCCACTTCTCAATGTGGAGAAACTTACCATATATATTACATGTTTTCAACGGAAAAAAAACACACGTCTTTTTCTAATAAAAGAAAGTAAATGAAACTTTCAAGTCTCTTTATTTTTCTTATATTTTGGTTTTCAATGTTTCTTATGAACAATTAATTTTTGTATCAAAGATCACTGAAGTATCATTGTGTTACTAGCAGTACTACTCGATCATATCCACCATCAACTCACCAATTCTGAAGAAAACTTGATACATTGAGAAAACCCTTTGTAGGATTTGAACTCAGGATCATTTGGTTCATAAACTTTATTATACCACTAAAACACCACTAGACTATAATGCATTTTGGTTGCTACGTATCTTATTACTAGTATGCTAGGGACGAAAATTGTTAAACTAAATTTTAAACCTCAACAGTTTGTACAAATGCAACAACAGAAGAGAAACTCATCTTTAAAAATTCGTTACTTCAAATAGAAAAATCACTTCTTTATGTAATTTATACAATTAAAGTCTTTGCGATTCCTAGTTCTAAACATTCAATACTAACAAAATTACATATTTTTTAGTTCAATTTGAAAACACAAGTTCCACACTATAATAAAAACAAAAAATCGCTTTTTTATCGTCTCGAAATGTAAACACCTAAGACATGATTTCAACCGTCTTCTCGGATTTTACACTCTTGTACCTACGCGCTTAAGCCCACTCCAATAAGAACCATATAACCGGAAAAACCCTCTAACATTGTCTCAGTAATACGTCTAGCCTCAAAAAACATATAACAAATAACAATAATGCGTTTCAATTATAAGCTCAAATAAGATTGCAAATATGAAAAATCAATCTTAAAACAACTTGAATAGAACTGGTACACTTACCAAATAATTTGCAGACCACAAAATCGTAAATCAAGCACAAACAAACTATATCTCCAAGATTGTATACTAGTAATAAAGAATGCGGGAAACATACAAATGACTATACATCATGAAAAAATAGATACTAAAGTGATACATGAATTATCTAAAAATTTATTAAATAACAACTAAATGCGAGACGAGAACTGAGAAAAATACAAAACTACATGTCAAATATCGGGACAGTCTAAACATAATGAAATCCAAAGCGGGTAATAATACCAGGCTCGAAAAAAATATTATTGTTTTCAATTTTAATATATGTAATAGTATAACAAATATCTAATAACCTAATTGCAAACAAAGACAACAAAGTGTATTGAACATGAATAAAAAGTCCAACTAAAAAAGTATAAAGTATCATTATCATTTTAACAAAACATACAGTCAAAGAACTAAAATGTTATAAACCGGAAGCGTTAACTGTGTCTTTTAAGTTTGTGGGGCCGTCATGTGACGCAATTGACATGTGTTTATGAATTATGACCGTTTATATAAGAATAATTGTGTAAAGTCAAATGATAATCATTGATTTATATTTTAAATTACGTTGTAATTTGATGGGTTTACTAATTTACGAATGGTCCAAACATATATCATATTGATATCCACATGTGAACGGGTTTTATGTAACTTTGAAAAGTGATGATTTCTTTATAAAATTTTTGAAAAATTACATATTTTTTCTTTTTAACTTGTAAAACTACATATTTTGTTAAGGTTCAAAATTTTAATGTATAATATACAAAGCTCTTAAAGTATGATTTAAGAAAATATGTAATTTTTCAAGTTAGAAATATAAAATATAAGTACCCCTAAAATTTTTGTATATATTCTCCTATTAAATAAATCTATTACATATTTTCTCCATCGTTAATATCAAGTACATATTTTTTTCTTAGAAGAGGAAAATATGTGAATAGCTATTTTATTTGAAAGAATTTTTTTTTTTTGAAAAAGCATGAAATTAAATTTTTTGGCTTACGGTAAATATGTAATAAATTGTAAAATATGTAATAAAAAGAAATATGTAAATATTCTTTTTTTTTTTAAGTTTTCTTGTGGGCTCATAATATCTCTTAGTTTTTTTGAAAAACAATATTTCTACTTCTAAATTACACCAATATACCTCTTGTTTGGATTTGAACCAAAGACCTCCATCCTAAAAGACAATGACTCTATCAAGTAGGCTAGTCCCACATTGACTTATAATATCTCTTAGTCATATTCACAAATAAATAGAGTAATTGCCAAGTTAAATGCAATTTGTGGTACCTACATTTATGACACATGCATCTTTGTCGTTTGTCAAAGTTTTGCATCAAACCCTTCATTTCAAACTTTGACTTCAAATTTTCAATCACGCCAGTTTTTTTAACGACCACATTTTTATACACTTACTAGCGAGCATATTGGATGCTAATAGAAGCTCAATTACAATGCTAAAATTGAGTTATGAAGGCAAGCAACCTAGTTCAAGCTAACAATTTTGTTCACATTTGTAAACCATAAACAATATCTAGTGGGATGTGCCCCGTTTCGCTGCGGGCTGATTTTTAGTAAACCATATATCTTAAGGAATTTAATTTTTAAAGGTACCATTCGTAGAATCATGATGATATGATAGTTTATGAAAATGTCTTTTACTCATTGAAAATATACATAAAATAATATTAAACAAAATTCAGGGATAAAACATAAAAATTTATAAGTAAAACAAAAATGTTTTAAAAGATATTAAATAAAATTCAGGGATAAAACATTAAAATTTATAAGTAAAACAAAAAAGTTTTAAAAGTCTAAGAATTATAGCGGTCAATGACAAGTGGTCACCAACACCTTTAATTAAATTCATGGTAAACTCTAAATAGAGAAGGGTGCAAACTTTAAACTTCAAAGCCTGAAGGTGATCAAGGATGATGTTGTACAAAATTTAGGAATATAACATACAAGTCTTAACACAGAAATAAAAAACTTTTAATGCTAAATATACGAATAAACTTTAAAATATAAAAAGTAAAGTCCTATAAAAAATATCATTCGTTTCGAATATTGCACAAATTTTTTCTAACAGCAAACATTCAATCACCCGGAATCACCCTACCAACAGATCATCCTTTCGTGGCTTATGCCTGAAGAAAAAAGCATGGAACCTTACTCACATGCTCAGAATGAAACTTACAATTAGAAAACCCTAACTCAACACAGATCAATATTTTCTTTAGGTAAGACTCTAACACAATATTTCTTACAAAAGAAGTCAGCACTACCAAATGTTGTACAGTTCTTAATAGTGAAATGTGTGACTACATCGACTTTCAAAGGGTTGTGTTATTCACACACCCACCCCACACCTCTTATACGCCTCGTATCTATTAAAGGCGTACAGTGGCGGAACTTGACTAAACTGCGAGGGGGGCGAAATCTTATGGGATATTTTTTTTTTTTGCAATCGACCGGTATGTCTCGGTTAGTTGGGTTAAATGTTCGAATCTGTGATTCGGGTCAAGTCGGGTCAAACATATAAAAATAAAAATGTCTAATAATTATCATTATAAGGGCCGGCTTAACCAATTTGAAGGTCCTAGGAGACATAAAATCCAAGGCCCTTCATCCATTCGAAAACTTACATTCTTTTCATACGTCTATTTGATTCATTCATTCTCTTGCAATCTTAGGTGACCATTTATGATGGCTGTTTGTGGTCTGGTTTTTACGATTTGAGCTTTCTAGGTTTCGACTTTCTAGTTTTGGGCTTTTTGAGCCTTTTGAGCCCATTAAAAATTAAGACCGAATTAAACCTAACCGTTTTACAGTTTGAGACGGACTAATTACATTGTAATCCCAAATATAATTTTTACGGTTTGAGACACACTAACCATTTTACGGTGACTAATTACATTGTAATCCCATATATAATTTTTTATTGAATAACACCTATATCATCAACCCTTAAATACATATATAAATAATACTTACGAGTCAATTGTTTTCACCTTTCTCACAATATATTGAGGATTTTTTACGTTTATCTTGATTTGTAACATCACATTCTTCTTCAATAACATTTCTTTTTAAAAATTAGTCAATTATTTTCACATTTCCCATGATATATTGATTCAAACTAAAATCTAAATGTCTAAACACACAAAATGAGAGGGAGGCTAATAGGGTAAAAAATGAGAGCAATGGAAAGAGTTTTTTTTTTCTTAAATGTGTTTGGTTAATTTTTTTTTTTGGGAGGGGGGCGAAACCAGTATTTTAAAAAAAAAATTGGCTTACGGTCCAAAAATTAGCATTATTGGCGAAAAAAAGAGGGGGGTCGACCGTCCCTTGAAGGCTTCGCTCCTGAAGGCGTATAGAGGGCAATTATTGGTGTTAAATTTGTCAGTGTTAATGATTGGGCTTTTATACGAGGCGTATAGACTTATACGCGTACTATATGTCCTATACACGGCTTTATACGTGACCAATCATTGGGTGTCAGTGCCTATGATTGGACTCTCATACAAGAAGTATAGACCTATAGAAGAAGATATACGTCACGTATAGACTTATACGAGACATATAGAATCGGTAATGGTGTTGAATTAAAAAATATAGTGTGTGAATAACCGGTCCCCTCCCAAAACTGTGAAATATACTATTAACAATGCAATAAGAAATGTCTCTCTCATCGGCATGCTCTTCTCAATTATCATACCTTTTCTAAATCGTCAGATTATCCCCACCAAGTAATCATAACAATGCAACCTTTTTCAATATATAATTCAAACATAATATGATAATAACTAGAAATTATTTAAGATTTCTTTGAACCATATAATATAAAAGCACAAATTACTTACATATCCATTTAGGTATAATAACATTACACGACTTAAATTTGGGCCTCTATGATACGCTTTCTAACTTAAAATCAATAATGTTTTCATAACCGGATCAGAAGTCAAACCAGACACTTTATTGGTATTGGTAGGACCGGTTGAACCGGACATAATAAATATATAAAAAATTATAAAAAAAATATAGGATTATAAACACATTTAAACAAACATAATTAATTTTTAAACAAACATAATCATGTTAAGAAAATATATATAACTGGATTTTAATGTTTCATTTTTTAGATTTTATTTAAAAAAAACTTGAAATCTGGTCCGGCTAGTGAACCGGCTCAGCCGGCCAGTTCGCTTGAGGGCCAGGGATCGATCTTAACAAGAGCCTGGGAGACCACGGCCTCCTATTTTTCCAGTCAAAATGATCGATTTAGTAACATTTTGTCGGAAAATCCTTCAGTTATATTCATTTTTTTCCTAAAAATCCTTCGGTCTCCTCCTTTTTCTTCCTAAAAATCTTTCGGCCCCCTCCGTTTTCTTCCTAAAAATCTTTCGGTCGCATCCAAGCTTTATTTCAAGCTCCGTCACTGTTGAGGGGGTTCATACGTTGATTTTGGGCCAGCCGATCCCCCGGTACCCTGTTCGACTAGTCCTGTCCGATTTTCAAAACAATGCTTAAAATACATTCATGTAAGCAACACCTTCCGCCGTTGTGTGTGACAACTGACAACCAACAACCATCTATTGATCGCAAACCCAGCCCCTACCTAAAGTAGTAATTAAACCACTATCACCTATCATGTCACCCGCCACTTGACTCGCCCGCCTACGGCCTAGCCAAAATGTCCTTCGAGAAGACGGTCACACGTTTGACATGAACTTAACACAGTCTGGTGCCATTAAACAGCCCAACAACGTAGGCCTCAGCTGCTTCTTGCAACGCTAACATTGAATGGCTCTTGAAACATGGACCCATCATTAACGTGGAACCAAACCACATGTTAAGGAACCTGCAGACAGCTGTTAAACAAAAATTCAATCGTATGTATAGTCCGGGTCTAATTTGAGGAGTCTATATGGACCTCCGTATGTATAATGAAATAACTTTGACTCGAGCCATATCGGTGATCATATTAGATCTCGATACATTATAAGTATCAGGCTATTCGTACTCATCAAACCCTCATCATTTTATGCAGGTGTCATGTAGCGCCATACAAACAACTAACACCATAACCACTTATCACTCCACGTAGACAGCACATGTGTTATCATCGTCTCTCGTTCACGCCCCGTGCTCACCCCCTCTTCACTCATGTTCACATTGCAAAACCCTGTGACAACTCTCATGCCTTTGTCCCTCACACCACGGTCAGACCCCTGTATAGTGGGAGACCACGTCATTGGGGCATGACCCTTCATGCCCAACTCACTTACCACTACACATGAATTTAACGATAAATTAAACTAATTATTACTGATAATTTGTCGAAGGAAAAAAAGGATATCTACACATTAATGTTTAATGTTTTCTACTGTCAAGAAAACACAGTTAAGATGATTGGAAGCATGGTTCAGGCTACCACATATCTATCTATTCTAATAAATCAAGCTTTTAGGTGCCATATGTCATATTTGTAGAGCATCTCAACCATGATTTCCCACCTCTCTCTCCTATTAAATACGCCTAATATTAAATATATTTTTTATACATTATTAAAATAAATTTTCAAAAACAATTATTAATAACACAATGATGTCTTTGTCCTAGTGGTAAGATGGATGTATATGTGGGAAGTGATAGAAGACCCAGGTCATGGGTTCGATTCTTGATCCCACCCGGTTTTACCAGCCTTTCACCGTCGTGCCTTTGGGCGGGTGCTTAGGTCGGGTTTTCCCGGGAATTGGTGACTGGTGGGCTAGGGACTCCGTCCGTCTGAACTAGTGGCCATCTTGGGCATCCTTTAGCCATTGTGGGCCGCATACGGAGTATCCGGCAGTTGATTAGTTGACCGTTCAAAAAAAATAACACAATGTTTAAAGAAAAATAAACTATAAAAAATTTAGTGTTTAAAAATATAATATTATTTTCTTAATAATTAAAATATTAAATCATACGAAATTGCAATCATATTTTAGATTGAAAAATTATCTTTATTTTCTAAATTTGATTGATAACTATTCGTTATATTTCTTTATTTAACCCGTGTAATACACGGGGTACTAACATAATATATACTATATAATAAAATAAAATAATAAAAAATTGATACACATGTCACTATCATATTCATTTGTTATTAATTTTTGACACTTTATTCTCACATTCATCTCTCATTTAATTATATTTTTTAATATATTAGCAATTCTCTCTCATATTTAGTATTAATAATTTTCAGTAATTAAATTATATAATTAAATGTAAAAAATATAAAAAAAATATTTTAATAAGTTATTATAACAAAATAATCATAATTAAGTTTTAGTTATAACTTATTTTAAAATAAAATTTATAATTTTTAAATATTTATTATTTTAATTCTTATTAATTTCAATAACCATTGTTATTATATCCAACATATAAAATTTTCATAAAACTACTGGTTCGCAATATATTAAATTTATTCATTTCATGTAAAATCAATTTTATGTATTTGTTAGTCGTTGAAAAAATTTTAATAATTATGAAAATAATATTTTACCTTATTGTACTATAAAAGAAGGTCGAATACAAATTATGTATTTATTAAACTTTTTAAGTGTTTTTTGCTACTTAAAATATTTATTAATACGTAATATATTCATTTTATATCAAAATATTATTTTATAATCTCTAAATTATTAATTTTGACTATTTAATATTTTATATTTATTCCGTGTAATACACGGGGGTAATAACCTAGTATCTATATATATAATAAAGAAAAAAAATGCTAATCTTTAATTATTCTTAATAATAAGGGCAATTATCATAAAAAAAAAAAAAACAATTTACTTTATTATTTTTTTACAATAATCTCTTATAATTTTGTGCACGTAATAAAGTAAATATTTCCACTTTTTTCTTGTATAAATTATCCCTCAAAAAATTTGTGTGTAAAAAATTAAAAATACTATAATTCATTTCTCATAGAAATCACTCAACAATATTTTACACGTTAAAATTCCTTCGTTTTCTAACTTGAATAAAACTGAAAAAAAAAAATAATCTCAATACAAATTTTGTGCCGTGTGATAGCTTGTTGTACGGTTCTTTAAAATTTCACACAATTCATACGATTTTCCCAATGTCTTCGTAAACAAAATGTAAAAATGTAAAAAAAAGATATAGATTATCCTAAAAGAAAACTATTAAAAGTATAAATTGCAAACAGAATGTGAAAAAAAGGAACCCTTTTTAGACTGCACATAAAAATTCTCCTCAAATTTGAGAAAAAAGATATAAATTATCAACAAAAGAGAAAATTACAAAACTATTGATCGCAAACAAAACCTTTAATAAATATATTTCTAATATAAAAAGAATCATAAATTTATTCTAATTAGATTTGTTAAAACTAGAAAGTTGATCACCCAAAAGATTTGAGGCCCACATTTTAGAGACCTTAAGCTAAGGGTTTTTCTAGATAATATGAGAGCTAGCCTTGAATATGTCTAACAATAAGATGTAACGGGTGAAAAAGCGAAGAGTAATGTGAGTGTTTTTTATTGATTTAAAAAGTAATTAAAAAAGGATTGGTGGATCGTTTGGTTGAGCTGTGACCATGTTTACATATCTGAATATTTCCCTTGGTCACTCCCCAAGGGACACAGGTGTTCAAAGCGTGGTATGATGGAGGGTGGTCAAGCTACTCCTCACGCCCCATAACTAATATCCTTTTAACCAAAGGGCTTCTAGCCTAACGGTACCCCTTGAACTCTTTATGATAAGTCTTGGGTTCGAATCCAGGCCGAACCATATTTGCTGAGACAATGTCAAGTGGTTTACCTAATTGTAGGGTTCCTTCTGGGGTAGGCTCAGGCCTACGCCGCAGCGCATCAAATCCGAGGGAACGGTTGAAATCTCGTCTTAGGTGTCGTCGCACCAAGCCGTTCAAAAAAAAAAACTAATAGCCTTATGAAGCTAACATGTTATAACGTTATAATACACTTAAAAATCAGAAGGAAAAAACCCCTACATATTTCCCAATCCTCTACCAATGATCCTTAGCTCAAGTGGTTGAGGAGAGGTACCATGTGACTTCAATATTAGGGAGGTCACGGGTTCAAGTCCTGACATGAACAAAATAGGGGTTCCATGCTAGGCAATGGGTTTTCTCTCACCTATGATTGGTTTCCTCATATTGGGTGTGAATATGATCGGGTGGGTCTATGATCCGTCAATGATCCAAATTGCCGTTCAAAAAAAATTCCCAATCCTTTAATAATGTTATTTTCATTGGATCATGTACTTGATCGAATTAGTCGGTGCAGTAACCTCAATCCCTAAAAATGTTAATTAAACTTGTTCGAGGTTTACACCATTGTTGGCACAGATATTAATGTATACATCTTTAATTTCCTATATTAAATTTTGGATGAATTTAAATAATAAACAATTACAATTTACAGTATCTATATGGTGTTATTCGGGTTTTTTTGTTATAAGAATTCCATCCAGGTATGGACTCAATAAGATTTGGGTTAATCGAGTTTGGGTTATTCGATTCGGGTTTATTCGGGTAGCGTTAATCGGTATTTAGTTTCTAAGTACAAGTTGCAACGAATGCTTTATAATTAATTAAACTTAACAACATATATATTAAATAGCATGCATAAAATGTCAAACAATAACAGTTTTAATATAATCTTTTGTTCAAAATCATGCAGTAAACATATATATTCACTAAAAGAATGTCAAATAAAATTACTATAAAACCAAACAGTATTAAACAGTCATATAAACTAAAAAGAAAACGTCAAATCATGTTCATAACAAAAACATAACATATGATAGGAAAATTAGTATTGTTTGTTCATTACGTACGTATCTTAGGTTAATCGGGTTAACCTGATTAACCTTTTTTAAACCCAACTATACTACCAGTGGCCGAAAGTCACGGGACAATTTTTTTTCTTATCGCTATGTTTCGGGCTAAAATTCGGGTCGACACATGATTATTCAGGTCGGGTCAAACACTTTAAAGTTTAAAATATCAAATATTTGTTCCACTCGAAAATATATATATAGGTTTGTACCAAACAAAACATAAAATGTTTAAAAAACGAAAAGATGAGTACCCGGAAGAAGAATCACAATTCAACGCGACGACCTTTAAGCTCTTTGAACTCATTGATTATACACTCCGAATCAAACTTCTTAGTAATTTGACTAATTTCCTTTTCTTAACAATTTTCTTTGCGAAAACGATTATTGAAATATGTAATGCTCAATAGTTAAGGCCCATTTTAATTTTTAAGGCCCAAAACAAGATTTAACCTCAAGATTGGCTAATGAACAAGATAACAACCGATATTGTAAACTCTTAAAGGTAATGTTAAAACTTACAATATTAGTTCAACTTTATTATTTTTAAAAATACAAGGGGGGACCCAAGGAATTTTATGAAGAAAAACCGAAGGGGCCAGACTCAATACATATACAATTTTTCGACCGAAAACTACTACATCGAGACTTCTGGCCAGAAAAACGGCAGGGGCCGGGCACCCCCGGGCCCCTTAAAACCTCCGCCAATGTATACTACCTTTGGGTTATGGTGCTAACTAAATATGGATTGGGTTTTATCTTAATTAGGTTCAGATTTATATTGCTCGAGGAATGGTATTTGGGTTTCAGATAAAGCGACAAACCCTAGTAGAGGCGAACAAAAAAACCGGTTTGGGTTTACAAACCGGTCATCAATGGATCTCAAACTGGTTCTTGTCAAACCGGTTTCCAAACCGGTCCGCACCGCCGGTTTGGCATAGGTTCAGGATTTTGCCTTTAAAACCGGTTTACAAACCGGTCCGAACCGGTTTCAAACCCCTCCAAACCAGTTTCAACCCATTCAAACCGGTTTTAAACCCCCCAAACCGGCTCTTATAGGTTTGGTATCCCTTTCTCTCAAATCGGTTTTCAAACCGAACCGGTTTCACCCCAAACCGGCTTCACCCTTATACTACCCAAACCGAACCGGTTTAAAAAGCGAACCGGTTTGATGAAAAAAAAAGGTTTGTGCAACACTAATCCCTAGGATGTTATATATTTACAGTAATAAACAATCAGCTTACCTACTCTTTTCGTCCATAAAGTCATTTGGTCAGAAGTCCGATGCAACTTGGGATAGTAATAAAATATGAGCCCAATAAGAATACAAACATTTCTCAAACCGGTCCGGTTTGGTCAAGAGATGGTCAAAAACAGTTTGAAAGATTGAGGATGTCAAACCTATAAAACCGGTTTGAAACCGGTTTGGGAGATGAGTAATACCGGTTTAGAAACCCAAACCGGTTTTTTTGCCCATGTCTATGGGTATGACTGTATGAGTAGATGCACACAAAAAACTCTAAACCAGAACCAGTAATACTTGAATAAGTGGGTATCGGTGATTTTGGGTTCTCAGATAAATCGAAAATAGAATCAGGAAAACCGGAACCGATTCCATCTTTACTCGGCTAAAATCCGAACACAAACCAGCCACAGACTGGTTGAGACCGGTCAAACACCGAAACCGGTTATTGACTTTGTTAGCCGAAACCTGTTTGCTTACATCTAGGTATGAGATTGGATAATCAGGTATGTAACCAGCTATAAGATTATTTTAACATATGGTTGACATATGCTTATATTATATTCTTGTATTATAAATAAGTTTTATTTTATTAATTTGAAATAACGCCTGATTATTATAATATATGTAACTAAGTAATATGGTGTATTCTTTTAGCATCCCAGTCTCCTACGTTTAAGTTATTTACTATTTCTAGTTTGAGAATTTTACATAAATCTTCTTACCAATGGTCTTTATTACATATTTTTTTAAACCTTAAAATCAGTTACATATTTATCATTTAGAAGGAGGTATATGTAACTGACTTCTTTATTTGTGAAGAGAAATATGTTTCAAAAAGAGAAAATATGTAATTGATTTTTTTACTTGCATAAATATATAATAAATGATCTTAAAAGGAAGAAATAAGTAGATGCCCCTATTATTACTAGAGACTCGACGAGTACTGACCCTCCTTATTTTCGATAGTGCTAGATCAAATATTTATCAGAATGATATAAGCATGGTAAAACAAACGGGTTGTGTCGGGTTAGGTAATGGATCCAAACAGGTTCTTGTTAGGATGAATGTGTGTCAACATGAGTTTTAAGCAAAAATCACTTTGGATCTAAATGGGTTGTTTTTAAAAAAACTTTAATTAAGTTCAAGTTAAAATTAATAATAACTAAACAAATAATCTATTTTTTATAATCTTTATTGATTTTCAAATTTAACATATTATTGATCATTCATATTCATTTAAATCAATTCTATTTAAATAGTTTTTAAGTTACGCATCTTAACCCAAACCAACACATTTATCCTACTTTTGGTCAAGATTTTCATGTATCATACGAATAATGAATCAATATTAGTAACGCATAAAAGCCTAACGACTTCACGCAATAAGCCAGGCGATTAATTTAATTTACATCGATTTAATTCACAAAAAGATAATTTATTTCACCCAAGTTATAAGTTATAACATCCTTCATTAATTATTTTTACTGACTCAGCATACATAGTACGCCAAACACCGCCATAACCGGCGGTACAGCCCAATAGTTACGGTGGCTGCCGGAGAAATACGGATTGACTGGATACAAATCTCCCGGTGGACCAGCAATGTACACGAATCCAGGAGAGGCCCGCCCAGATCCAACTCCGGCTGGTGGCGGCGGACAATCCAGTCCCGGTGTTGGAGTCGTCGGTATCAGTACGGGTGGCGGCGGCGATGGTGACGGTGGTGGTGGTGGTGGTGGTGGAGGAGGCGGAGGAGGGCTAGTTGTGTAACAAGGATTATTGCAAGGGCAGCCACCACACTTTATTTGATCATCTGGTGACTCATCGCGGACCACCGTGGCGGTGGTGGTTCCTTTAATAGAAGCTGCGGCAGCTACCAGGGTGACGATAAATACGATCCGCCATATTGACATTTTGAATGCAATGATCCCCGCCGGAAAGTTGTGTTTGAAGGTGAAGATGGTGGTTTAACGACGGTGGGGGCGGTGGTGCATGGATAGAAAGATGGGGTGCACGTACAGTCGATCGGAATGCATGTATAGTAGATGGCCTATTTAAAGGGGTTCATGTTCATCGTTAAATTCACAATAAATTTTAAATAAAGAAATTGAAGTTTTTATATATTAAAATGTGATTTTTTTTAGGAAAAAGTATGTTGGAGAGCTAATCACACATGGAAAGTATTGAACTAATCAAACTTAGGTTTTTGTTATTTATTTGTTTTAAATTAGTTGAAAGTATATTCTTTTAAGAAAATAGTGGATGATCTAACATGTATCCTTTTCTTTTAAGTATTTATATATGTATATACTTTTCGTAGTTTTATTTTTTTTATATAAAAATGTTCTTTTGTTTTTTTAAAGAATTTAAGGATATATACCGGTTTTTTTCACCGTTGAAACTTAGCATATTTCAAATCACGCATTTTTGAGACATGTTGAATTATAATTCAAACATGTACGTGACATATACCTACTATGCATATTTAGGTTATATATTTGAAATTAAAATGTTAAATCAGATGTATATGTGCATGTAGCACATATGACTTTTTAATAATTTATTTAATTTTTATAGTAAACTACTGATAACATCCATGTCCTTTGTTAATATTTCATTCTTGGTTTTCAAGTTTCATAAATTACCTATATGGTCCCAAACTTTATAAATTTGTAGCACATATAGTTATAGATAGCAAATTACCCTCACATAATTAACCAAATTACCCTCACATAAGAAATATATGTGTTACAAATGTTTAAATTTTGGGACAATATGGGCAATTTATAAAATATAGGGAACAATGGTGAAATATTATCAAACCACAGGGACTATGTTGGTAATTTACATTAATTTTTATTAAAAATGCTTAATTATATGAACTAATGGCATTGGTAAAGTGTAGGTAGGTAGTGAAGGCCATGTGATGAGTAAGGTTGGCACAAACATAAAGTTAGGCCTTGTAAGAAAGTATTAGCCTTATTAAACCATTACGATCAAATGAGATGTCGTGTGTGTGTTTTTATTTGGATTGCAAGATTTGTTTAGGATAGTTTAAAGATAAGAATCTTAACTTTTAATCATACAATTAATTACTATGCACTTTTTTAATGATTTCTAAAGTTCATTAGTAGAAGAGTAAATTACTGATATAGTCCCTGTGATTTACTAGTATTTCACTCTTGGTCCTAAGGTTTCATAAATTACCCATATAGTCCTTATGTCACCAAATTACTCTTGCATACTTGACCAAATTATAATCTTACATAAGGACCATATGTGTTACAAATGTCTAAAGTTTGGGATCATATGGGTAATTTATGAAATCTAAAAACAAAAGGTGAAATACAAGCAAAGCATAAGGACCATCTCAGTAATTTACTCATACTAGAACGGTTTTCCAATTATATATATCAGAAGAATGTCATATATCTTATAATAAATTAAATAATGTAATGCATGTGTCGTACTAGCTTTTATGCTAAGAAATGAGTTTTTATATCGAGTGTTAGAGGAACGAAGATTACAATCACCAAGACTTGTTTTTTAGAGTTATATTTAAATCTATATAAACAAGCAATTTGGGGACGGTTGTCAAGCCAAAAATATTGCTTTGGCTCAAAACTAAAAATGAGATTGGCCGGTTTAAACGGATCATTTCAGTGTGTCGATATACATGTATGTATTAACTAGGTTCGTTTGTTATATTTATTTTTATATGAAGTAATGAACTGTGGTGATTAAAATGGTCATCCTTAATAAAATTTTTAAGATTTTTCGAGGCTCAGGGCGAGTAGAAAATTTTCCCGATATGATTTTTTTTATCAGGTTTAAATTGAATAATTTAAATAAGCTAATGAATAATTAGGTAGATGATAATTGGGTTTATTTAAAAGATAGTTTAATTGTTAAAGTGACTTCAAATAAAATATTAATGAGATTAAAAGACAATAAAATAAGACATTTTGTTTTTGAAGCTAATTATAGACTTTTATCTAAAAATAAGTTATGTGTATAGGATTTGTATTAAATATATAACTCAATTTTAAATAGAAAAAAAAAGCCTTAAACTCAACCATAGTCATTTATTTTACACTTATATTTTATGACTAAGTTAACATATATTTTCTTCAAAATAAATAAACATTCAAGTTTAATCCTAGCTACACACATATATTAAAAACTATAAATTTCAGACCCTTGAAAAGAATGTCTTAGCATTAATTTGTCACCTATCTAGCCATGTGTAAGCTGTAAAGATGACCCTAGCGATGAATTAGTTAGAAGAGTTAGAGTATCTTTCCAAGTTTATTAAATGAGATAACAGAAAAAAAAAAGGAAATAATTAAAATGAGAGTAAATGAAAAGAACATAATGGAATTATTTCGTTCCATTTCCTTTTAAATTTGAAGGAAAAAAAAAGCTAAATAATTTGGCTAGATTTTCTTTCATTTTTCTCTCTGTTCATTATTAAATGAAACTCAGAAACAGAAACATATTTCTTATTTCTTATTTCTTATTTCTTATTTCTATCCTTAAATGGACTCGAGAACAAAAACATATTTCTCTTTTCCTTTCATTTATTTTTTTTTCTCTTCTTAAATGAACTTAAGAACGGAGTGTTAGTGCTGATGTAGGCAACAATGTTGGTGATGAGAGGCGCTGTCAACTGTAGGTTGGTGTTAGCAGAATGATGGTGCCATATGATGTTGGAGTAGGTGACGATGATGCATTCATGGAGATTAAGAAGGGCCCGTGCCTCCTGTGCTCAGAGGTGCATCTTAGTGAGGGCTGGGGAAGGGGGCGACCGCCTCCCCTGTTTTTTCGTGTATTAGTGTATATTATACGTAGTATAAATTTTTTTAAAAACCTTTATTTCGTCCCCCATGAAAATAAAAATTATTTCGCCCCCCTGAAGTTTCGGTCAAGCTCCGCCACTCTTGTGGTCACAAGGGTCGAGTAGTATTTCGTCGGAAAATTCTTCGGCCTCTCCGTTTTCTTCCCAAAAATCCTCCGTCCCTACTGTTTTCTTCCTAAAAATCCTTTGGCCCCTTCGTATTTCCTTCAAGCTCCGTCAATGCAATGTTGCCCGTGGTTGAGGTGGTGGCATTGATGTTCACGATGACAATGGAGGTGGTTGTGTCATTGATGGCGATAGTGGTGTCGATGGCAGTTGGTTGGTTCAAGGATTAGATAGCAGTTGTAGTTCTATGTGTTTTCTCAAACACAAAATACTATATATCAAGGACTGTTAGGTGGTGTTTTTTTTTAATAGGTAAAATGTCTGCAGTCTGCGGACCACATCTGCAGACATCTGTAAAAGAAGAGATGGACTAAATGTCTGCAGTCTGTAAGAAGAGTGTTTGTTTTTTAAGTCTGTTGACTCTTAAAATAAATTGGAGGTGGTGTACGGTGGGGGTGATGAGGGTGACCGGCGGTGGGTAATCTATGCAAACCATAGATAATCCTAGAAGTTGTTGGTCCACATTTGCACCAAGAAGACTTCGTGCAGACGTTTTTTAATGAAACGTTTTCAAAAAAACAGTCAGCAAATGTCAATTTCTGCGCGTGGTCTGCGCGACGCAGATAAAAGAGGCTGCACATACCTTTTATGAAAAAACAAACAATGCCTTAGAGATTTACATGAGATTTTTATCCAAAAAATATAAAAAGACATATTTCCATGGGTACAATTCTACAATATTGAGTTCTTCACTTGCCCTAAGAGATGTACTTCGTGATAAAATAAATTACATAAATCATCATTTATATTCACTCATTTTATGTAGGGCTGTTCAAAAGATCGCGGCTCGAGGCTCGACTCGAAGCTCTCTCGTAAAAAGCTCGGCTCGAAAAAGGCTCGGCTCGAAAAGAGTTCGGCTCGAAAAAAGCTCGTTAAAAACGAGCCGAGCCGGAGCCAGGGTTAGCTCGGCTCATGGCTCGACTCGTTGGCTCGGCTCGTAGCTCAGCTCAATTTTTAACATATATATATATATATTAAATTATATACACACACATATATATTATATTACACACATACATATATATTATATATAATATATATACAATATTTATACACATATTTATATAAATATACATATTATGTATAATATGTATGTATGTATGTATGTATGTATGTATGTATGTATGTATGTATGTATGTATGTATGTATGTATGTATGTATGTATGTATGTATGTATGTATGTATGTATGTATGTATGTATGTATGTATGTATGTATGTATGTATGTATGTATGTATGTATGTATGTATGTATGTATGTATGTATAATATATATGTATATATTAGATTTTATATATTATTATATATGTACATATATATTGGATTTTATATATATTAGATTTAATATATAAAGGGGAGGAAAAAACGAAGAACGAGCTGGCTCGTGGCTCGAGTTTTTTTACGAGCCGAGCAGGAGCCAGAATTTTTGGTTCAAAAGAAATTTCAGCTCGGCTCGAAAATTCACGAGTCGAGCTCGAGCCAGGCCTAGCCCAACTCAGCTCGACTCAATTACAGCCCTAATTTTATGATGAGATCCTTTATTAAAATAGTTTCATAAATTATCTTTAAAAATGACAATTTATAATAGATTTTATCTTTTCTCATAATATAAAGGACGATTTATATAATGTTCAGAAGCGAACCCATAAATTTTTTTCAAAGGGGTGAAATTTTTTTATGGTCATTCAAGGATCTAGCTTAATAATTTTTTTCTCTTTTGTTCAGATTTAGTCTGGTCGAATCGGGCCAGGTAATGTTAAAATAAGACAATTAAACTAAATTTCATATGTAAAAACATAATAAAAATATAATACATCAAAAGTTGTTCTTATGCCTAGCAAAATAGGTGAGTTGGGTTGAGTTATGTAGCAAGTCAAAACGGGTGCGGGCTAGGATGAGTGCATGTTAGGATGGGTTTTAAGCAGAATTAGTTTGAGTTTAAATGAGTCATTTTAAAAAACATCAACTTTTTTCAACTTAAAGTGAATTGTAACTAAACAAATAGTTTAATTGAATAATTTTAGTTATTTTCTCATCAAATTTATTATTGATAATCTTATCCGTTTGAATCCATTATATTCATATAATTTTTAAGTTATCCATTTTGACCCGTATTTTGTTAAGGTGTTACCATCTCAACCCATTTTATGTTATAGTTTTGCCATTTCTATCTAAAATACAATATTTGTTTACCCAATCTATATGCATTTATCTTGTTATGAGTTAAGATTCTCAAACTTAGTTAAGAGGGTCGGTCAAAATTTTAACATATATATAACACTGGAAAAAAAATTTAAGGAGGGCGGCGGCAACCCCCTTTGGCCAAAGGGTGGGTACGCCACTGATAATGTTATAAAAGGCGTTTTGTGTAATTTTAAAGATAAAATTCATTATAAATTTTAATTTTAAGTATGTTTTATGTAACTATTTCTAATAGAAAAATGACATCCATAAAATGAGCGAATATAAATAATAATACTTAGTCATGTGTTTATAAATAGGGTCAATCACAAAACTAGCCATTTGACCACACACCTTTACCAAAATAGCCATTGAGTAAAAAATTTACCAAAATAGCCTTTGACCGGGAAAATATCTCCTACTCAGCGATATTATTACATAATATATCTCCGACGTGGATATAATATAAAAATATGAAATTACGTGTCAGTTGATGTCAGAGATATATTTAATGAGTAAGAGATATTCTCGATTGCATATATCTCCACGTCAGAGATATATTATATGCTAATATCTCCATATCAAAAAATAATATCTCTTAATCAATAAATATATTAATAAATAATAATAATTAACATTTTTATAAAAAAACAAATAATAATAAATCACTATTATGAAATAAAACAATTTATTTATATATATATATACAAAAATCGTAAATAAATGAAATAAAATAATTTATTTATATATATACAAAAATCTTAATTAAATGAAATAAAATAATTTATTTATATATATATACAAAAAATCGTAGTTAAATTTTTATTTTTTATTTTTTCTTCAAAAGAAAAATAATAATAAAAAAGAAAATACTTATAAAAAACGTCTTATAAAAACGTCTTATATTTTCGTTTATATTCAAAACGTAATTATCTTCGTCTAAAACATTTTGGTACGAAACTAATGCTTAAAACAAAAAATTACCTTTTATTCTAAAAATTAACTCTATAAACGTAAATAATAATAAATATACTTATAAAAAAAATTTAAGATCCTACAAAAAAAAAATAAGAAAAATTTAATTATTAATTTTTATTAAATATTAAAAGGTGTATTGTCTTGTCAATTGAAGCTTTTTATATTTCTGAGGAGATATTTGGACTTTCAAGGAGATATATGACTGAAAAAAGTACAAAGCGTGGTCCCGAGGAGATATTTCGTATATGAAGGAGATATCTCGTCTTTTTAGGAGATATATGACTGAAAAAGTACAAAGCGTGTTCCCGAGGAGATATATTTTGTATTTCAAGGAGATATCTCGTCTTTTTAGGAGATATATCTTCTTTCAAAGATATATGTAGTATTTCAAGGAGATACGATATGACTAAAATATCTCCTGGAGATATTTTGGAGATATTTCAATTTTATATGAGATATTACGAGATTTTGACACGAATAGATTAGATTTTGACACGACTAGATGAGATATTCACACGACTAGACGAGATATTCACAATTTTCCGTAAAGGTTTAGAATGGTTCATTATATATGGCGAGATATTGAGTTGAAAATATCGTATTCTCAACAATTTCTATTGTCTACTTTTAAGATGTCAAAATTAGTAAGTTACTTGTTATTTTTTCAATTGTTTGTTTACTTTTTGATATTATACCATCTTATTCTTTCTTATTAAACATTTTTAACTTTTTTTTTTGTAGGAATTTTACCCCGCTCATGTCACAATAAGATGTAATATGAAAGTTATACAATGGATATCAGATAAATTAACCAAAAATTCTGATAGATATTTGATTTTTAGCCAAACCTGTTTTGGAGATTGGCTCAAATGTCAATGTATTAGAGTGAGCCACCACTTGTACATATGATGCTACAAACACAAATTTTTAGTCCGGCACCCGAATTTGGCATTAACTTTTTTGTTGGTGGCCGTAATGTAACGTTTGGACCACGAGAATTTTGTTTAATAACAGGATTAGTGTTCGGTGAGCAAACACCCGAAATTACCGTAACGGGCAAGTCATTTAATGATAGGCTATTTGGTGATAAAAAAAAGATCATAATTTAACGATAGATGACTTGTTATATCTTTTTAGGAATCATCTTGATACTTTGAATGATTTAGATGCTGTTAGGATATGTTTATTGTTGTTAGTTGAACATGGTTTTAAGGGTCGTGAAGGAAAAAATTTTGTTGATAAAACGATGTTATGTCTTTTTAATGATATGAGAGCTTGGAATGCATTTCCATGGGGTTCTTATCTATGGAGTAATACTTATCCACACATTCACGATGCCCTACAAAAAAACGCTAGACAAAACCGTAAAGCTATGTTAAATTACACTCTGAAAGGATTCACTTGGTCATTCAAGGTTAAGTTTTACAATTATTAAACATGAAAATATATTTTCTTATTTTCCTATGTTAAAAAAAATTAAGATAATAGTTATTATTTTTTTTAGATGTGGATACATGAGATTTTCCCAGAAATCGAAAGGTTTGTTGGACGGATTGGTTCGTTTCCGAGATGTTTTGGGTGGCGAAAATCACCTAGAATTACTTGGGAAAAAGCACAATCAATTTATCATAATAGTTTCATGGTTAGTTTTAAATAACTATGTTCAATTTTCGTAATTATTTTAATGTGCACATACTTTTTAAAAAAAAAAGTTTACATTATGTATATTTCAGGAAGGTTACACTCCAATAGATATTTTCTCTACTGTACATGAGATTAACATGCCTTACAATAGGATCAGCTGTTATTTTTGGGGTGAGACTTTATCGGTTGATAAAAGTGGAAAAGAGCAGCCAAATGCGAATACTTCTCTTCAATTCATGACCCATACTTATGGCCATGATAATAATGATCATTTAAATAATATAAATAATAAAATGAATTATATGAGGCGTGAAAATATCACAACTGATGAAGTTTTCCAACAGATTTATGATCTTTCCAAAGTAAGAATTGTCAAGTTATATATGATATCTTAATTATTTTTGTTTTTTTTCTTATTTAAATAACATAAAATGATACTAGTAAAGTTTATAAGAATCAAAGTCAACTTAAAAAATTATATTAACATGAAAGACTCATAAAATTCACAATTGCAAAATAATTTTAAAAATCATGTTCACGTAAAAATGGGAAAATTTAATAAATAATAAAATAAAAGTCTATGTTTATAAATTATTTTAATAAAAAACGTAAATTATTTAAAAAAACGTAATTTATCTAACTAAATATTTAATTTGTCACCTACTACCAAATTATACTATAAATATGAGGTCATTGAATTTGTTAGATGACATACATGTGAATTATTGTACAACAAAAGATGACAGATCAAGATAACATTTGTGTAGATGAAGATTATTATTCAGAACCTATTTTTCCATCCTCTAGTAAAATAACTGCTCGTAGAAAGAGATATAAGAAATATATTGAAGATAAGTCGTGTTCTATCCCAGAAACTATAACTGATGCTCCAATTTGGTACATTCAAGACAAAGAGTCGGTACATTGGTCACGAGATGTTTTAGATTTCTTTCATCATGGAGACGATGAAACATGTTATTCTGTTTTCTTTGGAACTATTGAGTTGGGAAATGACTTTTGGGGGACTGTTTTAGGTTATTATAATAACGGTTATTTATCGCCGATGGTAATATTTTTTATTTTATGATACCAAACTTTATTTTTAAATCGTGCTTTTTTTTCTCAATTTTAATATGAAAACTTTGTTGTTATTTAACAGCATGTTGCAGGTTGGGTTACGAGACTGATGCATTTTCGTTTACGAAAACTAAGAAATCAAGAGGCAGAACCCAAAACTTCCCGTTGGACTATTCTTCCACCTCATTTTATAAAATTATTAATTACCCAAAACAATGAGGCTGCTTCTTTTGTTAATGGAACAAAAAAGTTGTATCCTAGCTTGTGTGAAGTTGATAAGGTAGAAATTTTATAATTATTTTTATTTATAAACATAATTTACAAATATAATTAAAATGTCAAAGTTTTTTGTAGGCGTATGTGCCGATATGTATTGAAGAGCAGCATTGGGTTCCTCTTCAAATTGACATGCAAACATTGAACACACACCTGTATATTACTGATGCATGCGAAAACTCTTGTTGTGATGAATCTCGTTGTATTCATCGTCTGCTTTACCCAAAAATCACTCAATTTGAGTCATTATTTTCTTCATTACTATATAATATTTCTTACAGGGAAAGACTATGGAACACTCAGGTGCATAAATTAATATTATCAAATATTCAAGTATGGCCACCTAAGAGAGCTGATGCTGATAAAAATTCGGTGATCCTTCTTTGTATGTTACTTAGAAATCTAGTCGAAAACAAAGGATTGCATTTTCAAGGCGAAATTGAAGAGGAGTGTTATATATTTCGACTATTTATGGCGAATGAATTTTATAAAGGTCGTGTAACGATGTAATGTTATGTTATTTTTTAAATTTGTATTAGTTTTCATATTTTATTTAGTTTCTTAACTTTATTATTTTAATAAATTTTATGAGATGAAAATATGGCACCCACAACTAGTAAATTTCAACAACATATTAATTTAATTGTAGTGGAAAAGACAACATAGAAATAATTGATTATACTAATGCTACAAATTAATATTACAATCTCTGCTACGGTTCATTCAAATCATATTCCCAGTTTTGTGATTGTTTGCCAGTTGTTTCACGAACATAATCCTTAAAATTTGAAACATCCACATAGTTTTCATAAAATTCGGTATTAAAATCAAAATACATATTGTCATTAACTTCAAAGTTAAAATCAGGAATACCATTATCCTGTGTATTTTTATTTTTAAAAAAACCTTCAGATTGATAGTTTTTAACATCTGGATTTGCCGAACTACTTCCAACACTCGATTCTTCACTAACAAAAATTGTAAACATTTGACTTGGATCGTTTAAAACAACATTTAAAAACAATTTAACATCACTATCATCCAGAATATCAATTGAATGAGTGTAAGTTGACATTTTATAAGATAATCGTATATAGTTTTTAATACAACATTTTTCAGAAATAAGTTTTACCATATCATTCAAACAAATATCTGTAGGTAAACATAACACACGTCTTAAACATTTACCCCTAACGGGTTAATATTCTTCAACACCATTTTTAAAAACCCGTTTTCCTTCACTACATATTACAACTGTAATAGACATTTTGATGTTTTCTATAGAAAACTTTAACAAAAAGATGGTTTGAACAAAATATTGGATTAAAAGATTGAAAAATACTTGAGATTTGATTGGGTTATGGGTTATTTATAAGTAGTTGTAGGTTAAGGTTGGTGAAAAAGTACACTTAATAATATTTAAAATTGTTTGTATCTAATTTAATATTTAAAAACGGTTGTAAATTATTTAATATCTATAAACGTTTGTAATTCATTTTTTAAACAACTCTTAAAAAGATTTAAAAACTTTTGTATCTAATTTAATATTTATAAACATTTTTTAATAATTTAATAAAAAAATATTTTGAATATTAAAAAATGTAGGTATATTATTTAAAATCAATAAACGTTTGTCTTTAAAAATTTTAAAACAATTTTCAAATAAATTTAAAAAAGTTTCTATATTATTTAAAATTTGTAAACATTTGTTCATAAAACTTTTGAAACAATTCTTATAAATATTTAAAAATGTTGGTATCTAACATAAATAGTTAAACGTTTGTAATTAAATTTTTTTTTAAAAATTCTGAAAGATATTTAAAAATGTTTGTATCTAATTTAATATATATAAATGTTTGTTAATAAAGATTTTTGAAAAACGTTGGTATATAATTTAAATAGTTAAACTATGGTAATTTAATTTTCTAAACAATTCTTAAAATATTTAAAAACGCTTGTATGTAATTTTTTTTTTTAAAAAAATTGTTATATTTTTTTTTGTTATATTTGGTGAATTTTTTTTTCAATATATTTTTAATAACTTTTTTCTAAATTTTATTGATTTAAACAATTATTAATAAATAAATAAAACTCAGAGATATTTATACATAATATATCTCTGACGTGTACATTTAATATCTCTGACGTGGCTCGCTGACGTGTAAATGTATATATTTTTTTATTACGGGAGATATTATTTAAGATTATATCTCTGACGTGGAGATATTTTTACAGGTCATAGACATATTGTGGGATAATATCTCTGACATGGAGATATTTTTACACATAAGAGATATTATCTCATATAATATCTCCGTCAGCGATATTTGGCCAAATGACGAGTTCTGATTGGACGAAAATAGGAGATAAATTGAAAACATTTGGCCAAAATGCCACTTTGACCGGTCAAAGTGACTATTTTGGTTATTTTCCCTTGTAAATAACCATCAAGCATTCAAGTGCAGTTGTGGAGCCTTCATTAGACTACCCGCAATGCAAGCGAATGCATTTAACTCATGCATCCTAATTATCACTGCCACATCAGCTTTTTAACCATTATTTTCACATGCATTCTCTCTCCTGTTTTTAACCCCAACTCATCCTTCCCACATGCATCCTCTCTTTTTTACATTATCCTTTCTTTTTCTATTTTTTTAAACAAATATAATTTTTTTTAAATAGTTGGTATGAAAAAAAACTTTTTTTTTAAAAAACAGACTTTTTTTTTTATTTTGCCAAAGAGCCTGCTTTCTTTTTTTTAAAAAAAATTGATTTTAATTGTTTGGGCCCCACATAGGTTGCATGTTGATGCACTTCCTCAAGTGCAAAAGCTCTCCTCAACTCCCTCTTCATTGTGCACTTCCCACATACACCATCCATGTCATCAAGTGCATTCTTAAATGCACCCCCATTGTGGGTAGTCTTATAGGTTGATAGATGCCTTGACCGACAAAAATGTACTTGGTAGTATTTGATTGCAATTGTACTTGCAATGATTGTTTGATTTGTGCCAAACTGTTTAGTCCCTGATTTTTGAACGAAACTGTTTAGTCCAGTTTAAGATGAAAACTCAGTTAGTCAGTTGGCTTGAAAACAACAAAATTAAGAAATTTTGCACAAATTCTTGGATCTCTAGATTAAAAAGCCCATTATTTTATTAACACTAATTACTCCAAAACTACAAGAGAACACAATTCAAATCCACTATTCAACCTCAAAGCCAATTTACTTCATTTGTGCCCTTTGTTTGATTTGATCAACCTCAAAGTCAGAGACGCATGAATTCTCTAGTCATCTTCATCTAATCACGATTCAATCTGTGTTGGCTCGCGCTAACCAACCATGATAAAGCAAACCTTGAGTTTATGTGTGACATCAAGCTATCTGTACTACACACACTTGGTCTCTTGCATACCAATGCTCGAAAACAGGTTCGTGTTGACTCGAGCTCTTTTTGAACTTCTTGAATCATCATTCAAGGTGAAGATCTCTTTTGACCAAAAACCATTATCATCAAAACAAGAAGAGGCTGATTGGTTAAAACTTTGTGCCATATCCCAAAACATGTTCTGTATTTCACCTAAACTGTAGTTTCTGCCCTGTTAAACACAAGTTTTTACACTATTTTAGTTTCAAAATGTAAAATGCAAGCCAAATTTGGAAATCTTGAAATTAGTTGAAGTTCTTGATTACCTGTTTTTTAACATTTTTCATCAATGATGACATCTATTGCATAAAATCAGCAAACCCCTAATCAAAACATGGCAAATTAATAAGTAATCAACATGTAATTAAAATACTAATTGAAATATGATTTAGCAGATGATAGCTATGAACTAAATGAACAGAGCACATTCACAAAAGAATCAACAACAGAAGAATTAATACCTCGTCATCTTCATCTTGATGATGATACAATCCAACATCGTACATCGATCTCTTTCTCTGATCTGATAACACTGTTTTTTAAACCCAAAATCAGAAACAATTTCCAATTTATCAAACAGTTGGAGTGCATAACAAAACAAAACCATTAATTACCCGAATAGGCTTCTTGAATTTGTTGAAATTTACTTTTAGCTTTTCCAAGAAGTGATGGATTCTTCATCCACTTATCAGGATGCCATTGCTGCACCAAAGAAGATCAAATTAAAACATCAAAATCCTTTCATCTATCAGATTAAAAACCCTGCAGATAGAGCGAGATCAAGAACCAGAAGATTACCATAGCAAGATTACGATAAGCACGCCGGATCTGCTCGTCGGAGGAATCAATCGAAACGCCAAGTATACCATAATACGACGGAGATCCTTGATTCAATTCCATCCCCATCTTACTTTCTTGAATTCAAATCACAACAAATTCACTTTCGTTTTCCCTCAAATTGTGTGTTAATTGTAAACAAATGCGTTTGTGATGGGCGACGGTGAAATGTGAACAGTGGTTTATATAGAAGTTAACCTACGATTCGAAGTCGGTTGATGATGGTGGACCCATCCGAGTTTGATACGTATCGCTCAGTGCTAAAAGATTAATAGATTGAGATTTTTTGCATGGTGTTCTGTGAATTAGGTTTAGAATATTCTGGAAACTTGATTGATGGCCACATGCTGATAACTCGACCGTGTGTATTATGATACTAGAAGCTTCCAGAGTTCCAGTCTTCTTGAATCTTCTTTTCCTTGCATGAAAATGTTTTTTTTTTTTTTTGGGAATATATTGACATATCAAATTTATGGGGAGTCCTAATCTTAAAAGTTAAAACCATCATTTTAATCTTCTTAGAATTCATGTCTAGCGAAATTTACATTTCAATGTATTTTATTGTTCAGTGCCGGTATAGGTAGGATGTTATAAACAAATTACAACACAAAAGAGTTCTTATTCATGTTCATTCATTTGACATTAATTTGTTCACGAACACTTATTGTATGAAACATTTTTGTTTGCATTCGTTTACTAAAGAATTAAACTTGCTCACAAACACATACGGATATAAGTTACTTAAAAATAAATAAAAAATCAACATTTTTAATATTAAACTGTCAAAAACACGATTAAAATCACAACTTACATATTCAACACGAATCCGTGATTACTTCATAAAAGAAAACAAGTGTAGACTCAATATTACAATTCGATCTACAATTCTACATACAAGACCAGAAACCCTAACTCACCAGAGAATATGAGAAACAAGATATACAACCACTCGAATACAACACAGTAACACACATGTATGAAGAATACTAATTAAAGCTGGCAATATAAGCGGATTGGGTCGGGTTGGATTACTGGTAAGAATGGGTTCAGGTCAAGATGGGCCGTTTAGAAAAATGACCATTTTGGTTCGGGTCAGAACGGGTTTCTCAATAAAAGACACAGGTCGAGACGGGGCGTGTTAAAAAAAATGCCCAACTAATACAAAAAAAGTAAAAAAAAGCAACTGGTTAACATAATTGTATATGCAAGAAAGAAATTTGCCTCCTGACACGCTAAAAGACCCCTTTATAATTAATATTTAATAATGAGCATATATATATATATACACACACATGTATTGTATCATATGATAACTTAATCTTAAAAAACTAAGCTTTAAAATCAATCCTATTATCTATTTTAAATCCTAAAAAAATGTGTGATTCACATTAAAGTTAAATAAAAAAAAACTTTTGAATAAAAAATAAACTTTAATGTGACACACACACATATGTATGTATGTATGTATGTATGTATGTATGTATGTATGTATGTATGTATGTATGTATAGGGGCCGGTTAATGTAGAAAGGGGTAAACGGTTCTAAGCGTAGGAAGGAACCAAGACACGCCATGTGTCATCTAGGAAAGAGTATAATCGTCACACAAAATCACATACCATATTATACAAAATCACAGACCGTGGTACTGGATAATCACGGACCAAGTGTAAAACCATGCTATAAGAAATTACAGATCGTCACTTGACACCCATAATCAAGGAATTACCTAGATAAATCACGGACCAATAATCACGGACCGTAATTTAACACTCATAATCAAAGACAAACTGCATAAATCACGCACCAAATAATCACAGACCGTGGTATATAAAATTCACGAACCGTCATTTTGAATGCATAAGCAATAACCAACTGCATAATTACAGACCAATAATCATGGACCGTAATTTAACACTCATAATCAAAGACCACTTTAAAAAAACATGCAACTGGTTAACATAATTGTATATGCAAGAAAGAAATCTGCCTCCAGACACGCTAAAAGACCACTTTATAATTAATATTTAATAATGAGCATATATATATATATATATATATATATATATATACACACACATGTATTGTATCATATGATAACTTAATCTTAAAAAACTAAGCTTTAAAATCAATCCTATTATCTATTTTAAATCCTAAAAAAATGTGTGATTCACATTAAAGTTAAATAAAAAAAAACTTTTGAATAAAAAATAAACTTTAATGTGACACACACACATATGTATGTATGTATGTATAGGGGCCGGTTAATGTAGAAAGGGGTAAACGGTACTAAGCGTAGGAAGGAACCAAGACGCGCCATATGTCATCTAGGAAAGAGTATAATCGTCACACAAAATCACATACCACATTATACAAAATCACAGACCGTGGTACTGGATAATCACGGACCAAGTGTAAAACCATGCTATAAGAAATTACAGATCATCACTTGACACCCATAATCAAGGAATTACCTAGATAAATCACGGACCGTAATTTAACACTCATAATCAAAGACAAACTGCATAAATCACGCACCAAATAATCACAGACCGTGGTATATAAAATTCACGAACCGTCATTTTGAATGCATAAGCAATAACCAACTGCATAATTACAGACCAACAATCACGGACCGTAATTTAACACTCATAATCAAAGACAAATTGCATAAATCACGCACCAAATAATCACAGACCGTGTTATATAAAAATCACGAACCGTCATTTTGAATGCATAAGCAATAACCAACTGCATAATTACAGACCAATAATCACGGACCAAACTTGATAATCACAGACCACATAAAAAAATCACAAAAAAAACAATAGCAATATCTTACTCAAATTAAAGACAATAAAATTATCAATTTTATGGTGTAATTATTTTAAAAAAACGATTAAGTATTTAAAAGTTATTAGATTTTAAAAAAAATGGTGGAACTTGTTTACCCACAAAAAAGTCAACAAGTGTAGTTCATTCCTTTTTTGCCCTTTCAGTTTTAATTCACGGATGCTTTTAGGGAAAAGTGGGACCACACGATATTCATTATTGATTAATTTGACCAAAGGCTCAGAATCCTTATTACCCTTCTCACCCAAAAACCTCTTTGTATTGGAACCGTCTCCATTAAGTATATAAGCGAGAAAGTTGTTTGCTATTACCCATAAACCAATAATAAAAGAATTTTGAGGTATAGAGACCGAGAAAATTAGTTTTGAGGTATCTAGACCGAGAAAATTAGGAACATCGTGTAGGAGATGAGAGCTTGGTGGAGAGAAACCATAATCAAATGGATGAACTTTGAAGTTGTAGGAATGGCCAACGAAAATCCAAAAAACCAAAATGGGCAAATTGTCATTGCATTTCAAGTTTTCAACATGTAGAAACAAAAAGAGATGGTGAAATGATGATTGGTGAGAACACCCATGTTGACTCGTATGTTAATTTTTCTCGGCCCATTCTGACTAGGGGTGTTCAGAAAAACCGAAAACCGTTTAAAACCGATAACCGAACCGTATCCGTAACCCAAAAAAACCGAACCGAATTCTGAATTCGGTTTTCGGTTCGGTTCCTAACCGTATCCGAATTCGGTTTTCGGTTCGGTTAACGGTTTTGGATATTTTTTGAATTCGGTTTGTTCGGTTAACCGATTAAACCGAATTCATAATTAAATTTATTATTTTTTATTAATAATATAAGGTTGAATTCGGTTTATTCGGTTAAATTCGGTTTATTCGGTTTGTTCGGTTCGGTTTATTCGGTTTTTAACCGGTTTATTTGGTTTTTAATCGGTTTGTTCGGTTGAATTCGGTTTGTTCGGTTATAACCGAAACCGAACCGAATTGAATTCGGTTGAATTCGGTTCGGATAACCATATCCCGAATTCGGTTCGGTTCGGTTAACGGTTAGGAGGAAAAATTTTTGAAAACCGAACAAACCAAACCGAATAAACCGAACAAACCGTTAACCGAACCGATGAACACCCCTAATTCTGACCCGTAGAACTTTATCTACAACCCATTCAACATAAATTTAACCCATCAATTAATTTTGTTTGGTGCCCAAATAACCCCCAGAGTCATGATGATTACCCAAAATGACCCAAAGCTAAATGCATGTGTTCGTTTTGCAAGGTCTAATACTAATAAATGAACACAAAGTATAGATCTCTAACAATGACTCATAAAAAATGAATCAAATAACACAAACAAGGTCAAAAAATCTAGATCTATCGTAACTGTCTAAAAGAGAGAAAGAGACTTATAGAATATGAAGATGAAGATCTATGCCTCCGCATTTCAATCTTATCCTCATATTGCATTACAACCCTTCAAAAATATAATCTCACATATTACACCATTGGTTCTTCAGAATCTTTCTTATACGAATTATATCCTACACAATATACTTACGCAACATAACAAGTTAACCTATTTGACCGAAAATAATCAACACTAACTGAATTGCAAACTTAACTATCAACATCTTTTAACATAAACATTAGACATAATCATTTTGCATAATTACTAAGTTAAACACTTGATATAAAAACAATAAATATTATTATTTTAAAACAAAACAAAAGTTGAAATAATAATTATAATTCAAAATTTATAGGTTTATATATCTAAGTTTAAATTACTATGTTTTTAACGAGATACGATTCCAAAATTTCTAATTTAAATGTTATGTTAATAAACCTATAAATTAAAATTTCAAATATATTTAATCGTTAAACATAATAAATGAACTTAAACGAACATAAACGTATATATTACCGAATGTTTACAAATTACAAATACAAATGGATGAACATATATAAATAGACTTTACATCAAATGGTTCACAAACTATTCGTTGAATGTTCGGTTCATTTACATGTTGCACTAGTTCTCTCTTACATGTTTACAAATATGTGTGTGTGTAATGTAAGTAGTGCATTATTTGATAACCTTAATTATAAATTTAACATTTAAACTCATTTTGTTCATATCTATCTATTCTAATAAACAAAAATCTTTATTTGCCACTTGTTACATTCTAAGGTCATAAAGCCAATTGTCAATTTTTTATGCACTCATTTAATTATCACTTATTAAATACATTATATTATCTCTCCTTTTAAATAAATTATATTATCTCTTCTTTTAAATAAATTGTATTATATATCTTATTAAATAATTATAATAGTAATAACTAATAGTATTATTTTTATTTTGCAAATTTAGTTTTTGTATATTTAAATCGAATCATTATATTATAAAATATATTTTAAAAAGTTTGTAATATATATTTTTTCATAAATATCAATTTTTTTTAAAAAAAAAAGAAATATTTCAATTTGTTATTTTTAGAAAAATAATTGTTTTACAAAAAAAATTCTTAAAAACAAATTTTTATTCAAAAAATAAAATATAAGCAGAAAAATATGTAAATAATGATAAAAGTTAAATTTTTTTGTCTTGTATGTTTAACAGTAATTTCAAATTAGGTTTTTTAACTCTAACGATTACAAAAATATTATCTTCGCATCTTAATTTAAAATAGTTAGTTTTTGATAGAAAACTAACTAATTAGATTTTTAACTTTAGATAGTTAGATATCTCAGTTATTACAAATCAAGAATGTTAAAGATATTACTTTTGTTATTAAAAATTTTGATTATTGTTTTATTATTAATAAACAAAAATCTTCAATTGCCAATTGTCACATTCTAAGGCCATAAAGCCACTTGTCAATTTTTTATACATTTATTTAATTATCACTTATTAAATATATTATATTATCTCTCCTTTTAAATAAATTATATTATCTATCTTATTAAATAATTATAATAGTAATAACTAATGATATTAATTTTATTTTGCAAATTTAAAAATAGTTTTTGTATATTTAAATCGAATCATTATATTATAAAATATATTTTAAAAAGTTTATAAAATATATTTTATCATAAATATCAATTTTTTAAAAAAAATACAAGAAACATTTCAATTTGTTACTTTTATAAAATAATAGTTTTACAAAAAAAAATTCTTAAAAACAAATTTTTTCAAAAAATAAAATATAAGCAGAAAAATATGTAAATAATGATAAAAGCTAAATTTTTTTGTCTTGTAAGTTTAACGGTAATTTCAAATTAGGTTTTTTAACTCTAACGATTACAAAAATATTATCTTCTCATCTTAATTTAAAATAGTTAGTTTTTGATAGAAAACTAACTAATTAGATTTTTAACTTTAGATAGTTCAAATATCTTAGTTATTACAAATCAAGAATGTTAAAGATATTACTATTTGTAACATCACTGTACTTTCGGTTGTCCGTACGACCGTACATCCGTACGATTGTACTGTTACGACCGGAGATTTATAATTATTGATGATTATGAAATTATTGATTAACATTACTGATATTATCACTGTTACTGGTATGCATGATTATAATATATATTATACGCGTAAACCATGGGAAGTTTAGTTGTAACCCAACTAAACAGAACCAGAGAGTTCATCGCAGTAATATTATTGAATATGATGATTGTTGGTTCGAAATAAAAATGAATATGGGGTTTGGTTTGGAAATTTTAATATTAAAATTTATAAAATAATGGAACTGATTACGCGATGTGAGGTTACGAACGTTATCTAAACACGAATATTAATTCAGAAATATTAACTTAATAAATGTATTCGCGTGAGTGACGATTCACACGAATATAGTTATTAGGAATAATATTCTGAAACAATATTCAATAAATCGTAAATCGAATCGAAATACGATACGAGCGACGAATTCGCTAAGGTGACGATCTTTACGAATACGTACGCGAGTGACGCGTTTCGACGAAATAATTAAATAATATCAAACGATACTAAAATTAATAAATGAAAACTGAAAACGTTTATTAGGAATCACAACCTAAAGCAAAACCGGGTAAATCAGTTATTTAAAATAATTAATTTAGTAAAAATAGAACGAAATCGTTTTACGAAATAAAATTATTTAAATCATTTTAATTAATGAAATCCAATTATTTAAACATATTATGTTTAAATATGTTATCGTTAAAAACCAAGCATAACCGACCATTTATATGATTTTGAATAACCAACATCTTTTATTTTAAACCGTAAAATACGCGCGTTACGTTCCGGAAACGTAACGAAAACGCGAACCGAGCAACAAAAACGAACCCGAACTCACTCGGGGTATAAATACCCTTAAATGAGTCATCTTCTTCATTTTCTCTCTTCCCACTCTCTCTCTAAAACCAAACCACCGGAACTTTCTCTCTCTAGAAACCCTAACCTTCTCTCTACCATATCTCACTCATCTCTCAACGAAATCGAGCCATTCTTGAGCCTAGACGAAGGTATTGATCCCCTCTACACGGAAGTACAAAGGATCTGCTCTGAAAACGACCAAAACCGAGGTAAAATCGAGATCAAAGTAGCGATTTTTAGGGTTTTCTACAAACCCGACAAAAACCGAACTTTAACCGGTTCAAAACATCACTTTTTCGACCCATACACCTTCTAAATGAGTTTACTCACCTAAACCCACTCAAAACGACTATATATACGACTATACCTCGAAATCATCTTCTCCCATGGCTGAAAACCCGTTCGGGCGAATGGCCCATGAATATGAGCCATTCGGCGAATGAGTGGAGAATGAGTGGAGTATGAGCTCATTCGGGAGAATGAGTGGAGTATGAGCTCATTCGGGAGAATGAGTGGAGTATGAGCTCATTCGGAGAATGACTCATTCGGGACTCATTCGGGAGACTCATTCGGAGAATGACTCATTCGGGACTCATTCGGAGAATGACTCTCATTCGGGACTCATTCGGAGAATGACTCTCATTCGGGACTCATTCGGAGAATGACTCATTCGGGACTCATTCGGGAGAATGACTCATTCGGGTGAAAACTCATTAGCATGAGCCATTCTTATGAAAATCACAAGAATGAGTCATTTTCACTACACCAACTCAATTAACAACTTAGATTTCAAAAAGAACAATCAAATAAAGGATCATAACTTTAGATAACATTTAATCAAACACAGGACTGTGCATACAACATCAGTACGACAACGGTGAGCGCGCATAATACGAGAACACAGATACTAAGGACTTCATGTGAGTTCTCATAACCTCCCTTTCTTTACACTGTTTTTAGTTTTAAAACTCGGAGGTGAAACATGTATACCAGATTAACTATTATTTGATAACACAAGGTTTATACCTGTTTATCAATATGATAATTACAACTTAAAATTTTTATTATTATTATGAATTATCTTTTATTATTTTAGATCCGTGTAAACATTGTTATTGACTTAGGTCAATAACAAAGATTACATGTATTGTCACGTGGATGATTTCCACATCCGTGAATCATTACTCTTAACTTCGGTTAATTGTTTTGACTTAATGTATTGTCACGTGGATGATTTCCACATCCGTGAAGTATTGCTTTTGACTTCGGTTAATTGCTTTGACTTCATGTTTTGTCACGTGGTTAGCGACCACTTCATGATTCATGTATTTAACTTATGTTAATTACATAATGATCATGTATAGTCACGAACATTATTTGAGAATATAATTGATGAGATTGGTTGATTAGTTTGTGGATTGACTATCTATGTTTGATTATGACTGGTTGTGAATGACTATGACTGATTGGTTATGTGATTATGTGATTGTGTATGTGTTTGATTGTTGGATTGGTGGATGTGTGTTGGATTATCTCATACAGGTATTCATATGGATTTTCTCATGAAGATCATAAGTTTTATAACCGTTTTAAACAAAGCCTTTTATAAAACCATTTTAAGCATAAACCATTAAACTTATTTTACTAAAACATTTCTCAATATAAAAACTTATGATTACTCACCAACTACTTTTGTAGTTGACACTTGTTTTCTTACATGTTTCAGGTGATGGGGACAAGTAGGAATGAAGAGAGGATCTCTTCTATTTTGGACATCATCATATAGGATCTTGGACTTAGTTAATTAACTAAATTTCTGGCGATTAGAGTTTAGTTAGTTTAACTAATTCTTTTGTGTAACTGATGTACTTGATTCATGATGAACATGATTTTTGTGTAATTATTTTGATTGATTAAATGATATATGATGATTTGATTTAGATGCCCACGAGCTTTTGAACAATCTACACATCCCTCGTGGCATCCCGACGATTCCGCCGTCGGTCGGGGTGTTACAGATTGGTATCAGAGCCTGGGTTATAGGGAATTAGGTTACTAGCAATGGTTGACCTAGTCTATAACCGTAGGATACCCTAGTATGAAGAAATTCATACACTAGTTAGTATATTCAGGATTTCATGCTTATGTGTTTATTACATGTTAACTGAACTCCTGTTATACATCTTATATATATATGTTGCTACTGATTTTTTTCTTACTTGTGCCCTAATGATTTGATAAGGACATGCACGTGGTGTATTGTAAAGGTGGTGGGACGGTGGTTTGGGCGGTTGCGACTGACCCTTATCATATGCCCTATATATATATCATTTACGGTACATTAGGTGGATGTCAGTATTGAAGAATGTGGGAACTACCCGTTTGGGAAATTAATTGCTTAGGAAAATTAATTGCTTAGGAAAATTAATTGCTTAGGAATTTATTTGCTTTAGGAATTATCTGTTAGATCTATTGATCGCCAGACAAGGACACCCTCGTGGTATACTACAAAGGTGGTAGGACGGTGTAAGGGAGGTTGCGACCTACTCTTGCATATGCCCTATACATATACCATTTGAAGTATATTAGGAGTCTGTCAGTGTCAGGAACTTAGGATATTACTAGGATATTATTGGGAGTTGTTGTGAAGCTGAGATTGATGAGTTATAGATGTTGATGACATGTTTGATGGATTGACTGGGATTGACTCATGGATGATCATACTTGATAAATACTTATAAACTCACTTATGAAACACACGGATTGGACACGTAGGGTGCATAGGATTAACGAACGATATGAGCGATTAGTGATGGAATATGGACTTGGGTGATGATATAGACACTTGATGATAATATAAACGCATAGTGATGATACTAACACTTAGTGGTGGTATGGACACTTGATGAGAATAAACTATAGGGAGGATATGAACACTTAGTGACAATAAGAGCACTTTGTGATGATATGAACCCTCATTGATGATTATTGACATTGGGATTGACATGGATTTTAGTGAACTTAGACAATTGGGGGAACCTTAATGTCAGGTGAACTTAGACATTAGGTGGACTTAGGAATAGGTAAACCTACATGTCAGGTGAACTTAGACATTAGGCGAACCTAATTGCCCAAGAGAACTAGAGACCACTTCACTCAAAATTATCCTACCTAGGATAAGGTTTGTGAAGTGAGATTATGATAAGATACATGACACACCCTAAATGCTAACAATGGCAAAATCGCGATGCAATGGAATGGTGGTGGGACGGTGTAGGGGAGATTGCGATCCACCTCTGCATATGCCCTAAATATAAGCTGTTGCATTGCATCGGGAGGTTGCCTGTGTTAGTATAGGGTGAGGAATGTATTGAACTTAGGAGTAGTTAGCTAACACTAGTTATGACCAATTAGGACACTTAGAATAACATTAGGAAAATTTATAGACACTATGAGTTTAAATAACAGATAGGAAATAAATATAGTTCCTATATGTAATCCTAACTGTTTAAATGAACTCATTTGACCATTGTTTGTATAACTTACGTTGTAAACGGTAGTAACATGTTTCTAATTCCTTCAGAAACATGCCGCCTCGCCGTCACAACGAAGATGACTCGAACAATGGGGATGCTAACAACAGTAATGCCAACTCCGGCATACAAGAGTTAGCCACACTTATCTCTGGATTGGTGAGCCAACTGACTCAGGCTAACCAGAATGCTAACCAGAACAGAGGTGGTGCAAACCAGACAACTTGCACATTCAAACACTTCAATTCATGCAACCCCCTGAAATTCACGGGTGCTGAGTCGGCCACTGGTCTGCTGCAGTGGTTCGAGAGTATGGAGAACACCTTCATCAACAGCGAATGTCCCGAGAACTTGAAAGTTCGCTATGCCACAAGTGTTTTCCAAAAGAGAGCACTAACGTGGTGGAATGGGGAAAAGCGAACTAGGGGAGTGGATGCTGCCTTAGCACTGACATGGACAGAGGTCAAGAACCTGATGACCACTGAATTCTGTCCTAGAAGCGAGATGAGGAAACTGGAGACTGAGTTCTGGGAACTCAAACAAGATAGTGGCGAGAACGTCCTCTACAATACTCAATTCCATGAGTATAGTCTACTAGTGCCCCACATGGTGACACCCTTGGAGAGGGCGATTGAGAAATATATCGGCGGATTGCCGGTACAGATTCAGGACACAGTCTACGGGAGCAATCCCAAAACACTGGAGGCTGCGATCCGTCTATCTGCAACTCTTACTGATAATCACGTGAAGAATGGAACACTCACTCGGAAGGGATACAAGAAGACTGACACCAAGACTGCTGCAAAGGAAGTCAAAACTGAAGTCAAGTCTGAAGCTGCTAGCTCATCCAAAAGCAGCAACAAGAAGAGAAAGACCAGAAACTTCATGGTCACTGCTCCTGCTGCTAAGTCTGCGCAGCAATCATCAAACAATTCAACTGCCAGGAATTTCATTGGGAACACTCCTCAGTGTAATACCTGCCGATATCATCACGCACCAAATTTGCCATGTCGCGTCTGCAACAACTGTGGCAAGTTTGGTCATTTTGCTAATGTTTGTCGGAGTGCACCGCAAGCACAAAGGTTGCAACATGCACCGCTTGCACTGCCAGCTCCTCATGCACAACCTATACCAGTTGTACCCGTTCGTCAGGTACCTCAGGCACAGGCAAGAGCCTGTTATGAGTGTGGTGAAGAGGGTCATTTCAGGAATCAATGCCCAAAGTTGACCGGAAATAATCAAAGGGTGGCAAGAGGCCGAGCTTTTCAGTTGAATGCTCCAGCTGCTCAAGCCAACCAGGACGTCGTCAACGGTACATTTCTGATCAACAACTCTTACGCATCTGTCTTGTTTGATTCTGGTGCCGATAGGAGTTTCGTTTCATATGATTTTGAATGCTTGCTTGGTAGAACACGTACATATTTAGATAAACCGTTTAACGTGGAAGTGGCTGACGGAAACACTATTGATATTGACACTATTATCGTTGGATGTACGGTGAACTTAAATGATCACGTCTTCCCAATTGATCTCATACCTATGCATCTTGGTAGCTTTGATGTTATCATAGGCATGGATTGGTTAGCCACCCACAGAGCGGAGATTGTTTGTCATGAGAAATATATTCGTATTCCACTACCTTCGGGTGAAACTTTGAGAATATTTGGAGAAACTGCTAGTAAAGGTCTTAAGCTAATGTCATGCACTAAAGCACACAAGTACCTTAGAAAGAAATGTATAGCATTCTTAGCTCACATTGTGGAGAAGAAAGAGAAAGGAAAGAGGATGGAAGATGTCCCAGTGATACGAGATTTTCCAGAAGTATTTCCAGATGATTTGCCGGGTCTTCCACCAGAACGCCAAGTTGAGTTTCGAATCGACTTAGTACCTGGTGCGAACCCATTCGCCAAAGCTCCTTATAGACTTGCGCCTTCGGAATTGCAAGAATTGGCGAGTCAGCTGCAAGAACTTACTGATAAAGGATTCATTCGCCCGAGCCATTCGCCATGGGGTGCACCGGTCCTATTTGTCAAGAAAAAGGACGGGTCGTTCCGAATGTGCATCGACTGCCGCGAGTTGAACAAACTTACAATCAAGAATCGATACCCACTGCCGCGCATAGATGATCTCTTCGATCAGCTTCAAGGCTCGGCATGGTTTTCAAAGATCGATCTTAGGTCTGGGTACCATCAGCTTCGCGTACATGACGATGATATTCCCAAGACTGCTTTCAGAACAAGATATGGCCATTATGAATTCCTGGTAATGCCCTTCGGCCTTACCAACGCACCTGCGGTTTTCATGGATCTCATGAACCGTGTGTGCAGGCCATACTTGGATAAATTTGTGATAGTATTCATTGATGATATTTTGATCTACTCAAAGACCAAGGAAGAACACGAGAAACACCTTAAGTTGGTTTTGGAGATCCTAAGAGAGGAGCGACTGTATGCCAAATTCTCTAAATGTGAATTTTGGCTTAAGGAAGTTCAATTCTTGGGGCACATAGTCAACGAATACGGTGTTCACGTGGATCCTGCAAAGATTGATGCGGTGAAGAACTGGAGTACACCGAAGACACCAACGGAGATTCGATCGTTTCTCGGACTCGCCGGTTACTATCGGCGGTTTATTTCGAATTTCTCCAGCATTGCTGTCCCTCTCACTTCTTTGACTCAAAAGAATAAACCATATGAGTGGGGACCAAAGCAAGAAGAGGCATTTCAGACTCTGAAGCTGAAACTTTGTGATGCTCCTGTCTTGACACTGCCTGATGGGAATGATGATTTTGTGGTTTATTGTGATGCATCAAACCTAGGTCTCGGTTGTGTTCTCATGCAACGGGGAAAGGTTGTGGCTTATACATCAAGGCAGCTGAAGATTCACGAGAAGAACTACACTACACACGACTTGGAACTTGGTGCAGTCGTGTTTGCCTTGAAGATATGGAGACACTATCTTTATGGCACTAAGTGTGTAGTGTTTACAGATCATAAAAGTTTGCAACATATTCTAAATCAGAAAGAGCTCAATATGAGACAACGGAGATGGGTTGAACTGTTGAATGATTACGACTGTGAAATTCGCTACCATCCTGGTAAAGCGAATGTAGTAGCAGATGCGCTTAGTCGCAAAAGTCAAGTTCAGATCCATAGTGTCCGAGTGCACACTAATCTCCGTAGTGATGTTCTCACAGCCCAACAACATTCATTAGCTCAAGATGACTTAAAAAATGAGATGTCTTGCGGGGCTGAAATCTTATTGGAAACTAAAGATGATGGATTAATGTATTATTTGAATCGGTTGTGGATACCGAACAAGGGTGACCTTAGGATGGTGATTATGGATGAAACTCATAAGTCACGTTATTCAATCCATCCGGGTGCTGACAAGATGTATCAAGACCTTAGGGGCTTGTACTGGTGGCCTGGAATGAAGAAGGATATTGCTGAATATGTGTCCAAGTGCCTTAACTGTGCTAAAGTCAAGGCAGAACACCAGCGACCTTCGGGATTGTTAATACAACCAGAAATACCGATGTGGAAGTGGGAGAATATTTCTATGGATTTCATTACCAAACTCCCACGAACCGCAAACGGTAAAGATAGCATTTGGGTGATAGTTGATAGATTGACCAAGTCGGCTCATTTCTTACCGATACGCGAAACTTACCCTGTGCGGAAGTTAGCTCGTATTTACATTGATGAGATCGTTAGTCGACATGGTATTCCCTTAAGCATAATATCGGACCGTGATGCTCGCTTCACGGCACGATTTTGGGAATCACTTCATGAAGCCTTTGGAACAAGACTGGATCTTAGCACTGCCTATCATCCTCAAACGGATGGTCAGACGGAGCGAACGATTCAGACATTGGAAGACATGTTGAGAGCTTGTGTCATCGATTTCTGTGGCAATTGGGATAGCCATCTACCATTGGTTGAGTTCTCGTATAACAACAGTTATCACGCGAGCATTGGTATGGCACCGTTTGAAGCTCTTTATGGCAGGAAATGTCGGTCACCTATTTGTTGGACTGAAGTCGGCGATTCGCAGATGACTGGTCCAGAGATTATTCAGGAAACCACTGACAAGATCCGCCAGATCCGCGACAATTTGTTAGCTGCTCGCAGCCGACAGAAGAGCTACGCGGATAAACGGAGAAAACCTTTAGAGTTTGAAGTGGGAGATATGGTTTTGCTTAAAGTGTCGCCTTGGAAAGGCGTTGTGCGATTTGGGAAGAAAGGAAAGCTTGCTCCACGTTATGTTGGCCCTTTTAAGATCCTCGAACGGATCGGGAAGGTGGCCTACAAGTTAGAACTTCCTACTGAACTTAGTAACGTGCATCCGACGTTCCACGTGTCCAATCTAAGAAAGTGCTTAGCTGATCAGGATCTTCAGGTACCACTCGATGACATTCGCATCGATGATACCATGCACTTTGTTGAAAAACCAGTGGAGATAATGAATCGTGAGGTTAAACAGCTCAAACGCAGTAGAATTTCAATTGTCAAAGTACGTTGGGAATCGAAGCGGGGTCCAGAATTCACATGGGAGCGGGAAGATCAGATGAAGCTTAAGTACCCACATTTATTTACTACGGTCGCTCCAAATTGAATTTCGGGACGAAATTCCTTTAACTAGGGGAGACTGTAACATCACTGTACTTTCGGTTGTCCGTACGACCGTACATCCGTACGATTGTACTGTTACGACCGGAGATTTATAATTATTGATGATTATGAAATTATTGATTAACATTACTGATATTATCACTGTTACTGGTATGCATGATTATAATATATATTATACGCGTAAACCATGGGAAGTTTAGTTGTAACCCAACTAAACAGAACCAGAGAGTTCATCGCAGTAATATTATTGAATATGATGATTGTTGGTTCGAAATAAAAATGAATATGGGGTTTGGTTTGGAAATTTTAATATTAAAATTTATAAAATAATGGAACTGATTACGCGATGTGAGGTTACGAACGTTATCTAAACACGAATATTAATTCAGAAATATTAACTTAATAAATGTATTCGCGTGAGTGACGATTCACACGAATATAGTTATTAGGAATAATATTCTGAAACAATATTCAATAAATCGTAAATCGAATCGAAATACGATACGAGCGACGAATTCGCTAAGGTGACGATCTTTACGAATACGTACGCGAGTGACGCGTTTCGACGAAATAATTAAATAATATCAAACGATACTAAAATTAATAAATGAAAACTGAAAACGTTTATTAGGAATCACAACCTAAAGCAAAACCGGGTAAATCAGTTATTTAAAATAATTAATTTAGTAAAAATAGAACGAAATCGTTTTACGAAATAAAATTATTTAAATCATTTTAATTAATGAAATCCAATTATTTAAACATATTATGTTTAAATATGTTATCGTTAAAAACCAAGCATAACCGACCATTTATATGATTTTGAATAACCAACATCTTTTATTTTAAACCGTAAAATACGCGCGTTACGTTCCGGAAACGTAACGAAAACGCGAACCGAGCAACAAAAACGAACCCGAACTCACTCGGGGTATAAATACCCTTAAATGAGTCATCTTCTTCATTTTCTCTCTTCCCACTCTCTCTCTAAAACCAAACCACCGGAACTTTCTCTCTCTAGAAACCCTAACCTTCTCTCTACCATATCTCACTCATCTCTCAACGAAATCGAGCCATTCTTGAGCCTAGACGAAGGTATTGATCCCCTCTACACGGAAGTACAAAAGATCTGCTCTGAAAACGACCAAAACCGAGGTAAAATCGAGATCAAAGTAGCGATTTTTAGGGTTTTCTACAAACCCGACAAAAACCGAACTTTAACCGGTTCAAAACATCACTTTTTCGACCCATACACCTTCTAAATGAGTTTACTCACCTAAACCCACTCAAAACGACTATATATACGACTATACCTCGAAATCATCTTCTCCCATGGCTGAAAACCCGTTCGGGCGAATGGCCCATGAGTATGAGCCATTCGGCGAATGAGTGGAGAATGAGTGGAGTATGAGCTCATTCGGGAGAATGAGTGGAGTATGAGCTCATTCGGGAGAATGAGTGGAGTATGAGCTCATTCGGAGAATGACTCATTCGGGACTCATTCGGGAGACTCATTCGGAGAATGACTCATTCGGGACTCATTCGGAGAATGACTCTCATTCGGGACTCATTCGGAGAATGACTCATTCGGGACTCATTCGGGAGAATGACTCATTCGGGTGAAAACTCATTAGCATGAGCCATTCTTATGAAAATCACAAGAATGAGTCATTTTCACTACACCAACTCAATTAACAACTTAGATTTCAAAAAGAACAATCAAATAAAGGATCATAACTTTAGATAACATTTAATCAAACACAGGACTGTGCATACAACATCAGTACGACAACGGTGAGCGCGCATAATACGAGAACACAGATACTAAGGACTTCATGTGAGTTCTCATAACCTCCCTTTCTTTACACTGTTTTTAGTTTTAAAACTCGGAGGTGAAACATGTATACCAGATTAACTATTATTTGATAACACAAGGTTTATACCTGTTTATCAATATGATAATTACAACTTAAAATTTTTATTATTATTATGAATTATCTTTTATTATTTTAGATCCGTGTAAACATTGTTATTGACTTAGGTCAATAACAAAGATTACATGTATTGTCACGTGGATGATTTCCACATCCGTGAATCATTACTCTTAACTTCGGTTAATTGTTTTGACTTAATGTATTGTCACGTGGATGATTTCCACATCCGTGAAGTATTGCTTTTGACTTCGGTTAATTGCTTTGACTTCATGTATTGTCACGTGGTTAGCGACCACTTCATGATTCATGTATTTAACTTATGTTAATTACATAATGATCATGTATAGTCACGAACATTATTTGAGAATATAATTGATGAGATTGGTTGATTAGTTTGTGGATTGATTATCTATGTTTGATTATGACTGGTTGTGAATGACTATGACTGATTGGTTATGTGATTATGTGATTGTGTATGTGTTTGATTGTTGGATTGGTGGATGTGTGTTGGATTATCTCATACAGGTATTCATATGGATTTTCTCATGAAGATCATAAGTTTTATAACCGTTTTAAACAAAGCCTTTTATAAAACCATTTTAAGCATAAACCATTAAACTTATTTTACTAAAACATTTCTCAATATAAAAACTTATGATTACTCACCAACTACTTTTGTAGTTGACACTTGTTTTCTTACATGTTTCAGGTGATGGGGACAAGTAGGAATGAAGAGAGGATCTCTTCTATTTTGGACATCATCATATAGGATCTTGGACTTAGTTAATTAACTAAATTTCTGGCGATTAGAGTTTAGTTAGTTTAACTAATTCTTTTGTGTAACTGATGTACTTGATTCATGATGAACATGATTTTTGTGTAATTATTTTGATTGATTAAATGATATATGATGATTTGATTTAGATGCCCACGAGCTTTTGAACAATCTACACATCCCTCGTGGCATCCCGACGATTCCGCCGCCGGTCGGGGTGTTACACTATTGTTATTAAAAATTTTGATAATTGTTTTATCATCTAAAGTAATTATTAATACATAATTTAATCATTTTATATAAAAATATCATCATTTATTATTTTAAATTTTTATTATTTAGAGTTTAATATTTTATATTTAATCCGTGTGTTCACACGGGTAATAGACTAGTATTAATATAAATATGAAAGAATGTGTGGTGTAAATTAAAGAGATAGAATGGTAATTTGACTTTTTTATTTTTTATTTTATTAAATCAGAAAGGTAATAAATTTAATGAAATAACATGATTGTGTTTAATAGTTAATTTTTATAAGATCCGATTAACAAATGATACGTTTTATATGCATGTATATGTTTTGATACTTTACCTTAAATCAGCTAGTTATGATATGAGAATATCAATTAGTGTAAGATGGGGAAAACTTAAATAAATGAAACTACTGGGGCAAACTTGTAAATTACCCGAAGTTTAGACGGCTAAGTCAAATCCAAATCGCAGATGAACACGTACAACTTAAAAGTTTCAAAGACGGGAAGAATGAGTACCGGTTATCACTCGTATATAATATTTACCAAAATGGGTGTTTTTCATGTATTTTCTACATTTTGAACTAACTTATTATGATTTTTTTTAATTTCATCAACATATTTCATAGTTAGTTGGTTGAAAATAAAATAGAAAAATATTATAATATGTTGATTGTATTACAAAAATAGTTAAAAATAAAGGAATAAATGAAAAAACACCCGTTTTGGTAAATATTTTTCAAATCACCCAATTTAGTAAATAAGTTTTTCATCGCCAAAATACTTTGATTTCTTATCTTTGTGAACTCGAATAATCCAATTGTTGAATAAACTGGGCCTTCTAACACTTATTTGGAAAAAAACTCTTCATAATTGTTTCAATGAGATTTGGCTTTATATATCATTCTGTAATCGAATCTGATTATTTATTCGCTGATCTCTTCACGTTTGCGAAAACCTAGATCTCTGCATCGACGAGTTCTTGACATCGCGATTGGTACAGGTTTGAAACCCTAATCTTTGTTCTATATGAATTAGAGTTCAATAGTTGTTTTGACCGAGTTGATTGAACAGTTTAGGAAGACACATCGAGGCATAGCTACGAATACTCTATTACGAGAAAAAAATTAAATGGTTTGTAGAAATTTAACCGAGATGATCACAGATTCAGTATCAAATTTAAGATTGATATAGGCGTTCAGCTCTAGTGATGGAAATACAGTTTTGTGGATGTAGGTTTATGGATCATGTATGAGGTGAATCAACTTGATTGATTGCCAGATACTGTGGATTTAGAGATTTACATGAATGATTTCTTATGGATAATATTGATTAAAATTGCTTTTTGTGCGTCAAAACTCAAAAGCATTCATCCTTTTGAAGTTTTGATAAATATAAAAGTAGAATATAAGACAAACAAATGTAACCGTTATTGATGAAACTACTTCAAACTAAATAGTTTGTTAAATTTGTTGCAACTGTTTGAGTTGTTACAAGTAGTTGTTAGTGGTTAATTGTTTGTTAGTCATCATGCTATATAAAGCATGGATGAGATTAATTGTGTTGTTGTCTATCTTGATAATAAAAGAATTCTCTTCTTGTCTCATCTCTCTGATCCAATAGTGGTATCAGAGCCACCATCTTCCCCGATCACCACAACCGGCTGAAACCAACCTCTCACAAACGTCAATGGCGGAACCCACCAGTGCTCTGCATACTCAGCCAACACCCATACCCATCTTCAAAGGCGAGGGCTACGATTTCTGGTCTATACGAATGAAGACTATCCTACGATCAAGGGATCTATGGGACCTCGTGGAGTCAGGGATAAACACAACCGAGACAGATCAGATCAGACTCAAGGCTTCACAGAAGAAAGATGCGCATGCCATGGCCATCATACAGCAAGCTGTCCATGATCAACTGTTCTCCCGCATCGCAGCCGCCAACTCCGCCAAGGAGACATGGGAGATACTCAAGATGGAATATCAAGGAGATGACCAGATCAAAGCAATCAAACTGCAAGGCCTAAGGAGAGACTTTGAGAACCTGATCATGCGAGAAGATGAAGCAGTAGGAGACTACTTCTCCAGGGTGATGACCATTGTAAGCCAGCGTCGCTCCTATGGTGAACCGGTCACCGATCAAACCGTGGTTGAGAAGATCCTCCGAAGCCTCACCCCAAAGTTTGACTACATCGTCCCATCAATTGAGGTCAGCAATGACCTAGCCAGGCTAACACCAGTCAAGCTGATGGGGTCACTTCAGTCCCACGAAGCACGCATAAACAGCAGAACTAGCAGTCAAGTGGAAAGAACAGAAGAACAAGCCCTTCAAGTGTTTCAAGACCGAGGCAATTCGAACAACCAATTCAGAGGCAGAGGCCGGAATCCGGCCCGAGGCAGAGGCCGAGGACGTTTCCCCGAACGAAATAGGGGACCCCAGTGTCACATCTGCAATAGGCACGGGCATGTGAAGAAAGATTGTTGGTTCAACGAAGAAAACCAGGCCCAGGTTGCAACCGAAGAAAACCCTCAACCGCCAGCTATGCAGGAGGAGCCTCACCTGTTCTTTGCCCAGGCCCCCCTTTCAAACCCAGAAGAACACACAAACCTTGCCCTAGTCGCTAGCACAGGAGAAGTCAGAAACAACTCTCACCTGTGGTTCCTAGACTCTGGGTGCTCTAACCACATGACCGGGTCCAAAGGCAGCTTCACTATGCTAGACGAATCCTTCAAACTAGAAGTAAACCTAGGAGATAAGAAGAAACTCGGGGTAGAGGGACGAGGCACAGTGAAGATTCCCATGTACGGGGACTCATACAAACTCCTGGATGATGTATACTACGCTCCCAGACTCGAATACAATCTGCTAAGTGTGGGCCAACTGATGAAGAAGGGCTACTCACTAACCTTCGAGGATGGCAAGTGCACCATTCGGAACAAGACAACTGGAATGAACCTGATGTCTATAACGGTGTCCAACAACAACATGTTCCTGCTAGACGCCTCCCAAGACACCAGCGGGAACCATGAAGGCCCATCAACCAATGCCACCAGACTCTGGCACCTCAGATATGGTCATCTAAACCTTCAAGGGTTAAAGCTACTGTCAGACAAAGGAATGGTTCGGGGCCTCCCCCAAATCGATCCAACCAAACAGTGTGAAGCATGCATCATGGGCAAACACCACAAGTCACCCTTCGACTCAACCTCATGGAAGGCCACACAAAAACTGGGACTCGTGCACGCTGATCTGTGCGGGCCTATGCAAGTCCCAAGTTTGGGAGGCAGCCTATACTACTTCCTACTGATTGACGACTACACCCGAATGAACTGGGTATACTTCTTGAAGTTTAAGTCTGAGGCATTTGATCAGTTCAAGTACTTCAAGACCATGGTTGAAAAGGAGTGCGAAAAACCCATCAAGGTACTAAGAACTGACAGAGGGGGAGAGTTCTGCTCTCAAGCCTTCCTTCAGTTCTGCAAAAATCATGGCATACGACGGGAGCTTACCATTCCCTTTACCCCTGAACACAACGGGGTGGCAGAAAGGAAGAACCGAACTATAATGGGCCTTACCAGGAGCATGATCAAACAAAAGCAATTACCCAATCACTTCTGGGCAGAAGGGGTAGCCACCGCAGTATACCTGCTCAATAGATCACCTACTAAAGCCAGACCAAACAAGACTCCCATAGAGGAGTGGGGAGGAGTGAAACCCACTGTTCATCACCTCAGGGTATTCGGCTGTACAGCATTCAGCCTTATACCCTCCCAAAACCGACAAAAACTAGATCACAGATCAGAAAAGTGCATATTTGTAGGCTACTCTCAACAAAGCAATGGATATAGGCTGTACTGCCCCACTACGAAAAAGTTCACTATTCAGAAGCATGTCATCTTCAATGAGGATGGCGTGTGGACATGGAATAATGAAGGTACAAAAGAAACACTCCTTGACCATACCAATTTTTCAGATCCCTTTCCAGCCACACACCTAGACACAGATAGTGACCCCACTCAGGCCTCAACCAGTACCAGTCCACCTGTCCCATCTAACCAAACCATTTCTTCTATAACTCATCCTTCCACCTCATCTCACCAACCATCAAACTCACAACATCAACCAACAGTCCAACCTAACCCACAACTCTCACCTATACCTGCTCAAACTCCTCACAAAAGAACCATCAAACCTCCATCATGGCTCAAAGACTATCACACTGATAAAGATATGGTCGATGAAGAGACCCAGCTGTTTGCACTGAACATAGTTGACCCAGTCACCTACCTAGAAGCAGCTGAGAAGGTTGAATGGCAGCAAGCCATGAGGGAGGAAATGGCAGCACTCAAGAAAAATAACACCTGGGAACTTACAAACCTACCAGAAGGCAAGAATGCAGTCGGTGTAAAGTGGACCTTTAAGACCAAAGTTGGACCAGATGGAAGGATTACCAGGTACAAGGCCAGGCTTGTAGCCAAGGGGTACTCTCAAATAGAAGGTGTAGACTACACAGAGACCTTTGCTCCAGTGGCCAGGTTCGAGACCATCAGAATCATTATAGCCATTGCAGCACACTATGGGTGGAAGCTACACCAGTTGAATGTCAAAACAGCATTCCTGAATGGAGAGCTCAATGAAGAGATTTATGTACAACAACCTGAAGGCTTCATTTCCAAGGGCTGTGAAGAGAAGGTGTACAAGTTAAGAAAGGCCCTCTATGGCCTGAAGCAGGCCCCTCGTGCCTGGTACTCTAAGATAGACGGCTACTTTATTGATCATGGTTTTGTTAGAAGTCACAGTGAGCCAACTCTGTATGTCAAAAGGGAAGAAAACTATGGGATAATGTATGTATGCCTCTATGTAGATGACATTGTATGCACCAGCTCCAATCAGGAGATGGTGAGCATGTTCAAGGTAAGTATGAGGTCAGAATTTGAAATGTCTGACATGGGCTTACTAAGGTTCTTTCTGGGTCTTGAAGTAACTCAAGCCAAAGATGGGGTATTTGTGTGCCAGTCTCAGTATGCTAAGAATCTGTTGATCAAGTTTGGTATGAGAAATGCTAAAGTAGAAAGTACTCCCATGAATGTCAGTGAAAAATTGCAACAAGATGATCAATCAGAAAAAGCAGATGAATGGAATTATAGAAGTGCTGTTGGTGGTTTGATCTATCTCACACATACTAGACCAGACTTGGCCTATTCAGTAAGTGTCATTTCCAGATTTATGCAAAGGCCATCCAAAATACATCAAGGAGCAATCAGGAGGATTATGAGATATGTTGCTGGATCATACAAGTATGGATTATGGTATGGCTTACATAGTGAGTTAAAGCTAATTGGTTACACTGATAGTGACTGGGCTGGGTGTATGGATGATAGAAAAAGTGTATCGGCCAGTATCTTCATGTTGGGAAGCTGTGCAGTCTCATGGAGCTCTAGAAAGCAGGCTTCAGTAGCTCTGTCAAGCTCCGAGGCTGAGTATATCTCAGCCACTGCTGCTGCATGTCAGGGTGTTTGGCTTAGAAGGATTTTGAGTGATTTGGGTATTGATCAGACTGGTCCTACAATAATTCTGTGTGATAATAAATCTGCCATCAATCTTTCAAGGAATCCTATTATGCATAGCCGATCCAAACATATCGAGTTAAAGCACCATTTTATTCGTGATTTGGTGAAACAAGAGTTGATTCAACTGGAGTTTTGTGGTACCAATGAGCAGTTGGCTGATATGCTGACTAAGGCTATTTCCAAAGAAAAGTTTGTGTTCTTCAGGCAACAAGTTGGAATGCAGGAGTTTGAAGTAAGGGAGGGTGATGAAACTACTTCAAACTAAATAGTTTGTTAAATTTGTTGTAACTGTTTGAGTTGTTACAAGTAGTTGTTAGTGGTTAATTGTTTGTTAGTCATCATGCTATATAAAGCATGGATGAGATTAATTGTGTTGTTGTCTATCTTGATAATAAAAGAATTCTCTTCTTGTCTCATCTCTCTGATCCAATAGTTATGTAGGGTATGACGATTGAGGATGATGAAATGATTATAAACCATACCTCTCAATGAGATCCCCGTCTAAATTTAGAATATAGCATTTGGATTCTGGTTTCTATCCATTGACCTGGCCTAGTCTTGAGAAACAAGATTAACTATTTTATCTTCTGGTTGATTGTTGACTAACTGCTAACTTCTTTTACAAGAGAATTCATATCTATAAAAGGAACTGATCTTTCATCTTTGCATGCAGGTGAGAGTTGTCTTAAATTTGAACTGCTGTGAGAACAAAACTCTTAATAAAAAAAAGATTTAATTTTTTTCATGAATCATGTCTATCATCATAACAAAGTCAATACTGATTTTGATCACCATTTCAAGCTTCTTTCTAGGTCCAATTTTTGCAAGCTCGCACCATGTAATCAATTTTCGATCACCCAACCTTTACCCTGAGTCACTTGCTTGGGACCCAACAGCCCAGCATTTCATAGTTGGCTCCCTCCGCCACCCAACCATACTAGCCATATCTGATGCTGGTGTGGTCAACACCCTAGTCTCTGACCAATCCCTCCCCGGCAACTTATCCTTCCTTGGTGTCACTGTAGATGTGGTCTACCAGCGTTTGCTTGCGGTGGTTTACAACCATTCAGACCCTTCCAATTGTGCCCTTGCTGCTTATGACTCACGTGCCCCCTACCATCGCCTCTTTGTCACCACCCTGTATGAGCCTGCATCCTCCACCACAGCAGCAGGTGCCAATGATGTTACTGTTGATTTCTCAGGCAATGCCTATGTGTCCAACTCGGTCAGCGACTTGATCTGGAAGGTTGATCTTGAAGGTAAAGCTTTTGTTTTATCAAAATCAAAAGTATTTACAAAAACGCCCGTGGAACCAGGCATGCTCCACAGTTCATGCGGGCTCAATGGTATTGCTTATTGCAGCAAAGGGTACATTCTTGTTTCGCAATCAAACACAGGTAATTTATACAAAGTTGATTATGAAGATGGTAGCGCTAGAAGTATTACATTAAACCGGAAATTAACCGCCCCTGATGGGATAGCCTTTAGAAGGGATGGTGTTCTTGTAGTGGTGTCACAATATAAGCTTTATTTCATCAAGAGTGATGATAATTGGATGGAAGGTGTGGTTTATGACGAAACTGCCCTTGACTTTGAGAGTTTCCCTACCTCGGTGACTGTAGGAGCAGAGGACAGGGTGTATGTGCTATATGGTCATGCAAAAGAGGGTATTTTGGGAAATTCACAAAGGGATCAATTCAGTATACTGGAAGTAAGATCAGAGGATGAGAGTGCAGGTGAGGCAGTTTGGATGTATGTATTGATCGGGTTTGGTCTGGTCTATTTTTTGATCTGGAGATTTCAAATGCGTCAACTTTTTACAAACATGAACAAGAAAATTGCATAAATCGGTGGGTTGAGTTGTGTTCTACTGCTTTACATGATTATGGTTTCTATAGAGATCTTGATGCAAAAAATGGTGATTTTCTGAAGCAGATTTGCTGAAAAACTTGCAGCATTATGCATGACAGTTGAAATTAAGTAGATTTATGGTGTGATAATTTGTATATATAGAGAAGGTATTGTTCCTCTTGACAACCTGGTCAGATTGTGAATTCTCCTGTGTTTATTTTGAATTGTGATGAAATATCTTTGGATCAGTTTGCCCAACTTTTCATGGATTTTATAGCTTCTGTAAGATCAACCTGCTTCATTGTTGTGGGTTTTCATTTTTTTTTTTTTTTTTTGTGTTTTACTAGAAAAAACTTGCGAGTTTGGTTTCTTAAGACCATCTTTAATAGTTAATACCTCTACCGCTCAACCCACGGGGAAGCACCATTTGGCAGGGATTGGCGGCCACACCGCGGCTCACCGCCCCCTACTCCGGCGGTGCCCATTTCAACCCCGTAGCAGCCCCCGTTCCCCGTTAACCTCCCCTCTTCTCACTGGCCAGTTTTTAAAAAAGGGGACCCGTATTTAAAATCAATTTGTTTGAGTGGTGATGACGTGGCATAGTGGGGAATGTTTTTTAGTAGGGTGATCATTACGGAGTTTTAAATTTTCAGTGAGGGTGATGACGTGACAGAAAATTTCAAATTTCAGTGGGGTAGGTATTAAGGATGGTCTAAGTGGCCCTCTTGTAAACCTAAAGTTTTAGGCTTAGACATGAGCAAAAAGCTCGAGTTGGATACACCGGTCTTGTTTTTGGTACTTGGTACCCCGAAATAAGTTTAGCCACAGTGTGGCTAAACTTAACTTTTTGAGGTCCCCATTCTGTGCTCTCAATCACCTAAAAGATAATGATATTTGAGATTATATATTTTTAAAAAATTAAACTCTTTTATTTACGACTGATGTAAGATTGATACTACTTATATGGTTATTTATTTTTACATCAAAACGAGTTAAATGAATTAAATTATATACATTTTTATTCGGCTAACCTATTGATCGGGTGGCATAAAATATGAAAGTAATATGTACAAATTCCTTAAAAAAAGGATGTATAAATGAAAAAAACTACATAATTATACCAACAAAAAACAAAAAAATATGTATACTTTTATAAATTTGAATTTGTATCCTACACACAATCACTTATCCTTTAGAAAGCTAGAAATCTCGAGTCATTTTAACTATAAGGAATACAAATAACGATCTCATAATAGTAAAAACAGAAAAACAAACAACTAAAACAAAAACAAAAAATAAGATGTGAATATTTTTTAGGCCCAGTAAATCATGCTTGCTACAGAATCACAAGATTCTAACACAGAATCTTTAACTAATTCCATGCAAATCCAACTTGAACAAGCATAGACGAAATGTATTTACGGACATATGATTTCATCTTGTGGTGGTGGTGGAGGATCAAACAGTAAAGGTAACTGAGGGGAAAATGGAGGTGCAAACGGTGGAGCAAACGGAGGGGTTGGTGTAAGTGGAGCCCGATGGGATCGCTTTCGTTCAAGTATATTGTGGCACGGTGATGGGCCCGAAGGTGGCACGATGCCTCGTGGTAACATACTCAACAACCCGTTATGATCAACGTTCCCAGTGAATACTCGTCTACCATCAACTCCCATCATGGCCGAATCTAATAACAACAACAACGATACGAGAGAAACAATGTAAAGTAATGGCCTTGAAACCATTCTCATCGTCTCTCTTCTTCTTTCTTCCTTTGTTCGAAGCCGACGATACGAATTTGATATGATTTGATGAGGGATGGGGCTTGATTTGATCAGTCAAAGTTAGAATTTTAGTTATATAAGCATTTAAGTATGCAAATCTTGCTTATGGGAATTATATAATTGATCTACTTTTACATGAGAACAGTGGATTTAGTATTATAGTTAACCATATGATTATTATTTTTATTTATTGACCTCGTGAATCAAATATTTATGTCACGTGAATTCAAATGTATGATGTTATTATTTTTTCTTTAACAAATATAATTATTAACTGGTAACCTACTGTCATACATTTCTAAAGCATCATTATATTTTGATCATGTACATTATGATACTAGTATTTATTGTTGTAAACCTGAGGTATAAAATGGTTATGTATATTTTTTTTATATATTTGAGCTACTATGTGTAAGTTTATTATGCGATTTTTATGGTATTTTTTTCTTAAATTTGTTTTTGTAATGAAAGTTTTCTTTTATAATACAAATAAAATATATTGTATAATCATAATAATAATTTATTCTAAAGTAAAAGGCTGCTAAGAATTTATTAAATCAATGCTTATCAGGGATGATAACGTGTCGAGTTTAGGTAATCAATGGTTATTGTTAGATTTCATATGTTTGAATTCGATTTTCTAAATATTGAATTAACTTTTTGTATTTTGTTTGAAACATAATGTTACAACAACTTAATAAACGTTTGTTAGTGGAGAGTATAATTTTATTTAAAACATCAGTTAGCAGAGAGAGACTTCTAGTTTAGTAATATCCTCTTAACTTCTTTTATGATAAATCTTGGATTCAAGTCTCTTTACAGATAATTCTTTTGGATTATCAGGAGGTTTTCCTAGTAGCGAGTCCTTATGAATTGATAAAAATAGTGGGTCCTTATAAATTAATGAGATATAAAAATGGTAAAACTGATGTGCAAACTTGTCTTTAGGTACATGTCAACTAATCAATTGCTGACGTTCAAATAACTTAGGTCATATATAAAAATTAAAAAATATATATACAAAAACTTATGTGAACGTACGGGAAATAGTTAATTATGTTAAGTGAGACACGTCGAAATTGATTGAAGTCTCAATCTTCACCATCATTTCTCATATTAACTTTTCACATATCTCAAAAATTAAGAGTGACTTGCACGTTACAACGTGTTTATTGTTTTATTCCTGAAAAAAAAAAAACAAAGGTTTTCAAAAAGATTATGAATTTATGACTCATAGATCATAAATTAAAAAACATCCAAAACTGATTAAAAACACAATACACACCCTGAGATTCTGCTGAGATTTCATTGTAATTATCTAAATGGAAACTAAAATAATACTATTGACAGATTTAAAAAAAAAAACTCATAAGAGGCTAAAAGTCACGGGCCCAATTTTTTTTCTATCGCTATGTTTCAGATTATATATTTAGGTCGGCGATTCAACTTCAAATATTTAAAACCTTTAAATTCACACAATTTTATTTGCACTCAAAAGTAAATATGTTTTTAACAAACAAAACATAAAATATTAAGATGATAAAAGAGCAAGTACCCACAATTAGGCTGCAAAAGTCTCTAATTCTTCTTCTTTCATGTTTTTTAAATTAGAGTGTTACATATTACCCACTACAATTTAAACATTTTTTTTAAATTAAGCTTTATAGTTACACTTATATACTTATTTGAATGTTCTCAATATGTTTAAACCGTTAAACATATTATTAAAAGACTAGTTTAACTTTTGTATTTTTAAAAATCATAGGGGGCCCAAGGATTTTTAAGAAGAAAAACGTAGGAGGCGGCCTCATTACGTATAAAATTTTTCTACGAAATAGTATTAAATCGACAATTTTAAACAGAAAAATGACATTAGGCAAGTCACCGACCCTTAAAATCTTTGTTCTTGAAAGATACAACACATTTCAATAAAAATAGGTAGCTTTGATGCACCAATGATCTTTGTAACTAGATTAAATGACCACCATATGGTCGCAAAATTTTTATTAATAGAGAGGTTTCTCTACTATAAACTATTGATTTATTTATAACCACAAAACCTACTAAGAACAGTGTTTGACTTTTCCCCCATATGTAGTTGGATTTTATTTTTAACTCATTGAATATGTCTGGTCCCCTAACAAAATTATTGAATCTAATTGAATGTGAATGATTAAACATTATTTTCTGGTTAATATGTTATGAACAATAATTCCTTGTGCAATAAACATATAGATAGAACTTGTCTCCTTACCTAAATCACAAAATTAAGTCAAACATCGGATACACTCTTTACATAATTTAAATAATAATTTAAACAATTATGTACACGTGTAACTAAGACTTGTAAATTTTGGATCAAACTATTTAATTTCAATCATACACCAAAAGGAAGGAAATTTTGTTCAGTTTTTAGCTTTTGTGTCATTGTTTTCACAAGGACCTTGTTGTTCAATTTCCTAATAACATACACATAAAAAAACACAGTTACTTTATGGAATTGGGTTTTTGTTTTTATTTTTTTAGCATGTCGTAACAAACACTAGTTAATACTAGTTTATTATAACGAATATTGAGGTTAACGCATATCAAAATCGGGTTAAATCAATTGAAGTGAATTAACGAACTAGACGTCTTCAAGCCCTTCAAGTGAATCAAGTCCTCAAGTCAGCCTATTTTTTAGTTGTGGGCTCTTGGCCTCTCAAGTTCAATCTAATGATCAATCATCTAACTTCTAAGTTCTAACATTAAAGTTTTGTTCATTTTTTTTCTTTTTTCCTATAGTCAAAAACCCAGATATCTAAGATCATTGTAACAAATAGACTACTCATTCATTCTGAAAAACAATATTGTGATGACCCAGCTTACCTCGTATAGAAAGAAACTCACAACTAGATTAATCGTTTGGCATAATCCTCGCATATTTTTTTTTTGTTATAGAAGACTCTAACTCATGACTTTCTAGAAGAAAAATATGTGCTTTTTAATAGAAACTTTTGAAATCCTAACTGTGTCTCTAGTAACCAACAGTTTGGTTTGATTTTAAATTTAACGGTTTAGTTTGGTTTACCGTAATAAAAAATTGTTGGTATGGGACCATGAATCGTGGTTAATATAGCAAGTGATTTAATTTTATATTTGTTTATTTTATCATTTCTGTCATAAACGATGCACTGTCTCTCAAGCATGTTCTAGCCGATACAGTTGCTAAACTCACTTGTTACAATTCTTCTTCAAGAACTTGAAGCTCCAACAAGATCTACTCCTACCTATGGTGTGATGATTTTGGAGAGATGAAAATGGAACTCACCATAAATCTAAAAATCGTTACAAGTATGTTTTAATGTGAATTGTTTTATAAAGGAAAATATTACTATTTTCATGAAATAATTCTTATAAACCTAAGACCCTTAATAAAATTATTTTGTAAATATTCTCTGTTAAAACTTAAAAACCATGAGGTGACGGTTTCCACAAGCCTCGCAAAGACGATCGACTTTTAAAGATACATCACTTTATTGTCCCATTCATTTTTCCTTTTTCTCGATTGACAATATGTGCTTTCATAGTTTCATACTTTAATTTTCCCATCTTTTTCTTTATTTATTTCCTTTTAAATTAAAATTGATTATTAATTTTGAAGTTCAATTCTTATCGTAAGTTTATAAAAGGAAACCATGTTGTCATCATCTAATTTTAAATCACCCAAACTTTAATAAAAAAAACTCAACTTTCACTTATTACACTTTCAACCTGCCATTATACTGCAGCGCTTGGAACCGGACCGTGAATACCCCTAATACATGATTAATTTAACTTGTATTTGACATATACAGCTTAGGGAATATGGTTTTATTTTTCCGCTATTCTCCAATCGACATTCTTTATGTTTGTTTGCCATCATTTGTAACACAGTTTAGTGGCCATGTTCAACAGGTCTGGTTAAAGAAAGAAGTAGGAGAGGTGAGCATAAAATCTAAATTTGACATGTGTAGTTGGTTATGAAGATAAAAGGTTGCAACATTTGGTTGATTGGCCGTGTTGAGTAACATGTCAAAATGGTAATTTTTTGGTTCGGGTTGAAACAGGGAAAAAATATTTGTTCTAAAAGAAAATGTTCTCTTTTAACTAATCAGTGTGTCAAATATGATTATGAAATTTGCATTTCTTGGATTTAAATATTGTAGTTTCTTTCTTTTTTTCTTTTTTTTTTGTGATCATCAGCTTTTGAACAAGTCCCTAAATTCTTTCTTCAAAAAGAATTCTAATGTTGAGGTCAAACATCAAAGAAGTTATTCTTCTATTGAAGATATTGTTATAACCATAGTCGTGGAGCCGTTGACCCAGAATTTAATCGAATTGACCAGAGGAAAGAGACCAGTGGAAGTCAAATTGACTCAAAACAGATATCTTCTGATCAATTTGATGAAGGACAAGCATCTATTCTATATGATAAGATTGACTCTACATGAACCGGACTGTTGACCCAACCCAAGAATCCACGTTTTAGAAGGTTGACTTCCACACCTGCTAGGGTTTATCCCTTTGATTCTGCCATGACTCTTCAAGAAAGGATGAAGGATGATGAATCAATAAATGATGCCCACATGGTCAAAGTCAAAGTCAAAATCAAAATCAAAGATCCCATTTGCAATATAATAGGAGTTAGGACTGTAAACAAACCGAACGTTCAGCGAACAATTCGTGAACCGTTCAGCAGAAAGTTCGTTTATGTTCGTTCATTTAATAAACGAACAAAAACAAGAAATTCCGTTCGTTTACTTAAAGGAACGAACATGAACAGATGTCGTGTTCGTTCATTTATGTTCGTGAACGGGTAACATGTTTGTGTACGTTCGTTTATGATCGGTTAAATTCATTTATTATATTTATTCATTAAATGCGTTGTATATTTTTAATTTTTAGGTTAATACCATAATATTATATAATATTTAAATTATTTTTAGTTTAATAATATAATATTTTAATTTATATATTTATAAATAATTATTTCCAATGCTTGAAATTAAGAATTTTTATTTATATTGCTTAAATAATATGTGTTCGTTAGCGTTCGTGAACACGCTAAATTTTTTAATGAACAAAAACGAACAAAAACATTTTTCGGTTAGCGTTCATGAACCGTTCGTGAACAAATTAAAAGTTAAACAAACAAACACGAAAGGGCTCATTTGTGTTCGTTCGGTTCTTTTACAGCCCTATCCAGAGTTGCTCACGAATGTCATTTCTCCCTGATGGGGTCCGTTTGATTTGTGGTCAAAACTTAGTGGTTGCTGTTTATGAAAACGAGCCCACTAGCATAATATCATATTATCCGCAACACTAGAATGGTGCACTTATTACATGCATCATAATCAGCATACCACATCAGCTTTTTAGCAATTCTTCTAACAAACACATTTTGCCCTCAACACATCCTTCCCACATACACTCTATTTTATATCAATTATATATTTGTGTTGTGTGTGTTGAAAAAAAAACCAAATGCAAGGCACGTTACTACGTGCAAAACACCAAATGCAGCTCCTCCCCCGCTGCGCTCTCCACACCTGCAGCCTCCACCTCATCCACGTGCAGCGCCTCTAAGGGCGCACTGTGGGCAGCCTCATACGCCCTTTCTTCTAATGAATACAAAGACTGGTTTACTGATAAACCATATTTCAATAGAAATCATTCAGTGGCTTCAAAGCTTACAGCTTGGCAATCTTTTGGTTCTTATAATGATTTTGACTACATGAGTTGTAGTATTTATGGTGCAGAAGATCCATCATCCTCAATAGAATTGCTATTTTCTGAGCCCAAAAGCTCTCATCATATGACCGACTCGCTGAACACTGGAAGCCCAAGTTTTAGTATTACCTTCAATGAAATTTTATGAAGGTTTACATCTATACTAATTGCGATAGAGAAACTGCTTCGAAGGTGTTTTGGCTCACATTTCAGTGTTACTTTAAATGAAATTTTATGGTGTAAATCTTGGTATCCATATATAATGATCTTGGCTACACATATTACTATAATAGGTTAGTATCCCGTGTATTATACGAGATAAATAAAAAAGATATAATAAATAATTATCAATAAAAATTTAAACAATATAAGACAATTTTTAATATAAAATAATTATATTATTTTTTAAACACTATAGTTTTTTCAAATTTTGTTTCCTAAAATTTTATATTTTTATTTTCTTTTTGAAAATTCAATATTTTATAATAATTTGTTTTTTTAAAAATGTGTTTTTTGATATTAATATATTTTTAATGTATTAATTTTTTTTTTCTTAATTCAAAACATGTATTTAATAAGAGATATGAGAGAAAAACAAAATTGAGATGGTCTGGAAATATGACAACTGTCTTTAAAAACCATTATTTATTAGAATAGATGATGATTAGTCATCAGATCAAGAAATATCACTTAAAGACCGAAGCTTTAGTTTTTCCAAAACATGTTTATGTTAAAAGGTCATGCTTTAGGAGTTGTTTTATTTGCACTCAAACTTGTACTTTTCATAGATTTCGTCTGAACCTTGTGGCCGGCGTTGTAGTTGTGTAGTCGATTGACGTGATGGATTACTTTGTTAGTTGGAGTTGATGAAGAGAGTAAAGAATTGGTTATAGGTAGTGCTCTAAACGAGCCGAGCCAGGCCTGGCTCCAACTTGACTCATAGATTTTCGAGCCGAGCCGAAATTTCTTTCGAGCCAAAAATCCTGGCTCCAGCTCGGCTCGTAAAAAACTTCGAGCCACGAGACAGCTCGTTTTTTTTCCTCCACTTTACATATATATAAAATCTAATATATATAAAATCCAATATATATATATATATTTATATATACACAATATCTTATACACATATTTATATAAATATACATATTATGTATAATATATATTATATATTATAGATAATATATATATTTATATAAATATGTGTATAAGATATTGTGTATATATAAATATATATGTGTGTGTGTAATATAATATATATATATATATATATATATATATTAAAAGTCGAGCCGAGCCGACGAGTCGAGCCATGAGCCGAGCTAACCTTGGCTCCAGCTCGGCTCGTTTTTAACGAACTTTTTTCGAGCCGAGCCTTTTTCTAGCTTTTTTCGAGCGAGCTTCGAACGAGCCGCGAGCTTTTTGAATATCTCTAGTTTTAGGGATTATTTATTTCATGACAGTCAGTATACATGGGATAAAGCAGCTCGAAACATGGGTAAAAGCATCCGGAATTCTAGACTTCTCGGTATGGCTGGCAAAATGGCAGGTTAGGTTGGCTAACGGGTCAGAACAGGTGCGGGTTAAGACGAGCTTTATGCGAAATCCGTTTGGATTTAAACGGGTCATTTTAAAAAAAAAACTAATTTTGCTCAAATTAAAATTAGTTGTAATCAAACAAATATTTATTTAATTAATTTTTAATGATATTCTCATTAAATATATTATTGATCATTTTTACTCATTAAAATCCATTATGTTCACATGGTTTTTAAGTTACCCATTTTGTCCCGCTTTGTGTTAAGGTGTACCCATCTCAACCCATAATATGTCATAATATTACTCATTTCAACCCAAAATGCAACAATTGTTTACCCAATTCTATATATTTATATTGTTATAGGTCAAGATTGACTACTTCTCGGTGACCCCAAGAGCGCCAATCATAATATCTCCAAATCAGTACAAAAAAGGTTTCGCAAAGCCATGACCAGTTTTTTTCTTACTGTACCGGACCAATGGTGGCTGTTAAATGAAATGAAATGCAGCTGCAGCTGCAGTGACTGCAGCTGCTTTTGTTTAGTGTGAAGAGCATATTTTTATTAATAAAGAGATAAGATATTGAGATTATTATGCATTTTGATATGTTAATTTGTATGCATATCGAGCAGCAGGTGAGGCTTCTGCCTAGAAATCTATTTCCGTCTTTAAAACATAGCCGAATGGTTAGGGCTCTCACCTTTCGATATGTAGGTCGGTGGTTCGAATCCATCTGGAGGCAATTTTGAAGGACACCAGATGAAAGGGTCAGTTTGGGGTTTATCTCAGGTTTGATTCTAATAGGGGGCGAAGGTTTACCCATTCAACGGGGTTCTTGCACATCAGGGGGTATGGATTCTCACGACGGTTGAAGGAGTCCTACCTTGAACGATCACCCCAAAGAATAGGGAACAGAATACCGCCGTTCAAAAAAAAGAAATCTACTTCTGAATGAATTAAATGACAAATTAAATAGTCTCAGGATTTAAAGGCTCTGTTTCTTTAAATTATGGTTCACAAAGAGTCAATGTGAAGCTCTACCATTTGATTGGACAACTATCAAGTGTTACAAGGATCTTAATTGTAACTTTTAGTAATTCAAAGGGTCAATAAGAAATGGAATTAGAGTTCCATAATATAGATAAAAGAGTAAATTACATACGTTGCATATATGAACTCATTTTATGAATAACGTTGTTTAATGTTTGTTATAAACTAGGTTTAATCCCACCCGCACGTTGCGACGGGTTATCACAGTACACTTCCGATAACGGGTATTATATATCATTTGTAAAATCATAAGTTATATAACAAAATCAATTCTCTTATCACAAACTCTATACAATTATATATATATATATATATATAAACATAAAATTATACAAACAAACGTACCCAGTTTAATCTCACTTTTAAGTAGAGTCTGGGAGGGATGAGATGAAAACAAACATTTCCCCTACCCCAAGAAGAGGTAGAGAGGCTGCGTCAGAAGAGACCCCTGGCTCAAAACATAAAATTATACAAAATTGAAAAAACAAAATTTAAAAGTTTTACTGGCCAAAATTAAATAAACAAAACTTTATATTATATAAAAGTTTTAGTGACCAACATCGAAAAAAAAAATTATATAAAAGTTTTAGTGGCCAAAATAAAAAAAAAACTTTAAAAAGTTTTAGTGGCCAAAATCGAAAAAACGAAACTTTAAAAAGTTTTAGTGGCCAAATTCAAAAAAACAAAACTTTATATTATATTAAAGTTTTAGAGGCAAAAATCGAAAAAACAAAACTTTAAAAGTTTTTGTGGCCAAAATCGAAAAAACAAAACTTTATATTATATAAAAATTTTAGTGACCAAAATCGAAAAAACAAAACTTTACTTTTAGTGGCCAAAATCGAAAAAACAAAACTTTATATTATATAAAAGTTTTAGTGACCAAAATCGAAAAAACAAAACTTTAAAAAGTTTTAGTGGGCAAAATCGAAAAAACAAAACCTTATAATATATAAAAGTTTTAGTGGTAAAAATCGAGAAAACAAAACATTAAAAGTTTTATTGGCCAAAATCAAAAAAAAGTTTTTATAAAAGCTTTGGTGACCAAAATTAAAAAACAAAACTTTACTATTTTTTCAGTTGGTTTTAATATATCTATACTCTATAATAAAAAAGTAAAAAATTTGCCACATGTCATATTCTTATACTACTAATGTCACATGTCACCTTCTTACACTACAATTGCCAATTGTCAACACATTATAAAACTACTTAATTCTCTCTCATATTAAATAATTATATTCTCTCTCTTATTAAATAAATAATTATAATACTAATAACTAACATATTATTTATCTTATTATTATAGAGCACACTTTAAAAAAATTTTATAAAATATGAAATTCTCTAAAATCAAAACTTTTAAAGTAAGAAATATTTTATTTTCAAAAAACAAAATTTATGTAAAAAACAAGTTATCTTAAAAAATATTTTTTTTTAAATAGAATATATTATAAAAGGATTTTTTAAACAATGAGATTTTTATCATCCAATGACGTTTTTTAATTTAATATTTTATATTAAATCCGTGTAATACACAAGTTTATAACGTAGTGCAATATATACAAGTATTTTAAATGCATAATATTTCATTTATTTCATCCGTGTAACACATGGGATTTAACCTAGTATATTAATAAATGTAGAAAGCTTTTTTAAAATGAAAACTTATAATACATTTTATTTTTAAAATTACTTAATTCGTCTTTTAGTAAATTACATAAATCGATCATTTTATTAAAAAAAAAATATAAATTTCATTATAACTTTTCGTGTAAAGGATGATTTATGCATTTATTTCTCTATAAAATAAGTTAATGTAAAGGACAATTTATGTAATTTACTTAAAGGTAAAAAAAATTAAAACCTTTTTTTTTAAATCTCTGTTAAAGTAATGAGTCATGTTAATTTCACACCCTCTATAACTTTCGTATGTGTTTATACGAGGCATATAAGACGCAATCATTATATATCATAATTTGTCAACGTTAATATAGATCTTAAGTGAGTTGTATACAAGACCAATCATTGTTGAATCAGTTTGTGTCAGAGGAGGCTATGAGCCTATATGATAATACGAGACATATTGTTGGTTGAGTGTAAAAGCATGTGTAGCGAGGTGTGAGGAGAGATTTGATCACCATTCATTACGCCCTCACCTATGGTTTCAAACTTATGACCACCCTAACGGCGTAAAGAAGGAAGAAAGAAGAAAAAAGAAGGGGTTATAGAGTCTTGATAAAAGGTGACGATAACACATGTGATGATGACGTGAAATGATGAAAGAGTGATGTATTAATTATTTATGTGCCGCTTACGTGACGTATATGTTGTGTAATGCGTATGGGATCACTCTCTTCTTTATATGGGGGTGTATGTAACATTAGACGAACCCGCGTTGTAGACGATCCAAGTCTCTAATTACTGTGAATAATTCTACCTCTAACATAAAGACACAAAGTAGGAGTCCTTCATACCGCACAGGGTATAAGTCTACTTCAAGATTTTGTTTGAGTGTTAATGCACAAGGTACAAATCGTTATTGCATGGAAGCACATGAATTGAGGTTTCTGAACTTCTGTCTGGAAAAGTTCATGAGCCTTTGATTGGACAGGTATCATGACACAACGTACGACTATTAATACCACACGTGAAACCGTACGTGTTTCTATTTTCTTGGCTTTTATATAATATAAAGTCATATAATTAAGAAATAGAAATTAAATATGCTATTTTTATAAAGAATCCGATTCTTCCTTGATATAATTGGAGTAGAGGTGAATGAGACACAACTCATGTCACAAATAATGATCCCACATGTATACTATATTTGATCGGATAAAATTTAATTCTAATTCAAGATTAAACTATTTGTGATTTATCCCAATATTTGATCGGATAAAATTCAATTCTAATTCAAGAAGTATGAAATTCGTAGTGAACAACTGTTTGTGATTCACACAAATCATGCCCGCAGACCCTGCCTCTTTTAGAACTCTTATTAAATCATAAAATCTTAAACAAATATGCATCTCACAGTCAACTTGTTTAGTAATGTCATTATTCATGAAATTAATCCAATTACACTAAAATATTTAACATGATATATTTGTATCATGATATGTGGCTATGTCCTGAACCATGACTTTAATCATAACCCAACAAATGACCCACCTAACAACCTAACCTAGAATCTAAACTATGAGTTGACCTATAACATGAACAATCGCCCAACTCATGATCCAAGCAATCACCTGACCTAGGGGTGTGTTTTTACCCGAACCCGAAAAACACCTACCCAAACCTGAAAAACCCATCCCGAAAACTTAGAATGGTTCGGTCCTTGGGTACCCACGAGGTTTGTTCGGGTAAACCCGAAAAACCCGAACTAGGTAACTAAGGAGCGGTAACATTCTTTAATTTTAAAAGTCTCTGTATGTTTTGTAATTGTTGAAGAAATGTATGTTTTGGTTAAACACGTTTTAATTATGTTATGGTTAAACATTTGAAATTTTTAAGAAATGTATGTTTTGGTTAAATATTTTTAATTTGATTTGTTTAAAAAATATACTATTAGTTTAACCCAACCCGAATAACCCGACCCGAGCAACCCGAAGCCCGAGGTACTAACCCATTACTTGACTCACCCAACCCATTGATGGAAACCCAATGGGGATATGTTTTTGGGTATGAGATTAGTTTTAATTTTTTTAACAGGTATAATTACAGATAAATGACTTAAAAGTTAAAACCCAAAAAGTTAACTATTAAACCAACTTCTAGTCATCTATTTTAAATTATAAAAAAATATATGATTTAACATTGAAAAATTCTAATACACTGAGGATGCCCACATTAGATTCGGACGGGCTCACACTATACACTGAGGATGGCCTTACAAATATATTATAAATCAAATCTGGTAAAATAAACTTAGCAATATAAGACCGGCAAAATCGCCTCATAATAATCAAATGATCAATAGAATATTTGATTTGTAAAAAACAAACATATCTATTAAAATCTCACTAATCAGCGGAATCTAAGAAAATGAGACGAAACAAGCCTAAACGACTTTCATACAGGCCAGTTCCTTACTTCCATCTATCTAGCAATAACATTTAAAATAAATCAATTACACGATGACTAATAAATAAATCTAAAATTTGAAGCCACTTCAAACACAACAAGGGATCAAACATTATTAAACTAGTCATTTCAACATGGCTAACAAAAAGACATTTCAAGAACATTCTCAATTACATCAAACTAAACTTCATTTACCATACTGAAGGTTTAAACCTTTTCAAGTTTGGCCCTTCACATGATTGAGCAACCATTCATGTTCTCGTCGATCATCATGTTTGCATCATTGCCGCCACCGCCACCACTACTGCTACCGGTATAGTAGTAGTGATTAGGGTGGTGCTCATAGTAAGGGTAGGGTTCAGGGTTGTAATTGTAGTAGTAGTAGCCAGTGGTTGGTGGCATTATAGGAGACCTCTGATACATTGCTTGCCTGTTCTGCAGGTTCATCATCAATGATGCAGCAGCAGCTGAGTGGTTGTTGTACTCTTGGTTCTGGTGGTTCTGGTGGTAGTTCTGGTGGTGGAGGTGGTGGTTCTGGTTGTACCCTAACCCATTCATGTTCATCATCATATGTTGACCACCAGTACCCATTTCAAACCCTCCAAGATTACCACCACCACCACCACCACCACCAATACCAAGACTGCTCATTATGGAGGCCAAGTCATTTACACTTTTGCCCTCATCTAACTTGTCAAAATTACCTTTTTGCCCTCCCACATTCTGAGTTCTCTTACCATTTCCATTGTTGGGTTGACTTTTACTTTTGGAATTTTTTGGACCAGAAACTGCACCTGCTTCTTGTTGTTTCTGCCTCAAAAACCCTAATTGATTAGCTTTGTCTCTAACAAACCTCAAATCCTCATCATCTTCAAAAGCTTCAGCATCTTGTCCAGTGGTCAAAGGTTGAGTCTTTTCCTGCTTTTTCAATGATTCAAGGCCTTTGATGAAGTTTTCTTTCTGGGTTGTGTTTTTCTTGGCTTCTTTTTTACAAATTCCTTTCTGATTTTGCTGATTTTGACTTTGATTTAGGTTGTTGTTTGACTTGATTGACCAAATTTCAGCGTGTTTACCAGCTTTCTCAAGTTTCTTCAACAAAATTGCAGAGTCTACACTTCCTGAAACTGTCACCTTTTGTTGCTCCGCATCTATGCTCACTTGATATACACCTGTATAATTCCCAAATCACAACCAGAGCTTTAGCAACTTGTACATTGCACATCAAAACATGTACATTACCATTTACCAAATTAAAACTAAAAATTTGACTTGTACCCAAGCATTATTAAGAGGTAAATTTTAAAAAGTTTAGCCTTTTACCAGTATCAGCTTTGAAAATGGACTTGACAAAGCATTACATCACAAGAACATCATATTTTGGCATAAATTTTAAATCTTTATCAAAATCCCATCTCACCTTACACATAAAAAAACAGTAGCAAAAGGTAATTTATTCCATTTTCAGAGGTTCCCAAATTAAAATAAAATATGTCACAAGCACAGAAATTGTAAATTTCACTGGATTTACAAATTTCAGCTATGAAAGAAAGGGTTTAACCATGCACTACAACAATTTGCATAAATTTATAAAATTTACCAGAACCCATATACCAGTTTTGCTAAATTTAACACAGAATACATAATCTTAAACAGAAAAAAAGAGAAAATTACCTTCAATTCTCTGAAGAATTTTCTTGACTTTGTGTTTGCAACCATCACAGTGCAGGCTCACTCTCAGAGTACATGTCTGTGGATAAAACATAAAAATAAATACAAAACATTTAGAAAAATAAAATTAAGAATGTGAAGAATCTAAAAGCAATATATTTATAAACAAAAAGAATTAAAAGATAAAATTGGTAGAACTTGGATCTTGAGAAGCTTAAAGTCTTCATCTTTAGCCATTTCTTGAGTGGTATTTTGGATTTGCAGTAGAGCAAAAAGAAGGATGCAAGAAAGCTGATTTGTAATGTAGCACTCTGACTGAAGACAGGGGTAAAAGTGGTAATTCTGGAAAAGATAATTATTTTATTACTGCATTTCTGAATAGTTTACAACTTTTTTGGAAAAACAAATTTCAAGTTTTCCTTGGGAGTGAAAGAATAAAGAAAGAATTTATTATATAACTTTTCAATTGCTAAAAGAATTCTTTTTTTTTTTCTGCTTATTGAGCTATGAACTACTCAAAAGTACTTTAAAAGAATCAAAAGACACTTGTGGTTATTTTATTTAAATGCGTTTTCCCAAGTTATGATTATTCAATTTAAGATTTAATTATTAGAGTAAATTACTGATATAATACATGTGATTTTCTATTATTTCGTTTTTGTTCTTTATGTTTAATAAATTACGCATATGGTCTCAAACTTTAAATATTTGTAACACGTACGGTGCTTATGTCACCAAATTACCCTCACATAGTTAACAAAATTATCCTCACATAAGAAATATATGTGTTACAACTGTTAAAAATGTCTGACTTTTTTATTGTTGTTAAAAAATGTCTTACATAAGAATCTGATTAGATATGAGGTTTTCTCAAACATGGAAGTTGACGGCGACTTGGTGTAAGATGGCAGTGGATATAGGGCACACAATTGAAGAAAGATTGAGATTCAAACAAATAACATAAGGGAGTAAACTATACAAGAAAATGGGGTTAAGTGTATCTCTTGTTACAATATCGTCGTTGTGGAAGACAAGGAATGATAAAATATTTTATAACATTATCCCAGACTGAAAATATATTTGAAGAAGTTTAAATATATTCTCACGAATAAACCTACCTAGCTACATGAACTCAAGTCTTTATGTTATGTGGGCATCTTAATGATAAAAGTAAATCACGGTTCTAGCTTCTATATAGTAAATATTTAAACTATTTAGCCCAAAATAAAATATTTTATGAATGTATCCCTTATGGTTTAAAAAACTAACGGTTTTAATCTTTTGGGCTCTAACCATAGTTAGTTTAGGGTCAAAACTATTAATTATTTAAAGCACATGGGCTGCAATGATAAAAGATTTTATTTTGAATTAAAATAGTTGAAACAATATTAAAGAATGCAAAACTGTAATTTACTCTAGTTATAATGATGTTTCTTTTATCGATTTAAAATTCTTGAAAGTTAAAGAATGTTAAATAAATTCTCACAAATAATAAACCTACCTAGCTACATGACACTAGTATTCATGTGACATATTGATGCTAAATAATGTTCCTTTATCAACAACTAAGGAATTGAATCCTACGATGAGTAGGTGTGATGATGTTAGCTAATAGAGTAGTTTAGATTATTTTTAATGGTAAAAAAAGATTAATATTCTACCAATAATAGGTAGCAAGATAATGTGAAGTGTATACATACATAACAAAAAACACCAAGACAACATCCCATCATAGAAAAAAAAACAAACACAAAAAAACACCTATGATGGAGAAATCAAACCAAAGGGTATGTAGTATAATGATACTTTCTTAACTTTTTTTACGAGAGATATTAGGTTTGAATCCGTGTCTAAGCATATTTGTTAAGGCAATGTTAGGGGTTTACTTAGTTGTGAGGTTTCTTCTGAGTTAGGCTCAGACGTATGCCCCAATCGTCAAATTCGAGATGGCGTTTGAAATCTCGTCTTAAGTGTCGTCATACCAAGGCGTTAAAAAAGATGCACAAAACCAAAACACAAACCAAGAGAAGCTCCATCATGAAACACTCAAATACCAAAAGAAACCATGCCAACCAATCATAGGAGATCGGATGATGGAACTGTTCTTCGGCCTTTCAGATTGAGAGTGTAAATCCTTCTGTAAAATAGACCGAGTATTTGTCACATGCACCAACGAGACAGTGCTTCAGCGGTACTTCGAGATTCTTCCAAATGGGAGGTCTCGGGTTCGAAACTGTTCCGCAGCAAAAAAGGGTCTTGGAGGTTTCATCCTGGGGTGACTATAAGGTTCATGAAAGGTCCAGAAAACTAGACTTTGGTAATATGACTTGAAAACAGTTGGCTTACATGGTTGCTTCGCCGTTCAAAAAAAGTTTGTCACATACTACTTAAAGTCCAAGTCAAAATTGATAGTTGAAGTCAAACATGAATTATTGGTGTCACAATAATGCAAAAAAAAAACATAAAAGGTAATTTTTTTATATAACGAAAGGAAGATAAAAAACAATATTTTTTATGTTGTAATTTTTAAAATTATTCTTATATATAAAAGTTATAAATATTTATATATGTTATATTTATGAGGAAATATTAAAGTTTGATATCTTTTCTTGGTATTTTTTTTTTCTCATAAAAAGCTTTTATGACATGAATTGGCGTACGAAAAGCAAAAAGTTTATAGGCAATAGGCATGTCACGCAGGAAGTAGACTGTAGACCTGCCTCTCTCCTCAGATAAAAACACAAATATGTATGTTCCGATGAATATAAGTTTGAGTGAGTTTCTAATCTTTATTAAACTAATAATTTATTGCATGTATTTTATTTCTAAAATTATAAAACTGCAACTTAGTTTTTTAAGATAAACTAGTGTTTAGTCATTGAGATACTAAAAGTATAATAGAATGCCGTTGATAAAAGGATCACCCTAAGGATCGTCTTGTGGCTATTGAAAACGAAACAAAGTAGATGGCTCAACTTTCTGATCTCTTATTTGTTAAGAGTGTTCACGGTCCGTTTTTTACGGTTTTTAAGTGAAACCGTAAACCAAACAGTTAACAATGGTTTTTGAATAATGAAAACTAAAACCAAACCGTTCAAAATAAAAAACCAAATCGAACCGTTATCAACGGTTTGGTTCCAGTTTAATTTACGGTTTGGACTTTTGACACACATGCGGTCCGGTCTGGTTTTAACGACCGGTTGTTTATGAAAACTGTAAACCAAACTGCTAATTATGGTTTTAAACTTTTGAAACCAGTCGACTAAATATTTGCAAAAAAAACAACCATGAAACCGAGGCGATAACCGGTTGGACGGTTTCCCAGTTTGGAACATGACAATGAACACCCTTTTGTGATGGTTACCAACCTATGTGCCTAGAAAGTGTATAACTAGAAGATCGAATGTTAAAAACGGTGATTTTATTCTCCCGCTTTTGAAACCTTAATAAAAAAGTTCACTTTCACGTAATGTACATAAATAAATTAAAAAAAAAAAGTTAAAGAAAACCATGAAATTTTATTAATAATATTCAAATCACTCCCATCATAAAAGTTGCGGATGTAGTCTTTTCTAGTGTTATTAACATATGTATCATAGTACTTAGATAATAAATATAAATAATAATTTGTTATTATTCAGTTATCGATACTACAATTATTTATAAAAAACATATATTAAATATTTAAAAATATATTTTTTAATATAACTGTTATAAACGAACATAACCGAATAGTTCATGAACATAAATAAACAAACACTTAGTGTGTTCATATTCGTTTATTTGGGAGTGTCATTAAACATTTCCTTATTTTGAAGTATTGTCCGTTAACGGATTGTTTAAATCAAATAACCCTTTAATTTATTATGTTATTTACTCATTTACTGGATTCGTTTTTAGCTAAACGACAAGATGAATTTTAACGGGCGGAAGTAATGCTGTGAGTAGATCAGTAGACCGAAGGAACATGAACCCACTTAGCTTGGGCCATTTACTAAATAAAGAGAAGCATTGGGCCCAAAAGGCATAAAAGGAGAAGCATTCGGATCAGGCATAGATCGACTAGACTCAAAGAATAGGATTATGTAACTTAGCCATGCAATTTACATGCTTCTTGTTTATGAAAAGTGAACTAGTTATGTGCTCATTTGTTTGATTGGATGTGGCGGTTTTCTCTCATACGGTCCACCCGATACATGCGGTTCAACGACAATGCCGGGTAGTTTTATGTTGATGCAAAGAATATTATGAAAGGTGAAACCATGTGAAAGACAATGTGATATAGATAGAGACTTATAATTACATTCCCCTAAGATTAAAAGTAATACAATGACAAAAAGGTAAAAATTATAAAATTGTAACAAGTACGATCTTAGGGTGAGTTCCTTTGTTATCTGGACCTAAATCATAGCTTGCAATAAAATAAGACGAAAGGGTAAATGATTTTAGTAATATTTTTATTATAATAATGTTTATTTGTTTCATGATTGTAGTTTTTATTATACTTAGCTCTGTAGTTAATACATATTTTACAAAATCAATGTATACAGGTTAGTTAATAATATTATTATATATTAAGCTTGATGTTAGTGTGAGGAATGAGTAAATAGATTATGACAAGACTTGATAAAGTTTGCTCCTTCGTATTGATATCTATTTGAATAATATAGTGGACATTAAATTAGCTGATACGTAAAATTGTCATCAAAGGGCATTTGTCTCAATGATATCAAGATGTGTTAAAGGTGTTTTCCCTAAAATAGGTTGATGGTTCTAGTCCCATAGTGAAAAAAAGTGAAAAAAATTTGCTGTTCAAAAAAAAAAGTAAAATTGTCATTTGTATTTATATCTATTTGTATAATACAGTGGACATTATTAATTTATGTTATTATGTTACATTAAATTGAAGGCATTAAATTTATAAATTATTGTCAAATGTCAATCATATACCTAATAAATAATTATACAGTTACTATAATTACAAAGCAAGCTCTACCACATTTGGAGTATGAGCAATACAACAACCTTACCCAGTATATTCTCATCTTTTAGTATGGTCTAGGGAGAGAATGATAGATACAAACCTTACCCCTATCCCAATTTAGAATTTGCGATAAAGAGGCTGCTCCGAAAAAGTCCCCGGCTCAAAGTTATCGTTCGAAGTTGATCATCCCAACAATTTTAACGTTATTTTTACAAAATGATTAAAATAACGTTAAAATTAGTGCACTTATACTTTTGTCCCTTAAGAGCTCACACATATATACATTTTACGTGTGCACCGCAAATGGGGCGTTTGAAGTATGAGCAATGTTTGTCTTTATCCTCCCCAAACCCCACAAAGTATATTTCACTAGGTATTGTGTTGTTATAATAATTTAATTAATAAGTCTAACATAAACGAAGAATGTACAAAAAAAAATGAAGCAAAAATATCTTCAAAATTACAGGATCTCAAAAAAAACGATGAGAGCATTTCTATAAACAATTTGTTGTAACAACCGAATAATTAGCACATTTGATTGTGTATAAAATCTATGTTGAATTGACAATGGTAATTACTACAGATTGATAGTACACGAGAAATGATGAACGTAGGCGAAAACCGTGCGCGAAACAGAGTTACGGATTGTCCAGAATCGCGAAACGAAGAAAATTTTCAAAGTATTGAACTTCTGGACTCGTAGCGGTACGCGACGGAGATTTGAGGATCCTTCGCGGTACGCGACGGACCTAAAATATCTAAAATCCTCCGGATTTCTTCGCGGTACGCGAAGCCCTTTTTGGCTTCTGGTCGCGGTACGCGACGGGTGTGGCGGTGCAACAATCTGATCTACTTCATCAGATTTCAAGCAAAGTTAATTATTTTTACATCTTCGAACTCAGACGATCTACAGACGAAGAACACAAACAAAACACCCTCCAAACAACCTGTTGAAGCCATCAGATCGTATATTTGAAGCCAGGGAACGTGTTTACAAGTCCTGATCGTTGTTTTAGCCATAGAACTCCGTCAGATTAGGTAATAATTTGTTCTAACCTTCTAGTTTGATTTTGATCGATTAGATCTTGATTTTGAATGTAATGATATAGTTAGGATTGTTGATTATTGCCTAGATGATGGCTAGGATTGATTAGAAATGAAGAACACGATGTTCTAACGGTTAAATCCTTGTTTTGAGTCGTTGTAATGCCCGGTTTGCATGAAATCACAACTATGATTATAAAGGTTTAATCAATTTGATTATGACAATGTAGGTGATTAGCTTGGTTAATCTTTGAAATGCAAAGGTTAAATATAAGTGTTTCAAACTAATCACAACCATTAACATACTTATTGAAATGATTATCTGATGGTTATGATAACAGTCAGATTAGTATGTTAAACATGGTTATTAAACCTATTCTAAGACTACATTGTGATATTTCATGATATTTGGGTACTCAATAATAAGGATTTATCATTTCTAAGCCATTAATCTGTTTAAGAACTGTTTTAGCATTATAATCAACAACATTAACTATTTGATGACTTTCAAGACAATGTCTTTGACATTGAACGTTCAGAAACTAATCAGTAGGTTAAAACATAAATGACTTATTAAGTGTAAACGAATGCAGAAATTTACCATTAGTACCAGTTTGTGAGTGATCTTGCTACAGTAAGACATCAGGTGAGTTCTATGAGCCCTCTTTTACTATTTTAACATTTTAGGGCTGATATGCATGTTATAAAGTTATTTTAGGTAAATGATTGTTTTATCTGGCTACGGTCAGATAAGAGAATATGTTAAAGTAAAGAATGTTTCAAGTTGTAAAGTTAATGTATGAAAGTGACACTAACCTGATTAAGGTCAGGTAAAGAATGTTTTCAAGTAAAGAACGTTTTAAAGTAAATAATGCTTTAAGTCTCAACTACAGTTGAGAAGTAAATGATTTTAAGAACCTCAGCTGAGATGTCAAGGATGTTTTAAAGACTCAACTACGGTTGAGAAATGAATGATTTTAAAAGTCTCGGCCGAGGTTAATTAGAAAATGCGATTTTGAAGTCCCGGCTGCGGTTGGGCAAATGTTGAGCACTGCGGTGCGGATAATGATATTATAATGATTTATGATTATGATGGTTTAAATGATTTAAACCATGTTATGTATGAATGATGTATGTCAAGAAGTCTTGTACCGGTATGAGCCGTCAATTTCGGTTGATGGTTTAAAAAGTCCTGTGAAAGAACAGGCAGAAGTCCTGTGAAAGAACAGGCATAAGTCCTGTGAAAGAACAGGCATAAGTCCTGTGAAAGAACAGGCCTGTCAACTGTGTGTCGCCAGTTGAGAAAGTATTATGCATGCATAGCATGTTGACTTCGGTCAACAGAACAGGCTACATTTATGCACTGTATGATTGATGTTATGATGTCATGTATGTTATGTATATAAAATGTTTTATGTTTAGTATGATTGAGACTGTTGACTTCGGTCGGCAGTGAAGGCTAATGTTTCATGTATATTAAAGATTTTATTTTTACGAAAAGTTAACTTAGAACTCACCAGCGAAAGCTGACTTGTTTTTAGCATGCATGTCAGGTTGAACGGTATTGAGGAAGAATGACAGTAAGGCTCATGGCATACGTTGAAGACTACCCTGGCATAAACTGGCTATGTATAGAACCAAAGAGTCGTGGGTTATGTGTAAAGTTTGTTTAGATCTATATGATATTTATGTTGTTACCCTACATTCCACTGCTATGATAATGTAATTATGGTTTAAGTGTTATGGGTTTGATGTTTTGCCAACTGAGGGGCTCGGGGCCTCTCAAGTTGGTATCAGAGCCATAGTTTGAGAGATCTGGTCATCTCTAATGACTGGACTTAAACTGAAAATGGGACAGAATGATAAGAATGCCAGTCAAGGGTAGTTTGATGCCATGAGCTGAATGTTATGTAGGAGTTAAGACATAGGGTAAGGTTAGAAAGGTAGTTAGAATCATGCACGTTGGGATGATGGGATGAGAAATGTTTAGAGCCTATGAGTTGGGTAAATGGTTAATAACACCTGATCAACGTCATTAACGATTTACAAAGCTTATTTCGTGCTAAACTGATCATGTACTGACTCTCCAATTGATGCATCTTGTAGGTAGTTAAATGGCTGGACAAAGGGGTAGACCACGTAAGCAACCACAGGAACCTGAAGAACCACATATCGAGAATGAAGAACACGTCAATGAAGACGACTACGAGCACAACGAGCAACCGGAAGATGAAGACGAGTTTACCCTAGAGCCTATCGTAGTGAAGGCTATTTCTGATGAGGTCTGTAAAGTTTTGGATGATAAGCTACCAGCTTTGGTTAAAAAAAAATACTGAAAGATACTTTGAAAGAAAAGTCTGAAGAAACTAAGGAGAGCACCAAAGAAGAGGAAGTTGTGATCACCGGAACTAAGAACGGTGATTCTACGTTAGAGAAACGGAAGGGTTGTGATTACAAGGCCTTCAAAGGATGCAGTCCACCCTCCTTTGATGGTAAGAAGGATGCCGTGGCCACCTGCCACTGGGTTTCGGCTATGGAGGCGGTGATCGCTATTAGTGAATGCCGGGAAGACCAAGCTGTAAAATTTGCAGCTCATTCATTTACTGAAGAAGCTTTACATTGGTGGAGCACCATCAAGCAGTCAAAAACCACTAATGATGTGGAGGGCTTAAAATGGGAGGAATTGAAAGAATTAGTCATGAAACATTTTTGTCCGAAGAATGAAATTGATAAAATCGAGCGAGAATTTCTGACTTTGAAAGCTGGACGTATGAATCATCGGCAATATACGTCAAAATTTAATGAAATGTCAAGATTGGTTCCTCATTTGGTAAGCACGGAGGAACGCAGACTGAAATTATATGTGGAAGGGTTACCACCTAAAGTCCGAACGCATGTGAAGGCGCATGCTCCTAGAACTTTTCAATCAGCCGTAGAAATTAGCGGCATTGTTTGGGATGATGTTGTTGAAACTGAACCAACAAAGGAGGAACCGAAGCAAAGGTGGTCACCTAAATTTAAAAGAAACAGAAATGACAAATCCGGACCCCCTATGAAAAGGTTTAGAATCGAAGAATCAGAAAAATGTCTTAAGTGTGGAAAGAGGCATAGGGGAGAATGTCTTACGGGGACTACTTTGTGCTATCGTTGTGGAAAGACTGGACATCTTTCTTATAATTGCCCTAATATGCCAAAATGTTATAATTGTGGTGGAATCGGTCACGTGAGCAGGAATTGTTTTAAACCAAAGATAATACCTACTGAAGCCAACAAACCTGAAAGTAGCAAGGGAGGGGAGAAGCAAAAGGCAAAAGCTCGTGCCTTTACTATGACTAAAGATCAAGCAGCCAAAGACCCTGATGTGGTGACAGGTACATTCTTGATTAATAATATCCCTGCTTCAGTTCTATTTGATTCTGGTGCAAGTATGAGCTTTGTGGCTATTGCTTTTTGTGATAAATTGTGTGCAAATGTTAAAAAGATAGAAAATGCCTTTAACATAGAAACTGCTCTTGGTAAATCCACTAGAGTAACGGAGGTCATTGATGATGATTGTTATATTGAAATAGAAGGTCATAGATTCCCTGTTAAGTTGTTTCTGATTACGTTAGGAGGTTTTGATGTAGTTTTGGAAATGGATTGGTTGGCCAAACATGAGGCTAACATTGTCTGTCGACGAAATATGATTTTCTTAACAGCTCTCAATGGGAGATCAGTAACGGTTTACGGGGATAAAGTGTTTAATGCGCCTAAAGTCATTTCAATGATTAAGGCGAGTGAATTTATGAGGCGAGGGTGTGGGGCTTATCTGGCTTATGTTATTGATAAAGAAATTAAAGTAAAAGAATTGGAAGACGTACCCGTGGTGTGTAACTTTCCTGATGTATTTCCCGAGGATTTGCCAGGAATTCCACCTGATCGGGAAATCGAATTTCAAATTGATGTTGTGCCAGGAGCTCAACCTGTCGCCAAGGCACCGTACCGTCTGGCTACAACAGAGATGAAAGAATTAATGACCCAACTACAAGACCTTCTAGACAAAGGTTTTATACGCCCAAGTGTGTCACCTTGGGGTGCACCAGTGTTATTTGTAAAGAAAAAGGACGGAAGCATGAGAATGTGTATTGATTATAGGGAATTGAATAAACTCACAATAAAGAATAAGTATCCGTTACCAAGAATTGACGATTTATTTGACCAATTGCAAGGGGCAAGTTGGTTTTCAAAAATCGATCTCAGATCAGGGTATCATCAACTAAAGGTGAGAGAACAAGATATTCAGAAGACAGCTTTTCGCACACGTTATGGACATTATGAGTTCCTTGTAATGTCTTTCGGGTTAACAAATGCTCCTGCGGCATTTATGGATTTGATGAATCGGGTGTGCAGACCTATGTTAGATCGATCAGTGATTGTGTTTATTGATAACATCTTGATATACTCAAAGAACGAAGGTGACCATGCTTGTCACATACGAGAAGTACTTGAAGTGCTAAGAAGAGAAAAGCTTTATGCTAAGTTCTCTAAATGTGCATTTTGGTTACGAGAAGTGCAGTTCCTAGGTCATGTTATTAGTCCAGAAGGCATAACGGTGGACCCAGCTAAAGTAGAAGCAGTAATGAAATGGAATACTCCAAAAACACCAACGGAAGTTCGTAGCTTTCTCGGATTAGCAGGTTATTACAGAAGATTTATTCAGGATTTTTCTAGGATTGCTACACCGTTGACAAAATTGACAAGGAAGGAAGTAAAATATGATTGGGGTCCAACTCAGGTCCAAGCTTTTGAAGAATTAAAGAAGAGGTTAACCGAAGCTCCTATTTTAACATTACCGGATGGTAATGAAGACATGGTTGTGTACTCAGATGCGTCTTATCTGGGTTTGGGTTGTGTACTTATGCAAAGGGGAAAGGTAATAGCATATGCCTCAAGACAATTGAAAACCCATGAAGCTAATTATCCAACACATGATTTGGAATTGGCTGCTGTGGTATTTGCTTTAAAAATTTGGAGGCATTATTTATATGGAGTGAAATGTACAATCTATACAGATCATAAAAGCCTAAATACTTTTTTGAACAGAAAGACTTGAATATGAGACAAAGAAGATGGCTTGAGCTACTCAAAGATTATGACTGTGAAATTTTGTATCACCCGGGCAAGGCCAATGTGGTGGCTGATGCTCTAAGTCGTAAGACAGAACACTCTGCTATACAAGTTAAGTCTTACAGTTTGGTGATAACACCAGATTTCTTGAATGAACTCAAGGATGCACAGAAGGAAGGATTAATGGAAGAAAATGTTGGATTCGAAAGAATCTTTGGTCAAGTTAAGAATCTAGAAGAAAATGAATGTGGTGTTAAGATCCGATTTGGTCGAATGTGGGTTCCACGAAACGGGGACATCAGGTCAAGGATTCTAGATGAAGCACATAAGTCACGTTATTCTATTCATCCTGGTGCAACGAAAATGTATCAAGACCTTCGAAAGGATTATTGGTGGCCAGGTATGAAGTTTAATGTAATGCAGTATGTAAATAAATGTTTGGCATGTGCACAAGTAAAGGCTGAACATCAAAAACCCTATGGTTATGTGCAACCTTTAGAAGTCCCAGAATGGAAGTGGGAACACATCACTATGGATTTTATTACCAAGTTGCCTCTTACAACGAAACGTCATGATGCTATTTGGGTGATTGTAGACCGGTTAACGAAAAGTGCTCATTTCTTGCCTATACGGGAGACTTATACTTCGGAGAAACTGTCTGAATTATTTGTAAAAGAAATAATTACAAGACATGGAGTTCCAGTTTCTATAGTGTCAGATCGTGACACGCGATTCGTATCAAGATTCTGGAAACGGTTTCATGAATCGATGGGTACAAGGCTCAATATCAGCACTGCATATCATCCTCAGACAGATGGACAGTCTGAAAGGACTATCCAAACTTTAGAGGATATGCTCAGAGCCTGTATTATTGATTTCGGTGGTAGTTGGGATGATCATTTACCATTGGTGGAATTCTCGTGCAACAATAGCTACCATGCTAGTATTGGCATGCCACCATATGAAGCATTGTACGGACGGCGTTGTAGGACACCGGTATGTTGGGGAGGTGTAGGACAGAAAGAAGTAAGAAGTAAAGCTGCAGTAGTTGATTTGACCGAAAAGCTCCAACTAGTTAAAGCGCGAATGAAAGCTGCACAGAATCGACAAAAGTCCTATGCCGATAAAAGACGGAGGCCAATAGAATTTGAAGTAGGTGATCAAGTATTGTTAAAAGTTTCACCATGGAAGGGAGTTATTCGATTCAGGAAAAGAGGAAAGCTGAGTCCGAGATTTATTGGACCTTTTCAAATAATAGCACGGGTCGGTAAGGTAGCTTACCGATTAGATCTACCAGATGAACTGAGTGGAATTCATCCGACATTCCACGTTTCACATTTGAGAAAATGTCTAGCAGATGATGTAGCATATGTGCCGTTAAATGACATTGAAGTTGATGAGAAATTAAACTACATAGAAGAACCAGTTGCAATTGTTGATACGAAAGAAAAACAGTTACGTAACAAGGTGATTAGGCAAGTTAAGGTTCAATGGAAACTCCGAAAAGGATCTGAGGCGACATGGGAGACTGAAGACGAGATAAAACGACTCTACCCACATTTGTTTGAAACGTAAAAGGTTTCGAGGACGAAACCTATTGTAAGGAGGGTAGATTTGTAACAACCGAATAATTAGCACATTTGATTGTGTATAAAATCTATGTTGAATTGACAATGGTAATTACTACATATTGATAGTACACGAGAAATGATGAACGTAGGCGAAAACCGTGCGCGAAACGGAGTTACGGATTGTCCAGAATCGCGAAACGAAGAAAATTTTCAAAGTATTGAACTTCTGGACTCGTCGCGGTACGCGACGGAGATTTGAGGATCCTTCGCGGTACGCAACGGACCTAAAATATCTAAAATCCTCCGGATTTCTTCGCGGTACGCGAAGCCCTTTTTGGCTTCTGGTCGCGGTACGCGACGGGTGTGGCGGTGCAACAATCTGATCTACTTCATCAGATTTTAAGCAAAGTTAATTATTTTTACATCTTCGAACTCAGACGATCTACAGACGAAGAACACAAACAAAACACCCTCCAAACAACCTGTTGAAGCCATCAGATCGTATATTTGAAGCCAGGGAACGTGTTTACAAGTCCTGATCGTTGTTTTAGCCATAGAACTCCGTCAGATTAGGTAATAATTTGTTCTAACCTTCTAGTTTGATTTTGATCGATTAGATCTTGATTTTGAATGTAATGATATAGTTAGGATTGTTGATTATTGCCTAGATGATGGCTAGGATTGATTAGAAATGAAGAACACGATGTTCTAACGGTTAAATCCTTGTTTTGAGTCGTTGTAATGCCCGGTTTGCATGAAATCACAACTATGATTATAAAGGTTTAATCAATTTGATTATGACAATGTAGGTGATTAGCTTGGTTAATCTTTGAAATGCAAAGGTTAAATATAAGTGTTTCAAACTAATCACAACCATTAACATACTTATTGAAATGATTATCTGATGGTTATGATAACAGTCAGATTAGTATGTTAAACATGGTTATTAAACCTATTCTAAGACTACATTGTGATATTTCATGATATTTGGGTACTCAATAATAAGGATTTATCATTTCTAAGCCATTAATCTGTTTAAGAACTGTTTTAGCATTATAATCAACAACATTAACTATTTGATGACTTTCAAGACAATGTCTTTGACATTGAACGTTCAGAAACTAATCAGTAGGTTAAAACATAAATGACTTATTAAGTGTAAACGAATGCAGAAATTTACCATTAGTACCAGTTTGTGAGTGATCTTGCTACAGTAAGACATCAGGTGAGTTCTATGAGCCCTCTTTTACTATTTTAACATTTTAGGGCTGATATGCATGTTATAAAGTTATTTTAGGTAAATGATTGTTTTATCTGGCTACGGTCAGATAAGAGAATATGTTAAAGTAAAGAATGTTTCAAGTTGTAAAGTTAATGTATGAAAGTGACACTAACCTGATTAAGGTCAGGTAAAGAATGTTTTCAAGTAAAGAACGTTTTAAAGTAAATAATGCTTTAAGTCTCAACTACAGTTGAGAAGTAAATGATTTTAAGAACCTCAGCTGAGATGTCAAGGATGTTTTAAAGACTCAACTACGGTTGAGAAATGAATGATTTTAAAAGTCTCGGCCGAGGTTAATTAGAAAATGCGATTTTGAAGTCCCGGCTGCGGTTGGGCAAATGTTGAGCACTGCGGTGCGGATAATGATATTATAATGATTTATGATTATGATGGTTTAAATGATTTAAACCATGTTATGTATGAATGATGTATGTCAAGAAGTCTTGTACCGGTATGAGCCGTCAATTTCGGTTGATGGTTTAAAAAGTCCTGTGAAAGAACAAGCAGAAGTCCTGTGAAAGAACAGGCATAAGTCCTGTGAAAGAACAGGCCTGTCAACTGTGTGTCGCCAGTTGAGAAAGTATTATGCATGCATAGCATGTTGACTTCGGTCAACAGAACAGGCTACATTTATGCACTGTATGATTGATGTTATGATGTCATGTATGTTATGTATATAAAATGTTTTATGTTTAGTATGATTGAGACTGTTGACTTCGGTCGGCAGTGAAGGCTAATGTTTCATGTATATTAAAGATTTTATTTTTACGAAAAGTTAACTTAGAACTCACCAGCGAAAGCTGACTTGTTTTTAGCATGCATGTCAGGTTGAACGGTATTGAGGAAGAATGACAGTAAGGCTCATGGCATACGTTGAAGACTAACCTGGCATAAACTGGCTATGTATAGAATCAAAGAGTCGTGGGTTATGTGTAAAGTTTGTTTAGATCTATATGATATTTATGTTGTTACCCTACATTCCGCTGCTATGATAATGTAATTATGGTTTAAGTGTTATGGGTTTGATGTTTTGCCAACTGAGGGGCTCGGGGCCTCTCATTTGTTCCACAAAACAGTTCAGAAATGTGCTTTTAAATAACTTTCAAACTTTCCAACAAGGGCTCACATAAAAATAGTAGCAAAAACCAAACATAAATAAAATGTAAATCAAAACAAAAAGAACATAGTTAGTTGGTGTTGACTTAGAGTCAACAACTAACTTGAAACTTTATCAAACATAGGTATCAATCAATGACTTCCTCATCTCATCCACAATGGCACTGGGCTGGGCTTCTCTCAGCTTGAAAACACTCTCAATTACAGATAATTCTGTTGCTGTAGTGTCCGACCCACAAAACGCGGTCCAGTCGTTAACGGTTAGTCCAGCAGCAATCACTTCACTACCACGGTTCACGGTCCCTGCCACCAATGGAACCTGAAGCAGAGTTGACAGCTCATCCAAGTCTTCAATAGAAGTGTGAGGGTGCACCTGTCACATACCATGCAAGTAAAACAAAAACAAACAAAAAAAACGATTATTTTACAGATTATTTTTTTAATAATACCTTCTTTTTATAAAATTAAACAGAAATTGGACAAAGGTTTTTGGGTCTGGCCGAGCCATATAAATTATAGTTTTCTTACCATGCCACCTCTATTTGAAAAGGCACAATAGCTGCCCACAAGAACATTACCAGCAATTGTCTGCCTGAAAACTTCCACACCAAGGACATCAGCTATCATTTCCTCAGTTTCCTAATCAAACAAATAAAAGTATGTTAACATCATGCATAAATGATAACATTATTATAAAAAAGAAGAGACAAAAAAATATAGCAATCGAAGTTTTAGATTAACATTCATATATTGATGTTTACCCTATCAAGATCAGTATGAGTGAGGGCGACATGGTCATTGCACGCTATGCAATTTCCAAGGGCAGATAATCTTTCATCAATGCGTTGAACCACAACTGCATCAGGCAGACTGTTTCTCAAGTGTTGAAGCTCTGAAATCACACCCAGAAGCAAATTATCAATAAATATTTTAACTTCTATTGTTATGGTACTTATGGGCCCCGTTTGCGGTGCGCGCATATAATGTATATATGTGTCGGCCCTTAAGGAGCAAAAGTAAAATTACACTAATTTTAACGTTATTTTACTTTATTTTTGTGAAAGTAACATTAAAATCATTGGGTTGGTCGGTTAATCAGGCATCATGAGCCGGGGGCCAGGGGGTCTCATTGGAAGCATCCTCTCTATTCCTATTTCCTACGGGGTAGAGGTAAGACTGTCTACATCTTACCATCCTCAGACCCTACCTTAGCTTTACTAATGGTGGGATATACTGAGTATGATGATGATGATGATGATGTTATGGTACTTATATAATGTATGCATATGGCATTTAACTGGTCCAATGGTAAAAATTCATTTTCAAACCAAGAATGGGACTAAACTGCTAAAGTATTAGAAGTTGGTTGATTTTATCCAACACTAACCCTAGCATTAAAGGTTGCTAGGCAAGAAAATCAACTTAAAGGACGAAATTGCTAAAAAAATACTTATAAGCTATATATCACAGGCTTGCTTTATAAAAAAAATGAAACGAAAGTTAGGGGTTTTACCTTGGTCAGTAGCAGTATGAGGCAAAAGAAGCCCATTTTTGTTACCTACAAAGGGTAACTTAAAATCAGCGTTAAAAACAAATAACGTAGATTGCAAAAGCTTCTAAAATCTTTACCAATGCAAAGCCGTCCAATTATTCTTGTGCCACCTATGGAGGTCTTAACCACAGGAATAACATCTGCTAGTTCAGACTCAAATGTGCTGCAAAAAAAATATTCAAATGCTCTCATACCATGTTCTCTAATTGAATACAGCATATCATATATTCTTTAGCACAAAAACAAGAATAAACCTGTAAAAATTTTCAGAGCCACCAATTGCTACCAAACAATAAGCATTTGTTAATTTTGAAAACACCCCAATTTCACATGAATTCTCAAACTGAAGTCCTGTGATTAATATTCATGAACCATCAGGAACCAATGAAGGAATAAATGAAGACTTCACATAGCAGAATTATTGCATCTGAACTTAAGTTGTAATAATCTAATGTAACATATGTTGCTCAACACTGCTTGACTACTAGTGAAAAGATCAAACATGTTGCAAACATAAGGTTAGATTTTATAAGATGAAAACACTGACGCTAATTGTAAGTTAATTTTCAAAATCAAGGTTTCACTATCTTGAAGGGATTATTCGATGAAGATAGGGCCATCACATTCAGATTACCATAATGAATATGCCACTTCAGAAAGCAAAAAGAAAACGACAGGAGGCAAAGACCTTATATTTGCACAGTTTGAAAACAAAAATACAACAAAATCATATATTTTCGAATATATACGTCCGTATGTGCCATCGTGACAATTCAAATAAGCTTTATAATGATTTCTTTATAAGTACTCGGATTAACATCAGATAAAGGAGATAAACTTAAGGGAGAAGAGTCACAAAGAAGGAGTAAGTTAGCTTACTTGTAGCCATCAGATAAGCAGCAGATGATAATTTGCTTAAAGACAAAAGGTATCTGCCAAACACATGTAAAAATCACATATTTATGTATAAGCAACTATCAGATAAATTTGTTAAAAAAATAAAAAATCAAAAGTACAACACAAAACAACTAATTACAAATATGCTGCAACCCAAAGACATAGTAATTACAAATCAATGGTAGTTTGTTCAGCATATCAAATCCATTGGCAATTGACGCAAAATAGTAAAAATAAAGATAATAATTAATAGCTATTGAATTCAACATATGGAATTCAAACCCTACACAATCCGGAATATTTATGATAAACTATAAAAGCTGCATCAACAAAAACCCTAATCTATATCAAAATACATAACTCATATCAGCAATCTATTAATTAAACCATGCGGCTTTGTGTGTGCATCGAAATATCACAAAGCAATCATCTTGTGTTCATTTGTACTTCGAAGAGTAATAAGTCGTCGTAATTTTTGATTTAGTTACCTTGATCGACGGGAAAGACTCGAGCTTCAATTGAAACCTTCAGCGAGCTGCGTTTCAATGGGGGGTATTTAGGGTTTTGCAAATGTCGAGATTTTGAGTTCAAGGGTTTTGTTTGTTGCAAGAGATACTTGTTGGGCGTTTATATACTACCGCCTCTTTCGGGGCGTTTTGCAGCCCGCGCTATCGCCCAGATTTGTGTTCGAGTCAAATGGGTTTTACGCGATAAGGTTAAAGCTTTTTATTCGGTTTTTCTTTAGAACGGTGGGTTAACGAGTATTCGACTGCAGCCAACTTAGCCCGTAAGAAGGGTTTGATGGAGCCTTTGCTGCAATCGCAGCATGCGATACCCTCTGTATTGCCACTGAAAAATGCAACGCTGTAATTATAGCATGGGTGTAAAGCTGAGGTTTCGATACTCAGTCACGGCACTCTGTGGAAACGGTCTTGTCATTGCATCAACCGCCGTTCCAAAAAAACCTAACTACTTTGAAATTTATTTATTTTTAAATTAATTACATAAATGGTTAATATGATTAATTTTAGTTTTAGAGTAAACAACCAAAATTGTCCTTGTTATTTAACATTATTTTACTATTAGTTCCCACGTTTCATAAATTACTATATAATCCTAAACTTTAAATATCTGTAACACATATAGTTCCAGTTCTCCAAATGAACTTCACATGCTTGACCAAATCACCCTCACTTAAAGATTGTATGTGTTACATGTTTAAAGTTTGGAACTATATGAATATTTTTTGAGACGTAATAGCCAAAAGTGAAATATTAGCAAACTACATGAATTGACTAAATTACCCTCACCTAAATATTGTATATGTTACATATGTTTAAAGTTTATGACTATGTGAGTAATTTATAAGACCTAAGAATCAAAAGTGAAATATTAGTACTGTTATTTGATTTTTGATGTCAAAAGTTTGGGAATATTGAAAGGACGGTGATGGAGGTCGGTGAAGAAAAATGCAAAAGACCTAGTGATGGAGATAAAGGAGGTTTGAATTATGCCTGACAAAATAGGCGTGTTGGGTCGGGTTGGGTAACGGGTCAGAACGGGTTCGGGTCAGGATGGGTGCGGGTCAGAACGGGTTTTAAGCAAAATAAGTTCGGGTCTAAATGGATTGTTCTTAAAAAACATCGATTTAGTTTAACTTAATATGTATTATAAGTAAACAAATAGTCCATTTGGATAATTTTTTGTGATTTTCTCATCAAATATGTTATTAATCATTCTTAAATGTTGGAATCCATTGCATTTACATACTTTATTGGTTACCCGTCTTGACCCGTATTGTGTTTAAGAACTACCCATTCCAACCCATTTAATATTATGATATTACCCATTTCAACCCATTATACTAGAATAGTTTACCCAAACCAACCCATTTCCTTTAACATGGGTAAAAATTGTTACCTCTAGTTTGAATGTTGCAAGTGACTGCATTGAGAGCGAGACAGAGGGATGGTTTTGTCAAAAGTTGATAAGTTGAAGGGGTAAAGTGAAGGGTTATGTGTTTAAATATGTATCTTCCTTTTCTTAAGCATATACATTTTTATCATTTTACATACACTTAAACTAGAAAACCTAACATTTTTATAATGACCATTCGTGTTACAAATTATTAAAATTAGGTTCACATGGTAATTTAAAAAGTCTGAGCAGTAATGGACAAACCACAAGAATTATCTTTACAAACAACTTATTTACGCCTTTTATGTTATAAGGATTCAAATCCTGGTGATAACAAAAAAAAATATGTGTAAGTTAAGTCATTAAGAAATATTTAATGTTTTTAGAATAGTAAACCACACGCCAATCAAATTAACTTTTAAATCTATAATATATGATTCATTAATATGTACGCATACAGGATGCTTTTACTCATCACATTGGTTATTTCACCTATTAAAGCTGTAAAGTTTTGATGATTCCAGACTTCCAGTGAAACAAGGTTTGGAGATTTTAGTTAAACGGGCTTTATCCAGCAAAGTTAGCCTAGTAGTTAAAGCTTAGCCCTTTCTTCTTGTAGACCAAAGTTCAAGTCTCACTGGTTACACTTTAATAGATACCAGGTTAGGGAAGGAATCTTGAGCTTAATCTCAGGTTCTGAACCAATAGGGGGCGAGGGTTTACCTATTCCACGGGGTTCCCGCGCATAAAGAGGGTACGATCTCACGGTCGGCGATCGAGGAACCGATATTAGTTACCAACCGCCAGGATAACTGAAGGTAGCATGACGGGACCCTCTGCCGTTCAAAAAAAAAAGTTAAATCGGCTTTAGTTGCCTAGTTGGTGATTCCGGTTAAATGAGAATTTACTTTTGGTAATTTCGGTTTAACAAGCATTTAATTTTGGAGATTTATGTTAAACGAATATTAGTTAAACAGGCATTTGATTTAGGAGATTCCAATTAAACAGTCGTTTAGGTTTGGAGATTCCCGTTAAACAGACGTTAAGTTTTGGACAGTCGGTTAAATGAGAGTTTAGTTTTGGAGGTTCTAGTTAGGTTTATCTAACTTGATAGTTGGGTTTGTGCCTGAAGCATGTTAGGGACGAGAAGCGAAGAGGGTGTTATTTATATTTGGGTAAAATAATCATTTCACATGAATTTAATGTTATTATATTCCAGCATTACTTACTTAAATATGATCACAAATAGTAGAGTATGGACCATATGTTAATGTTTAAAAAGAAGAGAACCTATAATATGAACATATCACAGCCTATTTACAAACAACACAATTGTAAGATTTTTGAAATACTTTAGTGTCAAAAAGCATGTCCAACCAATCAAGACAAAATCACTTCTCTTGATTAACCCAACACCCTTAAAAGTGATGATCAAAGTGAGTAAACCACACCATAACAAGAATGAAAAATCTTTAGGTTCAATATAACAGCCTCCAACACCAAAACTGCTAACTCCGGTTCTCAACAGCTTACTAAACCGCAAAATAAACATCAAAAACAGACATGTTTAGCTCCATCTTCTTCGATCCTCGTCCTCGTCAACAGGAGTATACCAAGAAGGCCTTCTCTTTGAATTACTCAACCTGTAATTCAAATAAACTTCTTCATTACAAATCAACCTAGTGGCTACAAGTGCAAGACTTTTCATAACCGGGCCCGTCATTTGACCATCGTTTGACTCTCCCCGTGACTTGAACCAAAAACTTCCAAATCTTTTCATCTTTACTTCCTCTACACCCCCGAAAACAACGTTCGGTATATAAGCTCTCATACCCTTTTCATTCAAGGGAAAATCATAAGGGCATACCATAACATTAGGTTCCATAACCATAGCAGGGTGGTTTGCAAAATGACCTAACGCTAACGGGTTTCTTCTCTCCAAAACCTCACCATTAAACCCTAACCGTGACCCTTCTAAAGGCTTACTTAGCATCTTCCACACCCGGTCAGAGCCCGTCTCAGAAGGTGGTTCACTCGGGTTGGGCCGATAAACATTAGAATGGGCCCATGGTTCCCTTGTTTCACCGCCTGTACCCCAAGGTTGACCATTAATTACGGTCCCATCGTATCGGGTAATAAGATATGGGTTCTGTGAATCGACTCTTGGGTATCCAGGTATATAGCGGTAATACGCAGGCGAGTAGATTACACCTGGGTAAAGTGCTATAACTGAACCAACATCAGCTTCACCATCAACGAATAAACCCTGGCCTGCTTGTTCATGGGGAATTTGAGACGGCTTGAGCTCAAGGGTGTAGCCCATTAGATCTTTTATCCTTTGGCATGACTCTGCAAAAGTCAACGGTTTTGTCTCGGGGATTTCTGTGCTGAAAATTTCATAATCAATAAAATTGTAACAGAACAGATTATTATGATTATAAAATTTGAAAGTCAAGAATTGAGTAAAAAATTTTACCAAATTTTGTGTCTGGTGGGGCATTTCTACCAATTGCAAGACTAAGGCCACTTGGACGAGGAGCAGTGGAGTGTTTTTGAGATGTTGTCTCATGGGATTTTGATTCAGGAAGAAGAATTTGATCCATAAATGTGCAGAAGTTTGTGATTTGAGAATGAATGTTTTCTTGAACCTGCTTTTCTTGATCTGCTAGATCAGATTTACTTGCCATGCTTATAATCTCCTCTATATCCCCATCTTCAGCATCCTTACCCACACGGTTGTAGCTGCAAACAACAGATTCCTGAATCAGTATTCTAGCAAACAACACACACATGTATACTGTGTTTTTTTTAAAAGAACAGGACCTGGTATAGAGGAAGAGCCGATTTATGTCTGTTTCAAACTGAAGGCGTCTTGGATCTTTTGCAAATGTCGGACTTTTGGCAAGTGTTGTCACAAACTACAAATACAAAAGTAAAAAATGGGTACTCCCATAAGGTAGCTAGAAGATTAACACAAATGACATGCAATTCATGGTTCTTATTCTGCATTTTAGGAACAGATTGAACGAATTCATCAGTTTGTCAACATCACAAAGTTTGTGCTTCTGTTAAATGAAATTTGTACATTTTTCAGTACAAAAGTGTTGTGATTTTCTTAATATCCAAGCAGAACATCATTATGTTCATAGAACATGTTACAAAGTTCTATTTAAATGACAGTAATTTCTCTCTGGAAGTTCAAATTTCAAATTCCAAATTTTTATTTTTCACGGTTGAAGGAGAACCTAGGAGCACATTTACGATCATACCGACAGCTACAATCTTTTTCTCTAATCAAATACAAATTAGCTCAATCGAGATTCAACAAATGACCTATTTTACCAAATTCCAAAAAATGAAGCAGAAGAAGAGTAAACAATTCATGCATGTATTAACATCGACATAGTTTATAAGTAAGAAATCAGCAAACTATTGAGCCAAATTGACTATTGAACTGAGAAGACCTAAATTCCCGGAATCGACGAATGCGGTAGCGGGATCAAGGCGTTGGAAATCGAATGTCAAAGAGATAGAAGAAGAATACCTGTTGAAATTTCTGAAATAGAACCGCCATGAAATGGAGGAAGTGGTGTTGCTCGAATCGGAACCCTAGGTCTCGCTTCTAAACAGAAGTTGCAGGTTTAGAGGGGGGAGGGGTTTTGGTTAAAGATGAGGGGCCTGAAAGTCCGATCGATCATCAATATGCCATTCTATTTACATTTGACATTTCCAACAATATATAAATTGGAAACCCACTTAAGTTGAGAAAACCCCAAAAAACCTATGTAACAAAAGTTTTTTTTTTGTTTTTTTACACTTTTGTAACATTATTATGGTCATTTTTATCAAAAAAATATAAAAAAGCCCCGACATGATATTTTTAAAAAAATTAATAAAACGAAAATGTAACACTGACGTAACTCCTTCTTTCAATAGTATACAGCATTGTTACGTCTGTGTTACATCGGTTTTTTTAAAAAAAAAATTAAAAAAAAACTACTCTGCGCTTTTTGTATTTTTTTTTTAATAAAAATGACCCTAATGATGTAACCTAAATGTAAAAAAAAATTGTAAATTTTTTTTTTTGGATGGTTTTTTCCATTGTTTTCAAAGTTTTCTCAACTCAAGTGGGTTTTCAAAATAACCCTTCCCTCCAGACACTATTAACTAGTTTTATTAGAGGTGTGAATTTCCAACACTTATATGAAAACATGGTACGAACGTAACTCAAAATTAACAGGTTTGGTTAAACACGTTGGGTTGGCGTCAACATGAGAAGGTTCACGGGTTGACCCTTTTAACCCATTTATATATATTTGTTTGCTTTTTATTGTGTTATATGTCAATTTAGTTAGGTACTCAAACATAAAGGTTGATTTAACTATTTAAGTCAATTTTGAGCAAAAATGACAAGTAATGTCAATTTTGAAAAATGTTCAAAACATAAAGGACAATTTGTGTAATTTACTCTTGCATATTTGTATTTTTAGTTATAGAATTATATTTTTAAATTATTTATATCAGAAAAAATAACAAAAATAAAAAAAATCCGAGTCAAACAAGTCAGGTTCAGGTTTATATGCATCACACGATTTTCGGGTTCGAATTTATATTAAATTTTCTTGTTCGAGTCAGATTGATCTGTCAACCTGCCAACCTAACCCAACCCAACCCAACCCATTTAACACACCTAGTTTTATGCCACAATAATTTTGATACTAAAATAAAATCATCATGTAAGATTACACTATAGATAAAAAACAACATTGTTTCTATTTATTAAAGTATAACTTGATAGAAAAATATATACATATTTATTAAAAAACTATAAAATCAATGACATGAATAATGTCAAAAACTAACACATAACCGGCGAAAACTTAATGTAACCTTATAACAGTTGGAAACAACCATTTAACCATCGGAAACCATCACATAACTATCAGAATTCAACGTAAATGTCTCAAACTATCATGTAACAGCTCAACCAATTATTTTAAATGGTTTATATCTCGTTCAAGATAATTCAATGATAGAGGTTGATTCTGACACTGATTACGAACACCAGCGTCAATGTATATATATAAATGTATATATATGGGTGTGTATAATTACAATATTAATTTAATTTATAGGCTTTTAGTGTTTATGTAACAAGGTGTTTTGGTATTATGATGTAACCTCCTACGAAAACGAGAGTTTGAGTTCCTTATGGATAAATTAGAGTAAATTTAAAAGAAAATTAGATAATTAGTGAGTTTGTTGTTCATAAAATAAAAAAATTAATTAAAATATTAGAAGGATTGTAGTCTAATAGTACAAACTGTGTTGAAATATATTCATTTTTAAATAAATTAGGGTTTGAATGTCATTTGAATAAAAGATGTATTTTTTTTCTATTTTTATACACATCATTTTATAATTATATTTTCTAGTACATAAAGAGTTGAGAGAAGCTCGATCTCATCTAATCTTAATCTCTGCTTTTTTTAATTAAAAAAGCGTGAAGTCGGCTTATTTTGAGCACTATTCTAATGCTAATGCTCAACTCTTTATTCTATTTAAATAAGACGACTTATTTTGAGCACTATTTTAATGCTAACTCTTTCTTCTATTTAAATCTTATTGATTAGTGAGACTTTAGTATATATGTTTGTGTGTGTTTCTTCAATGGTGTGAAATAAATCTTGGAGGGCCTATAGCCCAAAATTTTACAAAATGATTCCTCATGCTGTCCAACCATAGGGATTAGGGATTATGGTAAAAGAACCCAAATCCAAAAGAAAAAACAAAAACCTGACTCATTTAATGATTTAATCACTTAGGTGGTGTTTGTTTTTGAAGAGGTAAAACGTCTGCGGTCTGCGGACCACGTCTGCAAACCTCTTTTACTGAAGAGGTGGACCAAACCTCTGCAAGAAGAGGTTTTGAGGGTGTTTGTTTTTCAAAAACCTATTCAAACAAAAACCTCTTCAGTCTTCTTCCCCAACCCCAACCCCACCGTCGACCAGCCACCACCGTCCACCATTGTCTTCATCTCCAATCGTCCTCCTCCACCTACCAGGAGTCGATTGAAGGAACCAGGAGTCGATTGCGGGCGTCGATTGAACAGCCGATCGAACCAGGAGTCGATTGAAGGAACCAGGATTTGCGAACCCTAGATGCGACGGTGGAGGTGGGTGTCGTTCGTGAAGGAACCAGGAGTCGATGCGATGGTGGAGGTGGGCGTCAGTGAAAGGGGCGAACCCTAGATGCGACGGTGGAGGGGGCGCGACACAGTGAAAGGGGCGAACCCTAGATGCGACGATGGGGGGGCGCGACTTTGAAGGGTGACGGCGATGGGGAGGCTCGACGGTGGGGGAAGCGGCGATGGGGAGGCCGGTTGTGGAGGTGGCGATGGGGAGGCCGGCTGTGGAGGTGGAGGCCGGCTGTGGAGGTGGCGATGGGGAGAGCTTGGGTTGAAGAAGTGAGAAGAGGTTGGGAAGAGGTTAGAAGATGTTGGTCCACGTCTGCGCCAAGAAGAGGCTGGGCAGACGTTTCTTAATGAAATGTCTTCGAGAAAACAAACAGTCTAACCTCTTTCCGCGTCTGCGCGGCGCAGACATAAGAGGTTAGAAGATGTTTTTTTGAAAAAACAAACACCACCTTAAATTAGATGATAGAAGAGCATTACAACATGCAGACATATATTACAAAACAAAGATAAGAAGACCCCTCATGTTGTTTTACTTTGATTTCAACTTCACCACTTTACAACAAAACTTGTAAAAAATCAAAGCACCAGAAGAATTCCCAATCAAAGAATTTCAGTAAACAACAAACAATGCATCTTCATCTCCAAACCACAATCAAGCTTCAATCTTTTTTCATTTGCATCGACTTAATTCTAATCTGGAATCATCTACAGTATTTTTTAAAGTTTCTTCAAACTTCTTCACTTGATTTCCTGGTCTAAGAACATTAACATCATCCCATTGTGAACACGGGTCCACGAACCAGCTCTTCCTGGCAGTGCACCATCCACCTGGGGCAGCTCGGTTGCCACTACGTTTCAAGATTTCGCTATCAATCATGTCAAGAACCGGATCGTTTTTGGTAAACTGTCTTGCAAAAGCAGCACCACTTTGAACCATCTTGTCATAGTTTGACTTGTTGAGGAAAAGTGGCTCCATTTTAGGCGGGTTGTCCCACACCATGTACCTTAAATCTGTGTTGACAGTTGTGTTTTTGAACTCGGGTGAGTTGCAAATGACTGTATGGAAGTAGACTTCTTGAGCCAAAACCACATTGTTGACATACATCAATAGGGTCCGAGGGAGATTATCCCACGCAAAAATACAATACTCAAGGAATGAACGGCTTAGAATTACCCATGGCGATCCTGAAAATTAAAAGAAAGTATTTTAGCGCTTTTACATTTCCAGAATTTCACCAGAAAAAAATAATAATAAACAGGCAGGACTTGCAACATGTCAACTTGGCTTCAGGTAAAATTCGGTAACTTTTTGTATTGTGGGTCGGATCAGGACAAACCGAAACAGTTTATGTACAGGAGTAGGATTTGATAATGAAAATTATACTATTCAATGGATAATCTAATTTTTTTGACTAGAATGATTTGGTATACTTAATGCATAAAAATGCACCATGTGTGACGTTCAAGTAGCTTGACCATTTGACCCGTCTCCGATTGGTTCAGGGTCAAACAGGTACGTTTGGTGCTGCAAATTGGCTCAAATTAACTGTCAAATATAAATTACAAATAAAATATTATTTTAAAGATAATTTAGATTTAGATGAAATATATAGGAGAATAAATGCTTTAAACATACTATGGAAAATTATCAACCGGTTCCACACTTCCAAGTTCCACTCATTTCAGTTTAGGTGTTTTTTTGGCATTCTACAAGTTGACCAATTAGAGAGAAAACATAACCCGAATCGATCAATTCATAAGCAAAGGGATCAAAATTGCCAACTATCTTTCACACACTTAAGAAGGAATATAACTTTGCCTGTGAAAACTTTGAAAGCATTTGGTAACTGGCGTTTTTCGGTGGCACGAAAAATTTGGGTTCGCCTTGCTAAATACAGCCCCGGGTCAACTACAATTGGCAGGATTCTTTGACCCCTAAACAAAGATACAACTCAAGATCAATTTTAACTGATTGAATTTATAAAATTGAAATAAGAAAGATCCACACTTGTGTTCGTTCTAACGGAAATAGGCTTACTCTTTCCATCCAAGATCACTGGTATGATCGATAAAATTGGCATCTCGGCTAATGGAGGAGAATGCATGAGACAAGTCTGATTCAGAATATACAAACAATATCACCAGTAAGATTCAATGAAATATAATATAAAATTTTCCTACAAATTCAAGTAATATTTGTGTATTTGTGTTCGTCTTCGAAGTTGCATGTCTTTATATTTGTTATTTCAAATTATTATATAATTATATGTACATGTATATATGCATGTATGCATCTATCTATAGATATAATATGTATATCAGTATATGAGTTATGATGTGTGCTTGGTGCCCGGGTCACAATTTTCCCTGTAACAGGAAAGTTCAATAATGTGTATTTCTATTGTGTATTGTGTAATATGAACACATATTTTCACCAGTTCAGCTGATCTCATATTTAATTAGGTTTAAGTGAAATTTAACCCTTCTATTTGTTATGCAATACACTATCATCAATTCACCTTCATATATTTTTATGACTTCCCAAACTTGTAGATTCATTTTATGAACTACAAATTACTAATTATAAATCTTTTTCAATAAAAACCACACCTTTTGTGCACGTTTTAATTCTAAAAACCATCACACCAGTTTGCTACCAGTAAAATTAGGTGACACTTGTGCGTGTCAAAGTCAGTATCTCTTGTACTCATTAGTAAATAGCAAAATAACTTAGGTTTGAAAGGTAAGTTTCCTTCTCAATGAAACTCAAATAAATAATCTATGAGTTCTACGGATAAATTTCTCCTTTCAACAGTTACAGAAATACATAAATATCTAATTATGAATATTGTTGTTGACATGTATATTGTTGACATATGTTTTGTGATTACTGCAAACTGCTCCCATGTGTGTTATTGTTAGATCGATAATGGCAACAGTAATCACAACATAATGGCAACAACAATCAGAAAATGTAATGCACACATATGCCTTAAAATAACTGAATAGTATACATAATCAGGCAGCATTACTGATTAGAGATTAGAACATATTGAATAACAATTTAGAATGGTCAAATATTACCAATAACTCAGGCATTTAAATTTTTTAATAACATCTTCCTTATAGATAATCAACTCAGTTCTTGAGCAATCAAGTCTAGCCTAATAATCCTAGTTTTACATCCTAATTATCAGATTATTCATGGCCATCCAAATCTATAATTTTCACTAATAACTATCAGAAGTTCTTAATCTGATTCAGTTTACCCAAACATCAAACAAAAAATTATGTAGATTCAATATCAATATCAAAATCAAAATTTGCAGCAATTAATACCATCTTGTGTTAGCAGAGGATAATCCAACGCACTGAGAGTAATAAACCAGTCCCAATCTCGATCAACCTTCAAAAAAATGGCAGCAGCCCGCAAAATCGCAGCAATATTACTCGCCCCCATGTACGTCGTCGGATCAGGCTTCCCGATCACATCAACATTCCCAAAAGCCTTAATCGCCGGCACTGATTTCACTAACGCACTCAATTTCCTCCGTTCATCATCAGAACCCTCAGTCCCAATGTGCAACAAGTACCTGTTTCTTGGATGATACACCGCCAGCAACAGCCGGAAAATCCTGCCGGCGTCACCTCCGGTGCCGGAAATGTAGTAAGCGAATGCCGGCGGGTAGCCATGCCCACGGTGGACGGTGGAAAACGGTTTGTGTGAAGTCAATGAGTATGAGGAACTGAAACCGCAGATCGAGGAGATGAAGATTAATAGGGATATGAATGCTGCGAAGAAGAGTGTGAACAGCCATTTCTTCTCAGCTCCCATTGCTGTGCATCAACTGATTCAGATTTTGATCTTGTAATCTTCGATTTTGGAGCATATGGATTGAAATTGCAATGAAATTCAAGGGTTTCAAATTTGCTAAGAAAGTAAGAAATTAGGGTTTTACTGAATACTGATTTAAGCAAGGTTTTCCATGTGAATCTGATCTTGCGAATGACAAGGATGAATGATAAATTAGGGTGGGTGTGAATCAATTGGATTCTGATTATTAACTGAGAATCAAGTATGGATCTGATCTTATGAATATATTATAAATATAAAAAAACGGAAAAAGACATGTAATATGTTTTATGTGACGACAATGAGGATGTATTCAAATATGAAATATCTCGTGGGGATCATCAATGTCCTCTTTTTAAGTTTTTCAATATTCAAAAAACGTATTTAAATTTTCTCTAATTTTACAAGACCATGTGTAATGGCTCGTGATGTGGGCGTATAAGGGTCTAATAAACCTACTTACTATTTATGATGACATTGTTGATATTTTAGTGTAATTTAATTAATTTTATCAATCAATGTGAATTATGAAATTTATTAAACAAGTTGGGTGTGGGTGCACGTTTGTTTAAGGTTTTATGATTCAATAGGAGTTTCAAGGTGACAACGCCCCCTTGTCGGGGGTCTAGGAGCAGTGTTGCTGGATAGCGGGGTCCAACGGGTAGAGGGAGCGATTGGGTCCAAATCAAAGTTTGATTGATTATTCACTTGTTTATTCCAAAAAAACACTTCGATTATACTAGTTTTTCGATTTTCGAATTGAATTTTATCCGATCAAACATTTGGATAAACCACAAATAATTTGATCTGAAAGTGTGATCCACGACTTTTAATTCATTCAGTGATAAAATCGTTTTCGCTTTTCTGTGATAGTCTCTACAAGCATTCAACTTCATAATATAATAATATTAACTAAAATAATCTTGATTTTAATTGTACAAACTTATAACTCAATGAGTCGATTTAAGTTATGTTATTGTCAATGGCACAAATTGAGAATTTAACTAAGGAAAAATGGACTAGAATTCAATTCAACCGGAAAGTTTATATTATAACATCTTAAATCTTTATGATTTAAAACTAAATATTCTTACTGTATTAATTTTATTTTTATAAACTAGCACACATAATTTATTCGAGATATTATTATAAAAATTATTTTATATGATGTAAAATTTACTGGATTAAATTTTATTTTTAAAAACATAAAAAGAACAGCTCGACTTGAACAATTAATATGTGTCCACTCGCTGCCTAGCAACCGAAGGCAAGTACGTAGACATGTTAGACCATTCTTAATGGGAAGCCGCTACCCCGTGGCGTCAAATGTGTTGCACTAGCGGCCCTTTCGCCTCGTTTAGGATGCCATTTATCTGTTGGTTGGTTTTAGAAAAAGGGACCCACACGTCAAATATATTGGTGATAATAGGGGTGTGCATAAAACCAAAAAAACCGACCCAAAACCTAAAAACCGAAAAATCCAACCCAAAAAAACCGAACCCAAATAGAATCCGACGGGTTTTGTGTAAGTTTTCTTAAAACCGAAAGTTTAGGTTTGGGTTTGGTTTTACCTTATAGGAAAATCGAAAAAACCGAATACATGCATATATGCATATATATATATTACCTTTGAAAAATTACAACAATTTATAAACCGTCTATTTTTATTTTCTTAGTTCTTGATATTAAAAGTTAAATAAAAATCATAATTTTATTATTATTATTGGCTTACGATAACAAAAGCACGTATTATTTTTACTAAATTTAAATATTTTTGTATATATTTTTAAATATTAAGTAGTGTTGTACTTAAAATACTTTTAATACAAACATAATTTTTTTAGTTAATTATTTTATAAGCATAATTTAAGGCATAAGTAGAAAAAACCAAAAAAACCGAACCTCAAATCGAACCCAAACGAGTTTTGAAAAGATAGAAACCGAAAAAACCGAAATTTCGGTTTTGGGTTTGGACTAAGTCAAAAACCGACCCATACACACCCCTAGGTGATAATGTGGTTCAGAAAAGAAACAGGGACTAAAGATGGTGTTATTTCCATTGAATTTAAAACGTTTCATGAATTTAAACACTTTTTTAAGGGTGCTTCTCATCTCTGGGTGCCGAACCATTGGAACCGGCTTTAACCCAATACCTCTTACCAACACTTGAATCGGACAACGGCCCAGCTCTTAATATAAGGCCACCGGCTGACAAATATAAGAATCAGGAAAATTGAACTAAACGAATTGGTTGGAGCCTTTCTTAAAGAAAGGACTCTCCAAAAATAAGCGTATGCCACTTAAAGCAACGAGCACACGGTATTCTTTAGTAAAAGGCGAAAGAATAGTTCGCTTTGTGCTCATTGCGTGGCTGCGTGCTCTTCAATCCTAAACCTGCTTGCATTAAATACTTGTTCTCCCCCATATATTTTCTCCAACCATACCGATGTGGGATGGGCTGTAGGTACCACATTTTGCCAATTTTCATGACAACACTTTCTCCAGTTAATGTTCCTACAAAACCCACGCACAATTAGCAACTTTTTTTTTTTCTTAAACGTATTCCGTATAACTATTTGAATGGTTTATCTTTGGTTCGTAAGTTTATATGCATGTACTTGAATTATAGATAAAACTCATTTAAATTAAAAGGGCCTAGCTATAGATGCACAAACAAACCAGTTAACGTGTATCTGATTAAAAATCAGTTTTTAAATCAATTTTTTAAGTTTTAGAGTTTTTGAAAAGCCAATGTTTTATGACATGTTTAAGATTTTAAGATAGCAAACAGTCAACTGGTGGAATACCCCAATCTGATGTGGTCGAAAGAAAAGCCGGCCATCTAGAGAAGTGAAACGGTCCTTGCTGTCGAAGTTGACTACTGGATAGGAATTCAATTTTTTAAACCTGTTAACCATTACACCTAGTAAAAAATAAGTTAATTGAGATTACCCAGATCGGTTAACTGGTTTCAGTATTAGTTTAGTTCCAGTTTTAGTACTTAGAAAACCAGTTTTTAATCGAAAGGTTATGGTCAAAACCATTGTTGACCGACTAACCACTCTAGTTATCCAAAAACTGGTTTTTAACTTGTTAACATGTTTGTGCACCAGTTTTCAGCGCTTGGAAAACCATTTTTTTTCAGTCTTCTTTCGTTTTCTTTTTAACTCTTATTTACGTCAAATTAGTTTCCATCTTTCCTTAGGTAACGTGTATGTTATTAGCTTTTGTTTTGTTAATATGAATATTACTAGATTTTTCTTAATCATGATCATTTCCATAAAATTAATTGTTCTTTAAATTATTTAAGCTTCTTTTTTAGTAATTGTTTATTTCTCTGTCATCTTTTTTTATCACACTTGACCCATCTATAATAGTTTTGTTTACTTTGAGAGTGTTAATTAGTCTTGCTATGATGTTTTTATATTATTTTGATTCTATGATTTTTAATATTGCAATTTTATTTTAGTCTGTGTTCCTTAGGACTTTAGGAGTAGCTTTGATTTAGCGTTTTAAAATTGATTGACAGTCTTTACGACTATTTTTTGTGTGTATTTTGGTATTCATGATGATGTTACCATCACTGTTAAACTGGCTAGTATTTACTGCTAAAATTGTGTTCTTTATGCTTTAGAATTATTCTTGATAGCACCACCGTAACGATGATTGAGTGACTATATCAGTAGTAACACGCGGGTGAACCCGCTAGTTGTAAAACGTTGTCAGAACCGGACCGGGAACCGGGGGTCGACCGGTCTAAAAACAACATGCGAACCACCCACAAGGGAACCGCCCGGTTGAGCTGTTCACTGGTCGGACCAGATTTCAAGTTTTTTTTCTTAACTAAAAATCCAAATAATTAAACATTAAAATCATACTTTGTATCTTTTTAATATGATTATCTGTATTTGAACATCAGTTATGTTTGTTTAAATGTGTTTATAATACTTTATTTTTTTTTGAAATTTTTTATAGTTTATTTGTTACCCGGTTCTTGAGTCCAATCCGATCGGTTCGACCAGAAACCAGTAAGACGTCCTGTTCGACGTCCGCTCCGGTTCCGAAAAGATTGCAAATCACAAACCATATCGATAAGCTCCTAAGTCAAAATCAATTGTATTTTCAGGAAACGAGTGAGGACACTACTTGGTAGAGAATCAGACAAGCCGCGAAAGAAGATAACATCTTTTGGGTGCGGCGAATATTTGGCTCACGCTAGAATAAAAAAATGCTTAGAATCTCCGGCAAAGGCGGTGGCGTTGGCCAGATTCTCGCCGCCGTAGCTGCGGCTATTTTGCTCCGCCTCTTCTCCGGTCCTGGCCCAGCGTACTTGCCGGAAACTGAGACCGAAGAGGAAGAAATCGAAGGAGGAATTTCGGATTCCGAAGCTGCGGTATCCGATAAAGTTTATCCAGTGACAATCCGATGGACGAACATCACGTGTTGTCTTTCAGATAAAGCTTCTAAATCGGTTAGTTTCTGTTTCTGTTCACTATATGTTGGAATCGTTCTTCAGGAATCTCTGTAACTGGCATACGCATGATTATTTGCATGCGATTAGTGAAAATAGTTTCAGAATGTTGCTATCTGCCTATCTTCATGGTAATTTTATACCAGTTAACTTTGTGCTAATTAGCTGCAACGTAATGGTAATTAGATAGCATGTGTCTTATTAAAAATGACCCCTTTGGGTACCTGAAAATTGTGAATTGAATTCCTCAATCCTCATATGAAAATTTTGATACCTGTCTTGTGCTTGTAGACTAGTTGATTTGAATGCAATACAACAATAGTTAGACGGACCTTTTGACTGTAGGTAAATTATGTGGAGAATTTTTGTAAATTCATGGCATCACTTGATTGAAGTATTTTGATGGGTTATTTGAAATCTCAATCATCATCATCATAAGCTAAGGTAGGGTCTCGATGTAGACAACCTTAAATAGTTAAATCTGCCATGTAGAAATAGAGAGGTTGCTTATAATGAGACCCCGGCTCATGATGCCTGATTAACCGACCAATCCTATGGTTTTAACGTTTTTTTCACAAAAATAAAGTAAAATAACGTTAAAATTAGTGCAACTTTACTTTTGCCCCTTAAGGGCCGACACATGTATACATTATATGCGCGCACCGCAAATGGAGCTTATTTGAAATCTCAATCAGATAAGAATTAACTAGTTTATGAATGTTCTGTTAAGAGTCTTACCAGATATTTGTGGTATCTGTCACTCTTCATCTTCATGTTAATTTTACAGGTGCGATTCTTGCTCAAGAATGTGTGTGGAGAGGCAAAACCTGGAAGGCTGCTTGCAATAATGGGTCCATCTGGATCAGGGAAGACAACCCTGCTCAATGTGCTAGCAGGTCAGACCACAGCATCATCCAGGCTACACTTATCGGGTCTCTTGGAGGTTAATGGTCAACGAATGTCAAACAAGTCCTTCAAGTAAGTTTAGCTTCCTCAAATCTCATCAATGGTTTATTAAAAAGTTTATCTTTTTATTGATAAGTTTGCGCCATGTGAAATGAGTAAACAGATTTGCTTATGTCAGACAAGAGGACCTTTTCTTCTCACAGTTAACTGTTCGAGAGACATTGTCTCTTGCAGCTGAACTTCAACTAAAGGGCACATATTCAAAGGAAGATAAAGATGAATATATAAACAACCTTTTATTCAAACTAGGCTTGGTGAGTTTCACTATCTCACTTTTTATCTGATAAAGTAGATTGAGAAATATCCTAGAAAAAATAAGATGATTTCAAATTCATATGTTGTTTACTGTTTTCCTCTAAAAGGTTAGTTGTGCGGATACACGAGTTGGGGACGCAAAAGTTCGTGGAGTAAGTGGAGGTGAGAAAAAAAGGTTATCGATGGCTTGTGAACTAATTGCTAGTCCTTCAGTTATATTTGCTGATGAACCGACAACTGGTAAACATTTTTTTTATCTATATTTTGTTTTTTAACTTTGATTTATTAAGATGATGGATAGAAACCATCAAATATTATTTAAGTTGGTTATGCTTTCAGGACTAGATGCATTTCAAGCAGAGAAAGTAATGGAAACTCTTAGACAACTTGCACAAGATGGACACACAGTAATATGCTCAATACACCAACCAAGAGGTTCAGTGTATGCAAAATTTGACGACATTGTGTTGCTGACAGAGGGTGAACTTGTATATGCTGGTCCAGCTGGCGATGAATCACTGACTTACTTTTCTAAATTTGGGTTGTTTAATAAACTGAAATATTGTACACTACCTTGTTTTTTGTTAAAATTATAAACTGATGGTTGGTAGTTCTAACAGGTATGTTTGTCCGGATCATGTAAACCCTGCTGAGTTTCTAGCTGATTTGATATCTGTTGACTATAGTTCATCTGAGAGTGTTAATTCTTCCCGGAAAAGGATTGATAGTCTAGTGGAATCATTTTCTGAACAGATTTCTTCAACCTTTTACGCAACAACACTCACCAAAAGCGTGGTCTTGAAGGATAGAAATAAATTAAAAAGAAAATCTACAGCCAAAGGAATAATTGGTTGGTGGAGGCAATTTTCATTGCTCCTTAAACGTGCTTGGATGCAGGTAACCATTATCTTTCATATTATGTACTTTTTTTATGAGATATTTGAGCGTATAAATTTCGTGGTGGCAATTTTATCCATTTACTTCCAAATGGGTAGAAAGTCGTTTTGTTTAAAGATTTTGATTGTCATTGTAATATTATTATATCTTTTTAGTTCTAATTAACGCATTTATTACTTATTAATAAATCTGGGCCAAAAAGTATATGTGGGTCAGCATATTCCCAACCTGAACCGGCAAGTTTCTACACATGCTACATGTGACAGGCTTTCACACGAACCTCTTCTGAACCACTACCGAATCCGCACATCTAAGCACCTATTGTTTATAGTAATTGGATCATATATTATAATCATATGACTGACATTGCTGCAAAATTAACCAGGCTTCCCGTGACGGGCCCACAAATATTGTTAGGACAAGGATGTCAATTGCATCTGCTTTAATTTTTGGGTCTGTTTTTTGGAGAATGGGAAAGTCTCAAACATCAATACAGGATAGAATGGGCTTGCTTCAGGTATGTCCATTACCAATTTGTAATATATACTTTCTCATAATTCTTTTGATACCTTTTAAAAGTTGTAGAAAGCATGATCTTTTAACACAGTTTTATTTGCGCAATGCAATGTATGACTTGCTTTGCTTCTCACATAGGTTGCTGCTATAAACACCGCCATGGCTGCACTAACAAAAACTGTTGGTGTTTTTCCAAAAGAACGTGCGATAGTAGATAGAGAACGCGCAAAGGGTTCTTATTTATTAGGGCCATATTTATTATCTAAATTAATAGCTGAGATCCCTGTTGGAGCTGCATTTCCATTATTATTTGGCACAATACTGTATCCCATGGCACGTCTTCATCCAAATCTATCCAGGTAATAATATTAATCGACTGTTAATAAATTAAAAATTTTCTAATAATTGGGATAGAATGCATTTAAAAAAGTTTTATATTATTTCAGATTCGGGAAGTTTAGTGGAATAGTGACTGTGGAATCTTTTGCTGCATCTGCAATGGGTTTAACCGTTGGTGCGATGGTTCCAACCACTGAAGCAGCTTTGGCATTAGGCCCGTCTTTAATGACTGTGTTCATTGTATTTGGTGGATATTATGTGAATGCCGATAATACCCCCATCATCTTTCGTTGGATCCCCCGTGTTTCTCTCATAAGATGGTTGAGTAGATTTTTTTACTTTGCTGTAAAAAAGTTATTTAGTTTGTTAAGAGAGAATATTTTTTCTTCTTTTGTCTGATAATCGTCTTTGATTATTGCTTCAGGGCGTTTCAAGGGCTTTGCATCAATGAGTTTAAAGGTCTTCGGTTTGATCATCAACATTCTTTTGATATTCAATCTGGAGAACAGGTGAGTGAGTCACATGCATGCTTAGTTATGCAAGAAGGGATTGAATAGGGTTGTCTTTATTCCAAAATGGTCATATAAAAATAGTTGTGTAAAAGGGAGACAGGTCTAAAGGGATCAAAAGCCGTCTACAGCCTAAGATTAAGTTTAAATTAGGGTAATTTTCAAAAACTAAATTAAAAAAGGGTGTATCCATTGTGTGGCTTGATACCCATTTTGCGCAGAGGCCGGGAAGTGGCTGCATCGCTTTGTGATCGGATGTACACAACCTTACCTAATGGTTAGATCGCTTCGCGATCGGATGTATAGTCTTACCCTACACATTTGTGCAAGAGGTGTTCCTCACGACTTGAATCAATGACCTCAAGGTCACAAAACAACAACCGTATCAGTTGTTCCATGACCATTCCCTTATAATAAAAGAGTGTACCTAGTCCTTGACTTAGCCCTGAAAAATTAACACTTTCTGCCTCTGGAATTTATTTTTGAAAGGATAATATGTCTTAATTTTTAAAACTGTTACGCCCATTTGCGGTGCACGCATATAATGTATATATGTGTGGGCCCTTAAGGGCAAAAGTAAAAGTGCACTAATTTTAACGTTATTTTAATTATTTTGTGTAAATAACGTTAAAATCATTGGGATGATCAACTTCAAACGATAACTTTGAGCCGGGGACTCTTTCGGAGCAGCCTCTCTATCCCAATTGGGATAGGGGTAAGGTTTGTATCTATTCTTCCCCCCAGACCCTACTGAAAAGTGGGAATATATTGAGTAAGGCTGTTGTTGTTTTAAAATTGTTGAAAAATTTACTAAAATATACCTTTTTATGTATGCTTAAGTTCCTTAACTTTACAAGAAAAAAATTCTTAGAATCATTTATCATAAAGCCTAACCACTTATGTGTAGATCAGCTGATTTCCCTTTTGGCCTACAAAAAAATTTCTATGGCTTGGGTATACCCATAGAACCAGCCAATTTCAATTGTGTTTTTTAATCAATTGTTCTATTGTAACAATATTGTTATAGTGATCGTAGCTAACACAACAATAATTAAGTATTTTAAAAAAACAAAAGATGTTCATGAGAGACATGATCTGTTTAAATCGCCGATACCCAATCCGCCTGACACAAACCCTTTGTATGTCTTTTGATACAGGCGCTGGAGAGGCTCTCTTTCGGGGGTAGCACAATATCTGAGACGGTGATAGCCCAATGTAGAATCCTGTTATTTTGGTATTTCTCCACATACTTCCTCCTAGAGAAGAACAAACCCAAATACCAACCACTTGAACCACCACCGGTTGAACAACCCGAGCCACAAATAGAGGCAGATGAGCCCGTGGAAAGCGATGACTCACCGGGCCAATCATTCGAGATACTTGAGACTCCAAATGTTGACCAAGGTAAACCTGACCCACTGCAGCTTGAATCACCTCCGGCTGCAGCCCAACTTAGTCTGTTTGAGCTAGACGGTTTGTGATTATACTTTGGCCATATCGAACTATTTTGTTTCATTGATCTCATACAGGTTCTTCAATTTAAAGGATCTGCATACCCATGGTGGAAAATAAGCAAACATGCATGATGCACCTCATGCAATTACCTAGTACCTGTGTTCTAGGTAAATCTCAGTAGCAGTTTTAACAGAACTTTTTAGATTACAACTTACATACAATTCCTGAATCTTCAATACAATCCATTATGAAATTCTGGTACATATTTATGTATTCATCTTGTTTACTTATCACGCTATTTAGGCGTATCGTGTTTTACAACTTGGCCTGTTTGATTTTGTTTACTATCGTTATCGTTTTAGACTATGTGCAATGAGGTTTGACTACCAAGTGATCATTCCCATTCAAGTTTGACTACCAAGTGACCATTCAAGGTGACACTTCGTCCAACCATCATCAAATGCTTTCATCATGTCACATATGGGTTTGACTATGAGGTGAAGAAGACAAGTGACGATGTCACTTGCTTGACCATAACACCACCTCTAATTATTATTTTTTTCTTTTTTTTTAACTAAACCAATAAAAATAGCCTATATTATCATTTTACTTTTTCACCCATAATGTTTTCTTATTACGCAAATTTTTTACTTGCACTCACTAACCATCACTCTTTAAAAATTACCATTACATATAGCCTTATCATCACCTCCTTGACACAAACTATCACATACATAATCCCAAGGCTATGTGTTATGCATCACCCCCATCACTCAACGTAGGTGCCACCTAATCAACTAACACTATCACCCCCTTATCACTTCACATCATCTTTACATATGTTATCCATCACTACCCCGTCACTTCCCTATCACTCCACGTTATCACCACCTTTTCCCCTTTCTTTCTCTTTCACGTGGTGAGCTGAATCACGCCTTGGCCCATCATGCCACCCTCATGCCCCTGTGTAATGAGGGGAGGGCACGACCGGGGCGTGACCGGGTCCCCTCACGCCTCACTCATGGTGCACAACACATAGCCTAATGGTTAATAAGGTTTTGAAAAGTCGTGAGAGTTTGGTTCTAATGAGTACCATTCTATGTATTTTTATAATGATAATAAAAATTAAGCTTGAAGATATTCTTTTGATTACTTGAAAATATAATAAATATTAGGACTGTCAAATATGTTTAATTGTGTTTAATAGGTTAGTGATAACGTGGTTATTATAATTATTAAACATGAAAACGACTCATAACAATTTTATATATGATGCTTATTAATTTGTATGAAGTGATTTGATATCTGCATGAGCATATACCATATGAGCGTATACACCATGTATGCCGACGGCATGTACCATGCAAGTGAGTGATTTAAAAAAATAAAATTACTCAGGACTAGGATCCATTGTCAAATTTGTTGATTGTTGTCGTATTTTCTCCAACTTTTTTCAAAATAACATGATATATATAATTAATCAAACAAAATATATAAATAAATAATTGAATACGGTATATATATAAGCCTTTTATTTTGATTATTTTATTTTCTGATAGAGATAGGTCAAATAAAACAAATTTTAATGAAAGGTATTTTCTGTTGTTAGTCCTTATCTTGATTTCTACGTGTCTTTATTGTTGGATTCTCTTGGTGTTCATAAAATTCATTAAACAAATTAACAGATCTAATTACTTCATTTCTCCTAGTAATAATTATTTTTATAAAAGTTTTTTTTCTAATATGAAAAAACAACATTTTAATATATTAATAAAAATTAAATCATTAAGTATCTAAACGGTGGTCCACCAACTCCATACACCTCATAGGCTCAGTCGCTCAGATCACCCACCCCATAAATTAAAAGGGTTGGAGCATTTAATAAGCTACATATTTTGAGTAAACATGTGGACTACACCTAAACGCACTTGCAAGGTGGTGGTTTAGATTTTTCGTTAAACATAACTATAACTACGTAATTAGAAGAGAATACTATTATAAAAGATAATTTTTATTGCTATTTACATAACTAAGAATAAAATAAAAGAACGAGAGAAAGTGACTATTAATAGGTGAATTGGATTTAAATAATCTAAACTTTGATCAATTGGTCGCTGCCGGTCCCAACTATGAAAATTCCCGATAACGGTCTTAACTTTTCACATATTTACCTCTGGCGGACCGCTGTAAAAAAAACCCTAATGCCGTTAACTTTTTTTCAAGTTTTGAACGGATTTTTGAGGGTTTTTGTTCAGATGGATAATACGAGTCGAATGACGTATAACTTACCCCAAAACGTTGCTCCAAATTTCCCAATTTGATGATTTCTTTGATGAATTGAAAGTTTAAACACCAAAATTGGGAAATTTGGAGCAACGTTTCGAGGTAAGTTACATGTCATTCGACTCGTATTCTTCATCTGAACAAAAGCCCTCAAAAATCCATTCTAAACTTGAAAAAAAGTTAACGCCGTTAGGTTTTTTTGTCGGCGGTCCGCCAGAGGTAAATATGTCGAAAGTTCGGATCGTTATCGGGGATTTTGTAGTTGGAACCGGCAGCGGCCAATTGATCAAAGTTTGGATTATTAAAAGCCAATTTGCCACTATTAATATTATTAGAGTAAATTACCTAGATGATCTATGTGTTTTGTTTGTATTTTACTTTTTGTTTATAGGTTTTATAAATTACGTATGCGACTTCAAAACTCTAACCATTTGTAACACATAAAATCTTTAGAATACCAAATTACTTTGAACTAAAAATTATACGTGTTACAAATATATCTGTAATTTATGAAATATAAAAATAAGAGTAAAATAAAAGTAAATTACTTGCAAATCACGCAAAACATTTTATGTTGATAAACAGGTAAAATCGGGTTTCCAGCCAAAACCGGTTACCCGTTTTCATCCCTTTCGCCTCAATCAAACGAATCACCAATGTGTCTCTCTCACTCCTCTCTCTCTCTCTAGATCTCTTTATTTCTCTCTCTATATATACACACACATGTATAGCTATCGAGTATATGTATCAATATGTATGGATTAGTAAACACGATTATGAACCAAAAGTTCATCATGTGCTACTGATTTTCTTCTGCAAAATCAGTTCCAAACTTGCAGAAATTCATCACATCCGATGGACTGATACTGAGTGAGATTTTGTTTTGCTGCAAACATCAACTGGACCTGAAGAATGGAGAAGAAAACCGGTTTCTTGTTGTTCGTCTTCATTTTCAGTTTCGTAAGCTGTGCTTCAGCTCTCACTTCACACCAAAACGATCAAGTTAAATCTATCTTAGGTACTGCGTTTGCGAACTTTGATCCATGTATCAATTTAATCAATGCTTATAATATGTAAGAATTTGAGTTCTACATTATTGTTGGATTTATGATCTTGGAATCTTTGACGACAGATGGTGCTAATTTCATCAATTATGTGATAAATAAATTGTTCTGTATGATTTTGTTTAGGGTTTAAGGATTTAAAGTTTATGTTCTGCTTTTTATTTACAATGGCAGTAGGAATTTGACAGGCAATGTGACAATGTGTTATGTCTTGTGGCAATTTTTTATGAAAAAAACTAGGTTTTTGTGCTGTTATTTTGACTATCAGACTTTTGTACTACTAAATCTCTTGAAATGTTCTTGTTCTGATGGAGTTTTGAGTTGTTGCCGTACAATATGTAGAAATCTATATAAATTTACATAAATATGCTCCAAATATGGTTGATAATTGCAGGGGAAGATAACTTGAGCCATTGGAGAAATGGGATCTTGGACTCATCAGCTGAAGCCCCTGGTCCAGCCAATAAACCATCTGGTGCACTCGTGTTGGCAGGGTCAAGAACAAACAGGCCCGATATTCTTGACCGGTTTAGGTGCTATCACGGTGGATGGAACATTACTGATAAGCATTATTGGGCAGTAAGTTCTTTTTGCTCAATCTAGATCTGATGTTCCATGCTTTGTGATCAAATGCATAGGGATGGTTTGTTAATTTCACCTTTATCTAGCTAATCTGTTTTCCTAGACCACTCCTTACCTAATCATCAAGATGTGATGTTTTTAATAATCAGAAAATCGTTAAAAAAAAATCATTCAAAATTGATGATTCCTAACTTCAAATTGCAATAATCTATATAATCATATGTCCAAACACTCCCTTTATTATAATTAAGTCTACTGGATCAGATTATTTATCAAAATCGACCCAACGAGTGATCATATTAGTAATTTTATTATGCAAGTTGGCTACTTAATCACTTAAAACAATTTGATCTGGATTCGATACACTGGTATTCTATGAAATACATATGTAATGATATGAATACTAAACATATGTAATGAACTTATATTAATTTTTGCTTTTCTAATTTGAACTTTGCTGATGACATTTTCTATAGTCTGTAGGATTTACAGGGGCTGCAGCTTTTATTCTAGCCATCTTATGGTTTGTGTTCTTTGGCTTAGCCATGATCTTACATCACTGTTGTGAATGGAGATTAAATATCAAAGGCAAAGATTCCTGTTTTTCCCAGACAATATGCTTGATTTTACTTGTTATCTTCACGTGTGCTGCAGCGTAAGTATCTCATATCAACCCAAAAATATAACATGAGATGAACATTGCACTATTTTGAATTTTGAGGCTAACACACTAGCAACCATTGTAAAATAAGTACATGGTTACCATCTACATGGTTTAAGACATAATCTTTATGATTATTTGTAATTGAACTAAGAAAGGTACTTTTTTTAGGACTGGATGCATTCTTCTTTCGGTGGGGCAGGATGAATTCCATGGTGAAGCGATAAACACGTTAAATTATGTTGTTGGCCAATCAGATTACACTGTGCAGACACTGATTAATGTCACGGGATATTTAACACTTGCAAAAACTGTCAATGTGGCGCAGTTTTATCTTCCTTCAGATGTTAAAGACAGCATTGACAAACTAAATATAGACTTAAATTCCGTATCAGATACATTGGGTCAAAAAACACATCAAACTTCACGAAAAATAAGAACCGTTTTCAATGCTGTGTATGATCATATTACCAACATGTTTCTTTTAGCTTGATTCTGAAGTTCCAAGATATTTAAAAAAAAGTGTTCTGTTTGTTTTCTTTTTCAGGAGATCATCAATGATTACTGTTGCAATAGTAATGCTTCTAGTTTCTATATTAGGCCTTTGTAAGTGTTCATTAAAGTTTCATTTCATCTGGAAATTTATTTTACCAAATCGTTAATTACATTGTCTTGGTTACAGATTTGTCGATTCTTGGTCACAGACATGCAATCCACTTGTAAGTGCTTCTTTGTTATCTTGTTCTTGATCTTGGGGGTGTGATGTTCATCTTTCATGTTATAAATTCAAGCTTTTTTTGCAGATTCATTATTGGTGGATGGTTGCTTGTGGTGGTTACATCTATTCTATGTGGTGTCTTTGTGATTTTCAACAAGTAAGATAAAGTTTAATCTTGATGTTAAATTTGGAACAAATTTCATATTTGTAAGTCATCTGTGGAGGGAGGGGGGGGGGGTTATGGTATCGTTCGGGCAGTTTTCACAAATAAAAAAAGAGCTCAAACCACTAACTATCGTTAAGAAACATGATGAACCAAAGGGGCCAGGCTGATTGGGTTAGTCGGAACAGCTGGTGTCGGCAGTTTGACGGTTTGGAACCAAAACTCTTTTTTATTTCTCTTTAAAAGTGTGATTTTTAATTGATTCTTTTTAGAATGATAAGGTTGATCCACGCATGCAATGATGCAAAACCTATAAACAATTGCATATTCCTAAAATGATAAAAAAAATTAATTAATGTTAAAATGCCGTTTCAAGTTTCCAAAATGTAAATTACTAAAATATTCAAAGCTGAGCCGTATACATTCCAAACCACTAAACAAGCCAAATCGGCTCCCTTGTTTCCATTAAGATAGTTTGTTTTTTCTTCAATGCTTTATGAGCAACCCTACTTGGTTTGACCAAAAAGCAAAATTGCAGTGCTGTCTCCGACACGTGTCTGGCTATGGAACAGTGGGTGGATCACCAGAATGCCGAAACTGCCCTTAGCAATATCCTTCCTTGCGTTGACCAGAGGACCACGAACCAGACTTTATATAAAAGTAAACAAGTGATGAACAGTCTTGGAAACATAGTCAACGGGTTCATAGGATCATATGCAAATTCATATGGGGTGCCATCAGGGAACCCAAATTATTATAACCAATCAGGCCCTTTGATGCCATATGTCTGCTCACCGTACGACTCGCAACTCCAAGAACGAGATTGTTCATCTGAAGAGGTCTCAATGTCAAATGCATCTCTGGTATGTTGACTTTTTTCGTGCCAGATTGACTTTCATCTTCAACAATGGTGTATGGTAGCTTGACTTTCATCTCTGGTGGCGGTTGAACCGGTTCTATAAGGGGACTAGTTTTGAGTAACTTGAAAATAATTTTTGAAGGTTATAAGATTTGAACTTAACTAGCCAGAAAAAATCTTTGTATTTTGTTTTTTCTATTTCCTTTTAAAAACAATATATTTATTTTATTTTTTCAAACATCCTTTCATCTTGCTCTTTATTTTTCTGAATACAGTATTATATTTTACTTTTTTCGAAAATAATCTTAGCAACATAACCATGTAATTTTAAAATTTTATGTAAAATATAAATATTCTTTAAGATTAAATATAACTTTAACTAATTTTTGAGTCATGTTCAACTGGTACTGGTTCACCCAGTCAACCAGCAGTATAGCCAGATCAACAAATGGTTTCCTTTTTATCAATTACTCCATGAAAAGATTGAATTGTTTTAATTCTTCATAAACTTCCCATGGATTCTACTAATATTGAAAATGGAAGTTAGTTACTCTGACCTTAAAAGTCAAAACTGTAAAACTTACCCATGTCGTCGATCCAACTATCATTTGTAGGTGTGGCAGAACTACACATGTACGGTGTCGGACTCAGGATTATGCACCACCACAGGACGATTGACCCCCGACATGTACCAGCAACTAATCGGAGCAGTAAACATAAGCTATGCACTCCAACACTACACACCGCCATTACTCAGCTTCCAGGACTGCAATTTTGTTCGGGAAACTTTCACAACCATCACCTCAGACCACTGTCCGCCATTGCAACACCACCTGGGGATGGTTATCGCAGGTTTATCCCTAGTTTCTGTAGGAGTAGTGCTGAGTCTTTCACTTTGGATAGTATATGCAAACCGCCCCCAAAGGGAGGAAGTGTTTGCCAAGATTGCATCCAAGATTAAAGGCAAATGCAACGGAAAGCTTTGTCGTGATGACCGTACTATCCACGTGTCATCGACAAACTTAAGTGAACGAATAACCGAAGTTTGAGGAAAGCCTTGAATTTCAGAGTGACCATTATGTAAAATGTAAGAGCAAATTGAAATAATTATATATTAATATGACACTGTTAAAATAACTAACTTTTAAACAAATATTGACCCTTTAAAGTCATGAGGATTTAATCTCAACCACTCAAAACACCTAAAAAGCTTCTAGAAGCAGAAGTTGAGAGCAGTTCCATGTTCTCTCTCATCATTCACTGCAGTTTTTCTCACGTTCCTACGATCACGGAGAGGAGCGTCATCCCCCTCCATTCTATATATGACAAAGTATTCTCAGTTTCAGAATTTCCATTGCTCCCGATGAAGAAATCGTCAACGAAGCTCGTCCTCTCTTACTACCACGTCGATTGAAAGAAAAACCTAACTTGACCTAAGTTATGTCAATGGTTCATCTCCTCGAAATCGAATCTGCACGTCATCGTTGAAGGTATTCTTATGCCCTTATCCTAACCAATTGCCATAATCAAGTGAGTCCATCCCCATAAAACCGTTATTCTTTGTTTGATTCCTAACATATGCACTTTAATTTTGCAAATTGTTATCATTTGATGTCAAGACGATAGGTGAGAATTCAGTTTACCATTTAGATTCATTCTCAGATAGTTTCTGGAATGCCGTCACGCCTCTACAAAATTTCCGCCATCTGCACTTTCCATGAAAGCTTGAGCCTCCTTGCTTTGACTCTTAAATTTTAACTATTTGCTTACATGAAATCGAAGATCAACGTTGAGGAGTTGGCCGGAGCAGAAAACGGCTCCATATGATCACTAAATTAGGGTTTGAGGCGTCGATTTCAAATAAGGTTTTCAGTTGATTATTATTACCTGTCGTTTGCATTTGTTTATAGCTTTAACATCAATTTGAAATTTACAATCAAGCTTGTGGAAGAATTTTGTTGAAATGTATCTTTCTATGGTTTTTATTTGATTACATATGAAGTTGTTTACTGTTAAGCATTGGGGATTTGAGTTACATAATGATTTTAATAACATTGGGGTGGTTTAGATGTATGCAATAAGGTATTTATTAGGCGTGTAATTTTGGATGCAGTTCTGTGAGTACATTGTTCTCTGTTCTTGGAGGAATGTGGAAGTTCACCTTGAATGTTTTTAATTCAATCACAGAAGCAACATTAGCTGCTATCTTCTTGATTCCTTTTGCAGAGCTTTACTGTGATCCTTTGAAAGATTTTAATCATACGGATGATATTTCTTTAGAAATATGTATGCCTTTTAAAAGTTGATGTCATCACTTAATATCACGATGTATGCAACCAGCATTTCAGAATTACTATAATCTGTAATTCTATTAAGAAATTATTACCCATAACAAACATACCTAGTAAGTCCTATGAAATAGTATGTATTAAGATGTGATTATACACATGTAATTTCTCAAGCTTTAATATGAATTTATGTGAAAAGCTTGATGTGATGATCGTCAGTTTGCACTTTGCAGCCTAAAACTGTCACTTTTAAGTGAAGTTGATATAATATGTTTATTTCAATCCTTAGAAACGTTTTTTGGGAGCCCCCCACCCAAACACACACACTGCAGAAATCAGTGAATGAGAAATGCTGCAAGTTGTCAAAGCGAGTTGTAGTTTACACTGTGGATTGTAGGGGTAATATTTGTTGATTTGCAGAAATATTTGTATGTCAAGGTGATGATATTTCTTGATTGGTGCTTTTTAATGCATTACGATTTTGCCTGACAAAATGGACGGGTTGGGTAACGGGTTACAACGGGTTCGGGTCAGAATGGGTGCGGGTCAGAACAAGTTTTAAACAAAATCAGTTCGGGTTTAATTGGATTGTTTTTAAAAAACATCAATTTCGTTTAACTTAAGATGTGTTATAAATAAACATATAGTCCATTTAGATAATTTTTAGTGATTTTCATATCAAATATGTTATTAATCATTTTTAAATGTTTGAATCCATTGCATTTACATAGTTTTTTTGTTACCCATATTGACCCGTATTGTGTTTAAGTGTTATTCATCTCAACTCATTCAATATTATGTTGTTACCCATTTCAACCCATTATATTACAATTGTTTACCCAAACAACCCATTTCCTTTGATATGGGTAAAAATTGTCACCTCTATTTATGATTTTTTTAATATTAACGATCCAATTTTAATATATGGCTCAAACAAATTTCCTTGGTAAAACATGTGAGACTTATCCTTACCCATATTTCCCTTGTATACAAAAATCTGCTAGGTCAAACATATGATCTGTATATGCAATGAAAAGGCTAGGATATAAAATGGGGTTAAAATAAACACAACCTTCAAATTTTTTATCATTGGTGAAAAGTTTTTTTTTTCCTCTTTTGAAAATAACACATTGCTTCTTGGAAATAACACAACAAACTTAAATAACACCGTTCGTATTTTTTATTCTCTTAATCTCTCCTCTATCTCTGAGTCTTCTAATTTTAATTTTGTTTTTAATTTTACATTATAATAGTTAAATGCAGTATATGTTTAAATTAAATAACAATATTGCGAGTTGGTTTGGTTTTTGCATTCTCACGTTTTTTTTTCATGGTTTACGATGTGTGACTTTATTTTGTGGATTAACTTTATCATCGGTATTTTATTTTCTGCAAATTTTAATGGTGTTGTAATAAATTAAGACAACTCTTTTGAATCAAGTGGGGATGAATATTGTCACGTCTACACAAGATTTGCGTAGTGACGATGCATCAATTCTGATGACATCAAGTGTCCAATACAACAAGGACCAACAAAAAACAAACATAAGACCTAAGAGGACGATTCATAAGCAAAAGTGATTTTTGTGTGACTAACATCAATGGTTAACAAATAATTCCAAGTATCTTGTAGTTAGCTTCTTTTAACGAACATTAAGTTACATTTTCAATATATTGAATGTTACGTTGTTATGTTTAAGTTGTTTAACAATTACTTCTTAACGTTGTTTTTTGTTTTGTTAATGTAGTTCGGAACTTATTGATTAATTACTCAAAACAACTTTGTACTTTGCTTTTAAATAAAACATTTTTATATGCGATTTAGCATAGTGATTTCATTATGATATTAACATACCCGGCCACCGGACGGGTAAGCATCTAGTTTGATGGGTTATTGGAAATAACAGTTGGTTAATTCAGAAAATGAAGAACTAGTAATTGTGTATCCAGTATCCTTCAAGTGTGAAACCTGAAATATACCAAAGTTTTTTTTATTTATTCAGGTTACAATAGTTGCAACAATGTTTCATGAATCAAACTGTTTTGGACATCGATCTAGATGTCTTACTAGTTTCTTTGTTGGAATAGTAAGACTAGATTCGAGAATCAGATGATATCATAAATAGTCGAAAAAATACCCAAAAAAATTATAGAATTATAAATACATTAAAACAAATATAATTCATGTTTGTAATCATGTTAAAATATATATAAGGTTTGGTTTAATATTTTATGATTTGGTTTTAAAGGGGGAAACACTAAAACTAAAACCGGTTCGGTTATAATAACCATCTGCCGATGAGACCGGACTGGTTATACCGTGAACCACCTCGATTGGCTGGTTCATTTGAGGGCGGCTAGAACACTTTATTTTGGACTTCTTCCCCCATTAGTTCCTGATACGGGCGGCAGGTTCAGTCCAGTCCAGTTTAACGACATTGAATCAAACTATCCCTTTGATGTGCCCCGCTCCATATACAGCTAGAGTTATACCTGTTACGTAGCCAGGTTTATTAATGTTATTTAACACCATAACATAACATAATCATATCAATTATATAACAAATAGATAAACACACAATTTAGTTCAGAGAGTTAAATGGGAAAGAATAGCTATTATATTTAAATATCCAGCCAAAAAAACATAACTGAGATGTGCAAAGAACGTAAAACCGAGGTGAATGAAAAGTTCATTTTACTAGATCAAACAAAGGCATCACACAATGAATGTTGCTATGCCTCTTTCAATCAATCAAATCCACGAATGCATGAAATGTTTCACTCAATTTCTTCCAAATTACTAGATCAAACTTATGAATAGAAGCATAATTTTACATAACCTAGATTGAAATATAAGCATTGGCAGGAGAATGTTAGAATCTCAACGTACAACTATGGCGGATTTCAACGATCTAGACGTCAGTTGAATTTACTGGCGTTAGATCGAGATGTTTCCTTAAAAAGTTCATTTCACCTAAGAAAGCTAAAAATAATTTTTAAAAGCTTGAAAACAATCCAAACAAACTCCAAACGAGCTCAATTCTGTGTCATTGGAATCGTCTTGTCGAAACTAAACCCCAAACCATAAACCATAATACGAAACCGTAAACTTTAGAACCAAATCTTAAATAGTAAAGATAAAACTTAAAAGCTAAAAATGAAACCATAAAACATAAACCTTATAGGTAAATTATAAAGCTAATATTGTAAAAATCGATGATCGGTTCCAACATCGACAGGATTAGTTTAAATGTTTAATTGGAGTTCGTTTGAGCTAGTTTCGGAGGTTTTAAAAGAACTTTTTAGTATTCTAAAGCAAAATAAAATTTTTATTTGGTCTTTTCCCTGTATATGTGTGTGAGTGTGTGTGTGTGTATGTATATATAGAGATGATTGTGATCAAATAATAACTCACATTAATTTTGGTAACCCAACCAACTCTGTCAATATTAACTCAAATCTTTAATTTATTCATGATCTTTAGTATAAATTATGCCTGGCAAAATAGGCTGGGTTGGGTAACATGTTAGAAGGGGTTCGGGTCGGAATGGGAGCACGTTAGAACGAGTTTTAATCAATATCAATTCGGGCCTAAATGGATGATTTTAAAAAATATCAATTTAATTTAACTTAAGATGTGTTATAAGTAAACAAATAGTTCATTTGCATTTACATAGTTTTTTAGTTACCCATCTTGACCCACATTGTGTTTAAGTGTTATCCATCTCAACCCGTTCAATATTATGATGTTACACATTTCAACCCATTATACTACAATTGTTTACCCAAACCAACCTATTTTCTTTGATTTGGGTAAAAATTGTCACCTCTAGTATAAATGTACAAGACTATATTCTTTTATTTGTTTATGAAAATGAATTTTTGTTTAAGATCTTATACAAGTATAACTTATCATCACATTAAACAAATATTTAGAGTGTAACACAAAGTTACACTTGTTTTTTTATCGTAAACACTTGAGACATACGATATTTATGAAAAAAAAAAAAAAAAAAAAGCCTTAACATTTAGATTGATGTTGTCATAGTTAGTGAAGTTACCACAAAGAATGTGAGTTAACATCAGATCCATGTGTGTATTTATATATATTTATATAATAACGTATAATATATCTTTTATTTTCATGAATCTTTTTAGATTTGATGGTTAAAATCGAAACCTAATTTTAAATTTTTAATCCTATAAACTCTAAACCAAAAACCACCTACTTAACGTATCCAATTTAGCATCTTATATCTCGCAGAAACCGGCTCCTCCGTAATCGTATCCAACGGCGGCTTCCTTGACCTACAAACCACCGTTCTATGACTAAACTCCGGCGCTTCCACCACCGTTCGCGGCTGCTCCACCACCTTCAATTCACCTTCATCTGCTGGCATCCTCTTAGAAATCCGCTTACCCGCCATCCAAAGAACCGCCATATCCGCCGGAGTGACAATGGAATTCATCCTCCTCATCGGAAACATGGCATAAACATTTCCCGGCAATAAATCTTCATCTGCCGAAAGAGGCGAAAAATGTCGATTGATCTTGTTTAACGTCCGTGAGTTGACTAAAAAGAAACCGGGACAGTCGAGCATGATCTCAGCGGCCTTGACGGACACCCGAAACCGGCGGATTTCACCGGAGGGGAATATAACTCTTGATGCCTTGTTGATCTTCATAATCGGAGCAATCGAAAAACGGCATGCTGCTGCTGAGGCATGGTTTCCCATTTATTTTATGTGTTGAACAAAGTTGATGAATATGAGTTAGTAATATAATCAAGGGTGTGTTAGTGTATATATGCATACACACACACATATATATATATACATGTGTGTGTGTGTGTTTTTGTGTGTAGAATTACGCGTGGTGTGAGTGTGTGTGGAGGAAAAGAAATATCAAATATGAATGGAAGGTTGATTTTGTTTTGACATTGAAAAAAGTTATGGTGTGTGACAATTGGTGCGTGTGGGGCTGTTTTTGAAACAAATTACCCTTTGAAGATGAATTATTTGGTCAATGTCTATTTTAGATAGTGAAAGGAAGAATAAAAAGTATTTTCTATTATAATATGTATTTAAGCACATATAATTTGTTGTAGGTATATGTATTATATGTTGTGTTTACTACGGAGTGAAGTTTATCGGGGGCGGTCCCCAAACTCGGCCTCTGTTTCGGGCTTTTTTAGGGGGCACAATTTTTTTGGCCCATACATATATATAAAAATTTATTCAAACGAGAACCAACAAATTGAAGATAACTAAAAAGAACAATTTTATAAACACATGATTTAAGATGTACAAAAAATAATTCTTTTTAAAGTATAAGAAGTTACTTTTATATCCTTTAAACAAGGGATGTTCATTGGCTTAGTTTAATCGGTTTTTCAATTTTTTCTCTATCTGAAAACGAACAGAATTTGGGAAGTGGTTCGGTTCGGTTTTGGTTAATACAGAATAAACCGATTAAAAACCAAATAAACCGATTAAAAACCAAATTCAACCAAATAAACCGGTTAAAACCGAATAAATCGAATTTTACCTTATGTAATTAATAAAATAATAAATTTGAATTTGAATTAGGTTTAATCGGTTAACTGAATAAACTGAACAAACCAAATTCAAAAAAAATTTGGAACCGATAACTGAAATTCAGAATTTGGCTATGATTAGTAACCGAATTCGGATACAGTTAGAAACCGAACATAACCGAAAACCAAATTTAGAATTCGGTTTTTCATTTACAAATAAATTTTGGTTTTCGATTTTTTTGAACACCCCTACTTTAATTTTTGTATTCACTAGGGGCCTTTTTTTCTACTCGTCCAGGACACCTCAATTTTCAGGGCCGCCCCTGAAGTTTATACAGGTGAGAATCACGCGATATCTTTATGCATAATGTTGACGAATAAAATTACACAGAGAAATAGTATCAGGTTAAATAGAACTATATGTAACGATGATTATACATGATGGTGTGATGGGTTAAATTAACACATTAAAAAGCCTTGAACACCACCATTTGAGCCCTATAACAGGGCTAAATGCCTAAATGTTAATTGCAGTAGGCAACATGTGAATGTGAAGAATAAGATTAATTGTTTGATCACATTAATTAAAATATACGTTTTAAGTTTCTTGAAATTTAGTAAGTTGTTTTCATTGGATGGTGTGTATACTCATTATAGCTTCTGATACAAATACTATATCTGCTACGGTTGATTCTTCTCTCTTATAGAGATGATGTCTTTGTTTTTTTAGGTTTTGTTTTCCTTATAATTGATAAATCATTAGGTAGCATGGTGTCGTACATGTGACAAACATATAGTATATTAGGATTGAGGATCAATTCGTCACTAAAAGTGAATTTTGGTCATAGTTATTGTTTTTAGAAATGATTAATGATCTATATTTGTCTACTTAGATAAAAGTATTCGACTGTTAATTAAAAATCTAAAACAAACCTAAAAAAACATAAAATAAACATTTATAAACCTTTTAAAGTTGCTACTTTTAGCTACTACTAACGACACGAATAATTAAGTGGTTGATAATGCACAAAAAATATACACACACATATAGACATGCACAAACCGGTTAACCGGTCGAAGATCGGTTTTGAAATAACCGAACCGGTTAACCAGTTAAAGTTTAGTAACTGGTTTTTACCAATAACTAGTTTTGTTAGCAACTGGTTTTCCAAACTCTAATTAAACAGAAAACCAATATAATAACCGGAACCGATTAACCGCCAAATAGCCGATTTTTTACTAAGGTGGACTGGTTAATAACCGGTTTGATCACTTGAAATCTCAAACAGGTCCTAAACCGCATGTTTTTCTAAAATCTAATTCGAAAAACCCTTGTTAAAAAATAATTTCGCCAAATCCATGACATGGCAACAATAAGGTGTAGGTGAAGTGGGTTTATAGAAAAGTTGACGTGGACGACTAGGGTTTGTCTTTGCCTTTGACTAAATTTGTCACCTTAGTCAAAATCCTTTCCAATTTATAACCACTTTTTTGCCCACTTCAAGTCATTATTTTTCACAAGACGTGGTGCAATACCGAACACCCTTTTATGGTGACGTCAGACAGCAATATAACGGAAAATCAGATGATTAAAATATCTTAACTATAAAAAAACCACAATGTACATTGAATTTTGCCCCGTCTACTGTTGTGTAGCCTGGAAGAACACCCACCGGTTGTGGTGTACCTAGAAAGAAGACCCATTGACTGCGGTGTAGCCGGGGAGACTCATGCCGAAGGCTGTTGTGTAGCTGGGAAGACGATAAAGTTCGAAACTTGAGGTACCGAGACATTCTCGATGATCAACCATAACTTGATCATTCAATTCTCTGAAGTTCTAGTGTAAAACAAAAGAAGACTAAAACGTTATCAGACAATAAAACGATCACAACACATTGATATGTATATATATACTGAAATGGTTCATTAACACATACAAGCATGTTCAGTGAGTTTACAGATGCCGGTTACTTAAATGTGCTCAGAATACTACATAGTATTTAAAAACCAAATATACTGTAAATAGAATCGAAACAATATTATTAACGGAAGACCAAAAACCGTTCATGACACACAAAATCATTGCTTATGATAGTAACTACTCTGGTTAGGAGGGTAAGGAGATGGAACCGAATATGGTGGTCTAGGAAACGATCCAGGTTGCTGGCCAGGTGCATTGTAGTATGAGCCTTGCCAACCAGGATAAGCAGGCTGACCGTACTCATAGCCACCAGCATGTGGAGGCTGTTGGCCCTGCTGAGGTGCGTATGGAGATGGAGATCCGACACGGTAAGGTGGTGGTGCTTGGGGGAGGGTATAGGGTGGGTGCTGTGAATATCCTGATGTGGCGGCAGGCTGGGGAGGGTGCTGCTGAGCATATGCCGGAGGTGGTGGTGATGGCTGCTGCTGAGCATATGCTGGAGGTGGTGGTGATGGCTGCTGCTGAGCATATGCTGGAGGTGGTGGTGATGGCTGCTGCTGTTGGTGGTAATAAGATGTTTGTGGGTGGGGTTGGTGGGTGGGGTCTGGCTGTGAAGATGTTCTTTGAGGGGGGCCAGTTGAAGGGTAGTTGTAAGTGTTTGAATTTTTACTATCTTGGAAACTTAAACCCGACATTTGTCTTTGTACATCTTCAATCATTTCTCGACATTGTATGCTTCGTGTCATCACGAAGTCACTGCACTGTTGCTTTACACTTGTGATTGCGTCCTGTTAAATATAACGATTAATTTTATTTTACTTATTTTAATTTCAATATGAAATAAGAATGAGCCTAAATAATGAAATCAAAAAAGGACAGATCCATACCTGAAGAGTAACATAAAACTTGAGCCCTTCATTAATGTTCTCTTTGATTTCTCGATATTTGGCTATAGCAGCTTCAATTTGCTTATAACACTTTTCACATGCAGCTGCAGACAAAACAAATGTAATATATCATTTAATGTTTCAACATATAAATTACTAAATTTTACATCAATACATGTGGTCAAATCAGAGAGTTAGATCAAGAAAACGATCAAGAACGTAAATTTTGACAAGGGATCAAGGCTGGTCATGCCACGTTGAACAGTTGATTATCTCTCGATCTTTTTCTAGTTTATAAACAAGCAATCTAATAAATGTAACATTTAATTAGAGATATTAATATTACATTTTTAGAGTTCAGGTGTATATAGATTATAGACCATGCCCAATATATACTTTTCTCGGTTTTCTATCTTGTAAATATTGAGAAGTTGAGTTTTCCTTCATCGGAATGATAGTTAGATAATTTCATTCACTTTTACATTGTAACTAACCATGAAATATAATTCAAATTTTAAACTTTGGTTTAATCAGCAATCTTCAAAGTCAAACCATTTACGCATTTATTAAACAAAAGAAGTTACCTTTGTAATCCTCAATATTGAAGGTGCCAGCAAATTCACGATTTTGAGCCTACAATCAAGAGAACTAATCAGAAATCTAAAAAAATCAATTCTATGAAATATTGGAAGATCAAAATAATAGTAAAACCAACTCTTATGGAACCATGCTTTTTGTACTAGAAATTGATTTTAAGATGTAAAAAGAGGTATAAAAAGACCTGAATATGTTGCAATAATTGCTCCTGAGCTTGAAGGTTTTGAGATATTTCTTCACAGATTTGATTATATTTTGCTATCTCTTTTCTGAAAAGATCCTCGTATGAGCCCGTAGATGTCATCAACTTCGGGAGTATATCATCCTAAGGTCAATAAATATTTTTAAAAGAACATTATAGGTAAATTTGATGAACATGTCAATTGTGGGGGTGATAACAATATATAAATACATCCTGACAAGAATGAAGCAGACCTTTCTCTTCATATCTTTCAGCATGTCTTCCAGACCTGCCCTTTGAGCACCCAGTGTCTCTAATTGTCTCTGTATAACAAGACAAAATAAAAATTATAAATTTTATATATAAATACAACTAGGTGAGCAAGTGTAACAAATATCATAACTTGCAATGGTAAAGAAAACTAAATTGGACTGATGATAAATAAGTAAGATTACCAAGCTCTGCTTCAGGGTCCCCACAATGGCATCTTCATTAGCATCCAAAGACATGATTGGCTTACCCAAGGTTGGTAGGGCAGATTCAATCTGGCAAATAGAAAGAAAAAAAAAACATACATTTATTAACATGAGAAAACTCAAGTGAACCAAGTTTTTTCCTTATAAAGTTTCATACAAAAGATGTTATAAACATCTCAATTAAAACGTAATGGACTGAATTATCAACAATTAAAGTGATTCAGGTCTAAAAATACTGAATGTGCATGTGGCTAAAATTATCACAGCACTTGTGAGAAAGAGTAGCTTAAAAGTGAAAATTCATCATCATTATATCGTATGTTAAGTTTATCATAAAAACTAATGAATTGCCCATACAATCAACTAATGAGTAAGAAATAGACAGAACAAGAACTTTCATAAGTTTGTAATATGAATTATCAACATTTCTAATGTTGATAAGCAGAAATGGAAATTTCAGCCCATTAATTTATTTATGGATTGTCAAGGTTATGTTCTAAAGGAACAAACAGATCAAATGAATAATATTAGGCTTAAAGGGAATGAAACAGATTGAAAGTCACCTGAAGTGAATTTTAATATATGATACCTCCTAATTGCTTTATCTGAAAAATAGATTATTAGACATACCTGGTTACTTACGAAATACATATCAAAAAGTTAACGAAATGTTTCAGGTTAGCACAATTTGATACTTACCCAAAAAAAATAACTACATGTTTTAACCTATTACCCATATCTAATTATGTAAGAAGCTATAAACGGGAAAGAAAAAAAACATCAAAGAGATCTCATCATAACTGGCTCCAGATTTATTCACTGAGTTAAAGAAAACTTACCGGACGGTGATTTAGAATAGACATGAGGGCCATGTTGTCTCTCATCGAGCGTTCAATTTTACCATCACTATCTGCAGCTTGCTTTAGATTTGCTGCAAACCTATTTAATCGATCCTGCAAGTTTTTTGTGAGAGTACTAGACTGAGGCCTGGTCCACCGGGTCCCAAATTGGCTTCTAAATTGTGCATCTTCTGCTGCTTCTTTTTGAAAAAGTTCCTCAGTCTGAACTAACAATTCATGGTTAACCCTGCTTAAATCACGAAGTTGTTGAAGCTCACCTTCTAAGCCAGCTGGACCGCCACTAATTTGAACTGCTTCCACATCTTCCCATAAAGCTGTTGGCAATACAGAGTGTCCTTCCAATGCAAGAATTGAATCAGGCAAGTCCATTTCCTTAAGGCTCACTCTAGCCAGCTCACTTCCTTGCTGCAGCTTCTCAGCTTGAGTTCTGATGATGTCATCAACCATTTCAGTGTATCTTGATAGAGCCTTTGCACTGCTGTCAGGAACAAGACTTGCAAACATCTTTTCTTTGCTTGCATCCAATACCTCGTTCATGTTCAACGGTTTGACCATTGGAAATGCCGGCAGAGGTGGCAATGAGCTTGCTGGTGGGACCCTCATAAGGTACACCCTATCATTCTCCTTCATAGCCCTCTCTAAATTAGCTTTAAGATTAGTCTCTAATTTATTAATTGAGTCCAAAATCTGTGCTGCAGCACCTTTCGGAGATAACTTTTTGGCATCAGTTAAAGCACCAATACCACTCTTTACCCGTGCAATTTCTTCTGCAATCTCTTCTTTCTCATGAAGCTCTAAACTGCATCTATAACAAGCTTCTGCATAAAACAATGCTGCCTTTAGCTGAACATGAGACAACCATGTTTTATCAAAGTGCTGAGTGAGAGGAGCAACATTTATTGCAGCTAAGGCTTCTTCGTAATAAAGACCCACCTACGTATAAAAGATGAAAAATTGAGTTAGACTATTAAAAAATGCATGCGCTTATTTCTTTGCAATACCATAAGACACTTTAATCTAAATTATATCAAGTTTATTATTAGAAACAAGCTCAATAACATTTCAAAGGGACATATCATGTAACAGTCATGGTAGTTAAAGGTGAGCAAGATGCGTGTCTAGGCGCCCAGGCACAACCCAACACAGAAAAGCGCCATGTCTTCATCAAGGCTCAAAGGCACACAATCAGCCCAAATTCCACCTGAATTGATCTGGAACATCGACAACTGATCTGAAACAACTAAAAAGGGCATGGAGCATTTCTAAACTAGCCTCAAAACAGGTCTAAACCCCCCAAAAATGATATTTTCTACAGTTGATCTTGCTTAAAGTCTTAAACAAAGTTCTTGCTTTTTAAGCACACCTTGCGCCTAGGCTCAAATTCATCCTTCACACCTTCCGTGCACCTAGCACCTTCGACTACTGTGGTAATAGTTCAACACTTGTTTCCAACCAAGTAGGTCACATTGCTTAAATATCAAGCATTAATGCAATATTAAGCAACATCTTAACTTCAGAAGTGATCAAGATTCAAGACTAACCTGTCTTGAGATCTTGGAACAAACCCCAGGAGTACTCCCTTTAGCAATGGAGTTCTCAAACACACTCTCTTGAGCCTGTGCCAGCATCAGCCTCTCCAGCATCCCGGCACACTCCACCGAAACATCCACTGTCGTTGAGTTTCCAATTGACGCCTTGGTAGACGCATTATCCCTCAAATACGCAAACGCACCGGCTGCAGCAATAAACGAATGAGACGCCTGACGCCTCCCTTCCACCGTTGATCGATCAAAAGTCAACCCAATCTGACTATGCACCGCCCCCAAATTAAACAGAATCGCCGCTTTCTCCAAGTGAATGTTCTGTTGCGATGCTTTGTGTTTGTTCTTAAACGCATCGTGCCACGTGAACGTCACGGAGTTGACGTGATCCTTATCGGAGGATATCGGAAACCTCGATTCGACAGCAGTTAGGGCCTTGAAGTAATTCTGGAGAAGATCACGGCGAGAGGGGAGCGAATCGGCAGCGGATGAGCGTTCGATGGTGTTACGCATCTGTTTTAGGGTTTCCAGGTCGTCTTCGAGGTTTTGAGCCTCGCGTTCGGAGTAATTGAAGACTATGTAGTTGCGTAGAGGACGATAGAGATCGACGGCGACGGTCTTCTTCTCGTAGATTGCCAGCATGACGTTCGTCGCCGATGACGACGTCACCGGAGTAGACATGATCGTTGACGGATTGGGAGGAGACGATGAATACGAGATCGATTGGATTGTTGTTTTTAAAAATATTATCACGACGGGGTTTGGGTTTTTAGTGTTGATTTAGTTTTTCTTACTTCGTAAGAAATGTCAATAAACAATTGATGTGACCGTGGAGGACGAACACGTCCGTTTACCGGTTCTGTTTTTGGTGATGATTCATAACCGTAGAAATGTCAATATTGCATCTTTCTTTTTTTATTTTATTTTAGAAACAGGGTTCATAGTAAATTCATTTTAAACTAAATGACGTTTGGTTGAGTCTAAACCATTAAGTGTTGAATGGTTAAGATGTCTGAATGGTTAAGGGAGCCTGAACCATTAAATGCTGAACCGGTTAAGACTGTTTGGTTATACATATGAATGAAAATAACAAATACCCACATTTGAGCCCTGATCGAACCACCCCACCACCGTGGGATGCCATCTAACAACAAATTCGAATAAATACACTTTTGATTTATTTCAGAAATCCATTTTATTCGACAAATTGAGCAGAAAATGAAGACATTAGATTGTTAGAGTGCAGGAAGGAAGAAGCAGTGGGTTATTGAGGAAGAAGATTGGGGTATGATACAACATAGAAAGTGGGTTTGTTCAGCTTCCCATTGGCTATTTCTTCATGTGTAGAGTGTCGATCACGTTTTGATGGGTCGTGATACATCGTCATCCCCAAAATCATATGAATTAGGGTTACATTACACACCGTTATCACACCATCGAAGATGAGAAGGAGTACTGCAGGATAAGACGGTACCGGACGAGACGCCGGTGAGATGGGAAGACGGGACTACGGTGAGTTCGTCGGGGCTGGAGGAGAAGACACCGGTGAAGACGGGAAGGATACGAGAAGCAACATCCAGCCCCTTTTGTTTTCATTCAGACTTGTGTGCAAGTCTGAACCATTCAGAGCCTAATTCAGATGTGTTTTTTTCTGAAACAAACGGTCTGAATCTGAACCATTCAGATTCAGATTCATTCAGACTCATTCAGATGCAAACAAACAACACCTAATAGTCTTTGCCTTAAAAAAAATACATGGGTTATCTTAAATATTTGAAAAAAATGTATCACGATGTGATCCTTAAAGCAAATGGTCGTTAACTTTTTAGGTTAGGTATATATGAATGACAAAATAATACTCGACCATTTACCCAACGGTGTCATCTGTTTGTTTATCGATACTTGCAAGATGATTTAGAAATAAAATACCCAACAAGCCAGTCGGTCAATTTGTCGGATGCAAATGCATAGCGGACACGTGGACGTTGATTTCGTATATGATTTACTAGGTTAAAAACCCGTGTATTACACGGATTGAATTTTAAATCATAAAACATACACACATAGATAACAAATGTCACATTTGATTCAATGTTATATATCAAGAGAATGGAATGAATGTAAAATGACAAATTTATCAACACTTGAAAGAAGACAAAATAAAGCTAAGGACATCATGTGATGATAAAAATGTTCATCCAACCTTGATCACATTAACAACTACATTGTCATAAATTTTATATTCAATAGTTGAACCATGAAAATAAGTACATAATAATCATTTTACACATCACAAAATAAGTACAATATTTTCAAGAAAATTATAAAATTCCTAAATGCAAAAGACATATAATTTTCAGCTAATAGAACAATATTTCAAATTAAAAGAATGAATTCTTCAAATTTGAAAATTTTCTACTGTTTTACAATAGAACAAATTAAATGAAAATGTTAAAGCTAACTAAAGATTAAAAGAATGAATTCTTCAAATTTGAAAATTTTCTATTGTTTTACAATAGAACAAATTAAATGAAAATGTTAAAGCTAACTAAAGAACAAAATAGTCATCTAAAGGGTTGCGTGGATCTATGATACAAAAGTGATTATGGTGACTTCAAAAATCATAATCAAAGTCATGTTAATTTATAATCAATTGATTAAAGTTTCTTATATTGACACTTTACAGATATTAGTTTCACCATACACTCGATAACTGAGTAATCTCATTTGCATCATATCTAAACCATCTCCATGACAAAGTATATATACAACTTTTTGGGGGTGTTTCGAAGTGATTGTTGACATATGTATATAATCAGATTCAGATGCCAAATACCATAAAAATGATGTGAAAAGAGCAATTTTAGATCATTGCAATATCAAACGAAGAACTACTCTTGCAAAGAAATACAAAAACAATTAGGACTACTTCTCTTAATGCCAATCAACAAATAAATATATATAAGATAGTTGACTATACTGATTATCGGTTCAGGAGAAGATGGTCTAAGAATGTGTTGTTGACCACATTGTAAATCCTTAAAATAGAGTCAAGATCATCTTTTCTACATAATTTTGGTGGCGAGAGAAAGATCTGTGAGTCGTTATAGTCTTGTTCTCCTTTCATTAATATTAAGCAGCTTTCAAGTGGTTTTTTCAATGCAAATATTACAAGTTTGACAATTGATTCAATTTTTGAGAACATTGCACTAACCTTTAATACATTAACACTCAGAAACTAATCCGAGCAGTTTTGCTTTCATTGGTTTCTTTGCGGAAGGTTCTTTGGCTTCTAGTTAGTTCTAAAACGACAACCGAATGGATCAAAATCATAGAGTATTAAGATCCATTTCCTACTATATGATCTTCTAATGAGATGACCCTATAAAAACACAATTTTACACAAAAAGGTAGAGCAGATAGCATATGATTCAAATCATTTAGCTTTCAAACTCTAAACAAATAATCACCTGTGAAATATTGAAAGAAATTAGCAGACACATAGAGATACCAGTAATAAAATTGACCAATTTTTAAAGATTTCATCATCAACATTCATGCATGATGAGACGCAACAAATATCTTTTTTACATAAATTTGTTATAATCTTCCTATGTTCTGACTTTTTTGGTCCAAAGAAAAACACTTAAAGCCAACAAAAACTCTTAAAAATGGATATTTAAATTACAGGATGAGTGTAACAAATATACTGCAAGATCTTTCACATGTATAAACAAATAATTTTTACCTAGAGATCTGACCATCCCTACAATTCCCACATAAACCACAAACAATATCCCAACAATCAATCATTCTCCTAGATGTTTTAGCAATAAACAACAAAATTAAAAGAAGTTACATCTAATAGAGAATGATTCAACATATAAACAATATCAACCGATCAAAACCACAAATCATAACAAAACAACAAAATCAAGATCTAAACAATGGATGCGTGTAAAATACATGTGCTACAAGAGGTAAGAGGCTCCTTCTTGAGATCCTTGAGATTTTTCAATATCTGCTTCGAAGCCATCGCTTAAATAATACCATAATGAAATCTAAAATCAAGCAAACATAAACTTCAACTCAATCAGAGACTTAACTAAAAGTTATTACAAATAGATAATCATTACAAATAGATATCAATAAATTATACAAATGCATATGTAAATTTGAGAGATGGGAACGATTACCTGTCATATTTTATCAGCTTTGATAATCAATACTCAAGTATTTTTTCTTTAATGAAAGACCTAAATAAAATACAAAAACCTTTCGATCGAGAAGCAAGAAACGAAGAAAATACTTCTTCTTCGAATAAGAGAAACGATGAGGCAATCCATGGAGTGAGGGTCAAAATGCTGATTAAGATCTTCAGGGATTCCAAATCAAAGATCTTGCATTCAAATTATCGTAGTCAAAGTGAGGTCGGCCGCAAAAGAAGGAGAAAAATCAAGTAGGGTTGGTATTCAGTTTGATTAGACGAAAAAGTAGGATTATTTAACTTTCTATTAATCAAATTAGCATTTAGAAACTCTAAAATTTAAATTTGATTTCATAGCTGATTGCCATGTGGCAAATTTTATTTAAGAAGTGATGTGGTAATGACAAGTGTCAAATTTAAGAAAAGAATTGATGTGGTGATGACAAGTAATCAAAAAAATCTTCTTTTATTATAAAGTATAGATTAAAACAAGTTAGAATGAATTGTTTTGTGAAAGGGAAGCGAAGAACCGCCGAAGGAAAACATGAGAGTGTTGGTAATCATCATACGTATAATAGGATAAGAGAGAGGGTGTTAAAACTGATATTAATTGTTATTGGAAGCTTTTTATGCACATTTGATTTCATATAATAAAGGATTTCACTTGTAAAAGAAAAGAAAATATTCCATACTAATAAATTCAGTCATTTGGGTCCACAACCATAGGTTTCAATGAGTAATATCTTTTAGCATTCACTAATGAGGCCCTATCGATTGACATTAAATAAAAGAAATAAAATATATATGTTAATACAATTAGATCTGCTCTTCATAGATAAATTTGGGATTTACGATCTGAGGTAAGATCGGTCCAGGATCATGTGATCATTTTCTATGAGATAAAGAAAGCTCTAGCATAAAATGTACTCTTAACTAGTTACCCCAGAGATCCTATATATATCTATATAAAAAATAAATCTTGTAACGAAGTGGATTATTATTTGTACAATTGGTTTCAAACTTATAACGAATGTTTGAAGAAAGTGAGAGCACTTAATAAAAAATCAACAAAAGTAGACATTACTAAAATACCATTCAACAACTTGTTTTAATTATAGCATTAATAATCTAATAGTTCAATATCATTCTTAGACTTTTTAGGTTAAAAATCTTTTTTAGTTTAACTTAACCCATATAATATATATGTGTGTATATAATTTAATAAAAAAATCATGTAAAAAGCGTTTTTTTTACAAATTTTTTTTTACAGGTTTGTAACGTTATTTAACACATTTTTATAAAAAAAATAAAAAAGCGACGATAAAATATTTAAAAAAATATATTTTATAAACCCATGTAAACACATGTGTAACACTGCGCCCATATATTAGGTATGTTTTACATGGTTTTAAAAAATATTTTTTAAAAAAATAACTAGTCTTTTTTTAAAATTTTTTTTTTTACAAAAATGTGACAAATAATGTAACAAATCTGTAAAAAAAAATTCAGAAAAAAATCGTTTGTTTACTTGGTTTTCATAGTTTTCATACTAAGGAGATGTTTTAAAATTATGTATACCCTATATGTATATATATTAAAAATCGAGCTGAGCCAAGCCTGACTCCGGCTCGGCTCGTTTTTAACAAACTTTTTTCGAGCCGAGCTTTTTTCAAACCGAACTTTTTCAAACGGGACTCGAGCAGCTACCGTGAATTGAAAACCCAAAGAAATGAAAGCAGTCTCTCGCGTGCCGAATCTAGCGTACACATTTCAAACCCTACCAACACTTTCTCTGACTTTTCTCCGGCATGTCTTCCCGGCGGCTACTCGCCTCCCTCATCCGCTCCTCCCTCCACCGATCTCCGACCAGATCTGCATTCACCGGTAGAGCCGCTGCACGCACGCGCTCCCAGTCTCACTCTTCCCCCGCCGGCTACTTCCTCAACCGTGTAGTTAACTACGCTACTTCCGCCGGCGCTGCGCCGTCTCAGCCACCCGCCAGTCCTCCGGCTAAAGGATCTCATGATGGAAAGATCACTGATGAGTTCACCGGCGCCGGCTCCATTGGACAGGTTTGTCAGGTGATCGGTGCGGTTGTTGATGTGAGGTTTAGCGAGGGGTTGCCGCCGATCCTTACTGCTTTGGAGGTTTTGGATAATTCGATTAGGTTGGTGTTGGAAGTAGCGCAGCATTTGGGGGAGAATATGGTTAGAACTATTGCTATGGATGGTACTGAAGGTCTTGTGAGAGGTCAACGAGTTCTCAACACTGGTTCTCCGATCACTGTAAGCGTTTTTGTGTTAAAATTGTTATATGTTAATGAAACGTTGAAGATTGTAGGGTTTTACAATTCTATGTATCCAAATTGGGGAAATCCCAAAGACAACTTGTACATGTATTCTTTCAGTTTGATGACTAAGATCTGTAATATAAGTTAATTCTAATGTAAATAAAAATGAACATTTTGTCATCTGAATGAAATCAGTACATTGATGTGTTTACAACTTTACATGTCTGTAATCATATTAATGGTCCAATCAGGACTTTTATACGCCAATGTGGGCTAAACTGTAGCTTAAATTTGTGCTCTATTTACGTACAAATATACAATAGTTATTTTAATGGTCTGATTTTACTTGTTAACAGAACACCTATCATTTTCTATGTTATTCTAGGGTATCCGTGTGGTCTACCTGTCGTTTGGTTTTCTTGCTACAAGCTTGAGAAACTTAAGAACGAGCAATTGACTATCTCAACTTTTTGACATAAGACACATCATGCTTACGAACAGTTTTAGATCTTTTAAGATCTTCATTTCTTTCATGATTTCATTAACTTAACATGCATTGTTTTTAATTTTTTGCATCTGTTATCATAATGACAGGTACCTGTTGGTAGAGCCACCCTTGGTCGTATTATTAATGTTATTGGAGAGCCTATCGATCATAGAGGCGAAATCAGTAAGTCTCTTGGTTTTAGACAGCATTACTTTCATCTATTCTTCAAGAACATTGCCTTATTGTTCTTTAACTCATTTCAATAGAAACCGATCACTATTTGCCTATTCATAGAGAAGCTCCTGCTTTTGTTGAGCAGGCAACTGAACAACAGATTCTTGTCACTGGTATTAAGGTATTTCACGAATGGAAAAGCACACAACCATTTAAATACTGTTGCACTGTTAATGAAAAGTAATAATTTTTTTGATCTATTATAGGTTGTTGATCTTCTTGCACCATATCAAAGAGGAGGAAAGATTGGTCTGTTTGGTGGTGCTGGTGTAGGAAAAACTGTTCTTATCATGGAGCTTATTAACAATGTTGCCAAGGCCCATGGTTAGTAGTTTGTTACATTTTTATTAATACATCTTAACATCTTAAACTGCTTTGACAATTTGACATTTCTTATTGAATCATACATTTTGTTTTATCAGGTGGTTTCTCTGTATTCGCTGGTGTTGGAGAACGTACGCGTGAGGGCAATGATTTATATAGAGAAATGATGGAAAGTGGCGTCATCAAGCTAGGTGACAAGCAGGTGCGTGAATAAGAGAACTATGTTATTTCTAATATGTTAACTAGTTTTGAGTTTTGACCATGTTATCTGATTATTTTTTCCTTAATTTTCATGTTTTTTTAGAGTGAGAGCAAGTGTGCTCTTGTCTATGGTCAAATGAACGAACCACCAGGTGCTCGTGCTCGTGTTGGGTTGACTGGGTTGACAGTGGCTGAACACTTTAGAGACGCTGAAGGACAAGATGTGCTTCTATTTATTGACAACATTTTCCGTTTTACTCAAGTAACATACTCACATTGTGTATTTTAAAAACTTTCTTTTATTTATGGAAGTCTCATCTGTAAATTTTTGTTTTTATTTTATGCAGGCTAACTCTGAGGTGTCTGCTTTGCTGGGTCGTATTCCATCTGCTGTTGGTTATCAACCAACTTTGGCTACAGATCTTGGAGGCCTTCAAGAACGTATTACAACAACTAAAAAAGGTTCCATTACATCTGTGCAAGCTATATATGTGCCTGCTGATGATTTAACAGATCCAGCACCTGCCACTACTTTTGCTCACTTGGATGCCACTACTGTGTTATCCCGACAGGTACGCTTTATTCTTCAATATAATGGTCAAAATGGTTATATTATTATTGTAGTACATGTCAAAACGGACTGAATTGACCAATGACCACCTTTTGTCTTCTGTTTCTTGAATATTCCAACAATTAATGTTTGAAGTATGATTAAAAAACTAAAAAAGTATATTATTTAATACGAACCCAGAGCTGGTTTAGAATGGGTCTGGGCAGATTTAATTGTTGCTGGGCGGGAGATAATTCAAAACTTCAGGAGGTGGGGGAGTGGGGGCAGAAACTGCCTACTTGTTTAGGCTATATGTATTGATGTTTTGTGTAGGTTTGGTTGTCTTTGATAGTTATCTAGTTTGTACTTTGACAGACTTTTGTAGACTGGCCCCCTCTTGAATTGGGCTGACTATCTTGTTATATTGTGTTTTCATCTAATTGAACTTCCAGTTACTATCATTATCACAGTGACAACCTGTTTTAAAATACGATGATTATTACATGTTGGGTGGTAGGTCAAAATGAATAAAAATAGATGTCAAAAGTGGTTTGAGTTTGGGCCTGCAACCACTATTTAGTTTTTTTTTTTCAAGTTTACATTAATTGATGTCTAAGTATGATTAAAAACTATATTGTTAAGGTGATAGCCTGATTAGAGATTGTTACTCATTTTTAAAATTGTACTTGGTTAATCGTTAGAGGCAAAATACAACATAGGTAGTTCCATTTCTCATAAACAGATTGTGTGGTGCATATATGTTGATGCAAATTTCAATATTTTCCAGATCTCTGAGCTTGGTATTTATCCTGCTGTTGATCCACTTGATTCCACATCTCGTATGCTTTCACCCCATATTTTGGGAGAGGAACATTACAACACTGCTCGTGGTGTACAAAAAGTTCTTCAGAACTACAAGAATCTTCAAGATATTATTGCAATTCTTGGAATGGATGAGCTCAGTGAAGATGATAAGTTGACTGTTGCTCGTGCTCGCAAGATTCAACGGTTTTTGAGTCAGCCCTTCCATGTTGCTGAAGTTTTCACTGGTGCCCCTGGTAAATATGTGGAGTTAAAGGAAAGCATTGGTAGTTTCCAGGTCAGTTTGTGTTCTTTAAATTGTAAAATTAGTGTATCTGATTTTCACTTCGTCAAACCTGTTTATTTCAATATGGAAAGGTTTGCAACAACAGTCTAAATCAGATCACACTGGAACTGAAAAATTGAAATGTTGTAATCTTGAACCGGACCATATGGCAGAGGTTCCGTACTTCCGTGAGCCACTTTGGTACCGGTTTAGAACTGCTTTTGGCCAAAATCCAAATCTTGACTGTGAAGTGAACTCAAATTTCTGTGCTAGTGATACAAGCTGAATCTTTTGCTTAAACGATTTAGTTGTATCAAAATATAGGAAAAGAATCCATTTCAATCAAACCACAATGTTTTTTTCTTATAATATTATGGACTAAGAACTGGACTGTGCATAACCGGTTATAGTCTAGTTGAATTGTCAGTTACCAACAATTTGATCAAATTCTATATTTTTGCTTGCTCCTATTTTAACTCGTTGCAACTTTGGTTCACACCTTAGGGGCTACTGAGATCACTTGTTACACTCAAAATTTTAGATGATGCCAACTTAAATTAACTTTTATATTATTTAATTTTATTTTGTAAAGAAGCCGTTATGAAGTTAGTATGGATCATTGGGCAAAAGCGCAAGCAAGTTCTTTCCAAAACTGCAATTTGCATTATTTTTGTTAAAAAATTAGGCTTGCGTAAATAGTGAAATACAAGTGGGATTTTGTTGGGTATATTTGTTTAGTATAAACAGTAAATAAGGAGCATGTTGTGCATTAAATAATTGAAAATGTCATATTTTGGATCATTGACGGATCACTGGAGGAAAATCAATACGTTGAGAAAACCTCCTTGTGGGATTCGAACCCAAGACCATTTAGTTCATGAGTTTTATCCCACCATCACGATACTGATAGGCTATAATGCTTTTTAGTAATCAAGTTAATATGTCAATGTAAGTTTTTTTAACAAAATTATACTTATATCATGTTTGTTAGGGAGTTTTGGATGGAAAGTACGACGACCTACCAGAACAATCATTTTACATGGTTGGTGGAATCGACGAGGTTATTGCTAAGGCTGAAAAGATTGCCAAGGATAACGCGTAGAACACACTCACTTTCTTGAATATTTTGTTGGTTGATTTTGGTGGAGGAGGGTGTGCATGGAAGGGGAGTTCTGCTTCCAGAAAACTTGATGTACCAGGATCTGGGCTTATCACCGACTGTTTTGTTAAGTTGTGTTTTGAGATGGAGATCTTTGAACCTCCTGGCCAAAGATCCCTCTTGTTTTATGGGGCATTTATTTAATAACGGGGGAAAGGTGTTGGTTGGGATTGTATAGTATACTTGTTTTATTATTGTTATGGTATTTTAATTATTTTAAATGCCGCTATGTGATGGAGCATCATTACATGCTTTTATAATTCTAATTTTGTGTTTGGTATGAAAGTAAAGATGAATTGGAATTTATAAGTAAAATTACCAAAATATTCACACCTCCTTCAGATCATCCTCAATACCTTTTGTTTCACCTCTGTTGTGTCAGGCCATGGCATCGCTGTTTTTTGCTTTATCTCTATTGCTGGTTTTCATGTTTGCAACGCATCAAGCCATGGTGACACCTCCATCACTGAAGTTTGCTGCACCACCATTGATTGTGATTTCATTGCGTCAAAATAGGCCGATGAAGATTCATCTGTTTTTTTCTTTAACCGATCGTTGCTTCACCTTCAATTGTTGTTTTATTTCAACAAAACTTGGTATATAATTGATGTTAGTTTTGCTACACAAACTGATTTATGGTTTTACCGAAGTTTTTTAAAAAAAAAACTCTGAACATTTCGTTGAGAGATTGATGTTAATTTTGGTACATTGATCTTTGATTTAAAGAAAGATTCGAAGGTACACTGTGATGATGGCATTGTTTATGAATGTGATGATAGGTCTATTGTTTATGAAAATGATGAGGGTATTTTAGTGACGTTGAAACTTTTTAATTGGAATGATTTAAAATTATGATAATAATTTTGCAGAATAGTAACCAAGTTTTTTAATTGTTTTAATTAAGTTATCAAAAGTTTTTTTTTTTGTAATTTCTATCTTTAAAACCACTTAACTTACACTAAAGTGGTTTTGTTTTTTTGCAAAAAACTCTTCTGGCAACTTTTGTCAGCACCACGTAGACCACGAGCAGAGATTGGACGCTAAAACTTATGGTTTTTTAGAAAGACATTTTATTAAAAAAGTCTACGCATCCTCTTTTTGGCGTAGACGTGAACCGAGCTTTTTCCTCTCTTCTTTAATTAGGTTAATTTTCGTTGGAAGTATTCCTCTTGTTTTCTCCACAAGCGGCACCCCCATCCTTCTCAAGGCCGGAGCTGATTCCTCCTCCAGCGCCACTCCCTCCACAAACGCCGTTTCCTCCTACAGCGCAACTTCCTCAACTGCCATGTCTACCAGTGCCGTTCCCTCCACCACCGCTCACTCCATTGTAGATAAAAAATTTCTTCCGTATTTTGAAGGCAGAGGTGTTCTTTTAACGTGCTACAAATTTAAATTCCAAATTATTTTAGTAGGTTACAGGCGTTAAAAAACAGTCTTCTTTTAACATGATGTAAAGGTTTTGTCCAACTCTTATGCATAAGACATCCAAAATCTGGCCTTGCTTGAACAATTTTTATAAATTGGGCTATGCTTCTGGTTAAATAATCATTTAAATTATAAATATGATTCGAAGAAGCAAGGCGTTAGAAAACCAAATTTTGATTTTGGGTTTTCAAGTCACAAGATTATCTAAACAAAGATCCAATCACCAAACTATATAAAACAAGAAAGTAACAACTTAGTAAATTACTAATTTTGGTTAGCATTCGATACAAACTACATCTTCCAACTTCCAAGGTTGCTTGATTTTGGTTAGTGTTCCATGTTATCTATATCATCAATCAATATTAAACTTATGATATTTTAAGTGGATTTTGAGTATGAGCCATGTAATTATCCATTACTAAAATTATGATATTTTAAGTTAGGTTTTGAGACTAACATTTTGTTTCCAGCATCAATAAAAATCAATATGTTTCATGTCAGTGTAATAGACATGTTGCAACATAGGGGTCCTACACACTAGTTTATTATAAATTTCAACATTTTTCTTTACAAATAGTTTTGCTAATGGCAAATAGCCAAATTTCAACACAAAATTCATTCTAAATTTCAACAAATTTGAACACAATTTATGTTAGTTTCAATTCTATCATACTACTCAAAATATTGGTATTACAAGTCCACCCTATCTTATTATCTCATAACCTTTTGATCCAACAAAAACGATGTTGTACCCAAGATTGAGCCTTGCAATCTCCTTTAGCGTAATGCGCATCACCACCATCTTCGATGATGGAACATAAAATTTGCACCTTGCTATTATTTTCTGTAATTGCTTTGCTTTCATTACCATGAAAATGACAAGTTCAAACTCTCGTCACAACTACTAATGTAGGTGACCTCCAAAGACTTTAAACTTTGTACAAAGCAAGTGGGAGGTGATGATAAATTTGCACCTTGCTATTATTTTCTGTAATTGCTTTGCTTTCATTACCACGAAAATGATAAGTTCAAACTCTCGTCACAACTACCAATGTAGGTGACCTCCAAAGACTTTAAACTTTGTACTAAACAATTGGGAGGTGCGCGTCTGGGCTATACACACTCCTCCAACTGTAGTTAAATACAAGAGATAAGACAACATTAGAAGCAAAAAGTGTGAAATAGTAACAAACATACATTTCCAACTCATAGATACTTTAAGGATGAGCAATTATCAAGAACAGGGAAGACATTTTTCAATCCATAAACTGTCGTCTTAACAAACTCTAACGAGTTCATGTTTATCACCATCACCATTGGCGCAACCGGGTAACTAATACAAAAAAAAAACAATTCCAGGTTGTCATTATGTTTATAACAGATTGGAAAAGCTTAAAAATGGTAATAGGTAATTGAACTTACAAAGCAACAACTAGCGAATGTCACTCGTTCAAGTGACGGACTTCCTTGAATGATATGGAATACACCAGGAGCAACTGTTTGTTGAGAACCCGTATCAAATGTATCAAGCATGGAAGATTGATAAGAATTTGGTCCAATTCATCCGTTACAAACTAAACAAAGCGTAATTTGACCTTGGCAAGGGTCCCACAAGTTAAAAAACCTTTTGGGCATGTCAAGATCATGTAACTCAATATCAATCTCTCTAATATTATCATCAATCCAAGGAGCGACCAGAATAATTTGGGGCATCCGTACATGCAAGCAAAACTCATTGAAGGACTGTCCTTCTAGGGCTCCAATCAGCTTGTCATGGAGCAATAGAAGGCGCTCTATAGTGTCGAAAGGAACTTTGTCATCAAGACATAATCTCTTAATACACTTCTAGGTGTTTTTCCATTCTACTGATAAAGAAGTTGGTTATCATTGCTTCCCCTGATGTCACAAAGGAGTTGGTTACCATTGCTTCCCCTGATGTTTGTTGTGCGGACATGTGTTTGGTCAGTAGAATGGAAAACCAACTGGAAGTGTATTAGGAGATTATGTTTTGATGACAAAGTTCCTTTCGACACTACAGAGCGCCTTCCATTTCTTCATGACAAGCTGATTGGAGCCCTAGAAGGAAAGTCCTTAGATGAGTTTTGATTTCATGTACGCATGCCCCAAATTATTCCGGTTGCTTCATGGATTGATCACACGATATGTAGGAATATTAGAGAGCTTGATATTGAGTTACATGATCTTGACATGCCTAGAAGCGTTTTCACTTGTGGGACCCTTGCCAAGCTCAAATTACGCTTTGTTCAGTTTGTAACGGATGAATTGGACCAAATTCTTATCAATCTTCCAAACTTGATATCATTTGATACGAGTTCTCAATAAATAGTTGCTCCTTGTGTATTCTGTATCATTGAAGGAAGTTCGCCACTTGAATAAGTGACACTCGCCGGTTGTTGCTTTGTAAGTTCCATTACCTATTACCATTTTTAAGTTTTTCCAATATGTTTAACAAACGTATTGACCCTTTATTTTTTTGTATTGGTCACCATTGGTTGCTTCAATGGTGATGGCTGCAAACGTGAACTGGTTAGAGTTTGTTGAGACGACAGTTCATGGCTTGGAAACTGTTTTCAATGTTCTCGATAAGTTTCCATTCTTAAAGTATCTTGCAGTAGGAAAGGTACGTGCTCTACAATTTATTTATCTATACACTTTTCACTTATAATTGTCTTATCTATTGTATTTAACTATAGTTAGAGGAGTACGTAAAGACTAAACTAATAGCTCCAAGTTTCCTAGTACAAAGTTTAAAAACTTTATAGTTTACCTACAGTATTAGGCAAGAGCTTGAAGTTATCCACTACGTGATAATGAAAGCAAAGCAATTACAGAAAATTATAGCAAGGCGCAAATTTTATATGCCACCACCGAGGGTGGCGATGATGCGTGGGGCACTACAGGGATTGCAAGGATCAACGATGGGTGCCACATCGTATTTGCTGGACCACAAGGTTATGAGAAAGAGGACCTGAATTTCATGTCGATTGTCACAGTAGTGTAGGGAAATTAGGGCTCTTATAAAAGACAATAGATAACAGTTAATGATGAAGGTAACAAGGGTGGCTCGAGCTTTAACACGTGTCATGAGACTTGGAGAGGCGTCAACCTGTTAAACTACACTAATAATTTAATTTCTGCAGCCATTTAGACCCTGCACATAACTGACTGTAGAACTAAACTAGAACAATCAAATGATAAAAAGCTCAGAAAATTGCTACTGGTATTAAATTCATATCAATTAATTTTAAACTGTTAATACATTTTAGTATGATGTATAGATCAAAAGAACCATATAATTAAGAGCAAATATTTATAATTTTTTTCAAGTAATTTGAAGTACTAAAGGAAGTTCAAAATATTCAAATACAGGTCCATTCCATAAATTATCTTACAAACAGTTCGTAAATAATAACCCGTATGGTAGAGCTAAGAACACAAGTTATGATGTGTGTGATAGAATTATTATAATAACTAACTAAGAAATAAACATCCTAATAGTACAAAAATGTTAATTTCACCCATTTTTCTCACCCTAAATTGTTGATGTCTTTCTGCTACTACTAAAACGATTTGTTTTCCATAGTTTTTCTTGGGAAAACAAGTTAAATGTTATTAGGCACCCTCTTAACACATGAAGACTCATGTAAATTAATTAGGGATTTAAGGGAACGTCGATCGAATTTTATGTTAATTCATTGTTTGATCGAGTCTGTTGTTTGTTCAATCTTTTATCTGGAACGTTGTTGATTATATCTGATTTTCAGTCTAGTCTTGTAAGCCTATTTAAGGACTTGTTTCATTTGAATAAAGATACATTGAATTTGTGAGCACATCCGATACTTACTTGGTTACAACAAAAGACTGATGTAGATGAATCACACAGAATAGGAGAATCAGTGAAGATGTAGATGAATCAAAGTGAAGACACCTACAAAAGTGACGATTTCAAACATGAAAATGCGAAACTAGTGAACAAGAACACTTTCGATCGATCGAGTGTGGGACTACTAAAGATTAAAGAATGAATATTGTACAAGAAGACTTACCAATCGATCTTGAGTAGGGTGGAGTTGTGGAGGTCTTGATTATCTTTCTCCATATGAAAAGTTAACTCGAATAAAAACAAACATGAGTTATTTCCGAGTGTTTGGTTGTGTCTGTTATGTATTTGTACTGAATAATCTCTGTCACAGGATGGAAAAGAAGCCAATTCGGTGTGTTTTTGTAGGATATGATTCCGATCGAAAGGGTTGGCGTTGTTGTAATGCTAGTACAAGGAAGATTCATGTTTCAAGGAATGTCAATTTTGATAAAAACTCATCATGGCGATCTATTGAAAATCAAGTACTGTCGAATTCAAATCAACTTCGGGAAGAACTTGAAGCATCAAGAATTAACTTGGTCTTTGATAAAAGTGATTCGGTTAACACGGAAGATGAAGAAACGGTACATCCAAGTGAGGAAAGTATTGAACTAGAAACTCAATTAAGAAGGTCTTAAAGGATAAGATAATCAAATCCTCGTTATGCAAATTATGCCATTGTGGTTGAATTTTTTGGAGCAGAAAATTATCATGAAGCATGTTTAATAGAGGAATGGGTGTTGGCTATGTAAGAGGAAATGATTGCATTGTTAAATAATCAAATTTGGGAACTAAAACCTAGACCAGAAGATGTAAAACCGGTCTCATGTAAATGGTTGTATAATCTGAAACAACGTCCTGATGAGTTGGTAGAGAGGTACAAAACGTGTCTTGTTGCTAGAGGTTTTTCAAAACAATATGGACTGTATTATCAGGTAAATTCAGCATTGTTGCCAAGTTAACGACTGTACGGGTTCTTCTTGCTGTTGCGGTTAGCAAAAAGTGGAAGTTGTGGCAAATGGATGTTAGCAACGCGTTTTTATACGGTGATCGTGATCATGTTATATACTTGGATCAACCATTAGGTTTTGAAGATCAAGAAAGGCATGATTATGTTTGTAAGTTAAAGAAGGCGATTTATGGGTAGAAGCAATCTCCACACGCTTGGTTCAGAAAAATTGGAGAACTTCTTGAACAAAATAGGCATGTCTTAACTAGTGTAGATACAAGTTTGTTTGTCAAGAAAGTCGGGCACAAAGTGGTAGTTGTACTCGTGTATGTTGATGATTTAATCATCACAGGTGATGTTGATGAAGAGATTCAACAACTCAAATACCCGAGACCAATTTGTGCGTATGATTCAAAATGAAAGATATTGGCCGGGAGGGTTGTTCACTTTCTTGGTTTAGAATTAACGTATATTGGTGATGATTTTTTATTGCATAAATCATAGTATGCAAGTGGTTTATAGCACAGGTCCAATATGGTTCAAAGCAAAGGAGCTACAATTCCTAAGGATGCAAAGTTACATGCTGATCAAGGAAGGGAGATTGACAACCACATTATATCGAAAATTAGTGGGGAGTTTAATATACCTCACATTAACAAGACCCGACATTTCATTTGTAGTCGAGGTCTTGAGCGGGTATATGCAGTGTCTGAGACGACCTCATGAAGGTCTACTGATAGGAGCGTGATGTAGGTCCAGGTTTTGATTGGGCCGATTCCCCTATTTGAGCCTGCCCACCGTTGGTTGTTGAAGGGCTGGATGTAACCCTGACTTGTGTGACACTACTGATCAGAAATCTGTTCATGGGTGGGCTAGTCACTAAAATAGCAGTAGCGAGAGGTGCAAATGTGCAATAGGGTGATGCGACTCACGGACATGTCGGCGTTGAAGTTATGATTGACGCATACTGCATGCTTCCTCCCACGCGGGCAGTTGTTGGTTGATAGCCAATCCGATCGGGTCATACTCTAAAGGTAGCCTCCGACCAGCTGAACCAGATGATTCTCAATTACAGAACTTTCCACATATGATAGTTTGTCAGCTATCTCCTTCAACTTCTGAAAATATGCTTCAAAAGACAGTAAATCGGTTAAAATGAGATTCATAAATTTGGTTTTAAGGGCTGTTGCATATGAGCCCTTGTTGTTCAGAAAGATGCTCTTAATGCGGTTCCAAGCTTCAAAACCTATGGATTCGATTTCCAGAACCCGAACCAATAACTCATCCGACAATGTCCTGTGGATCCAGTGTAGGAAGATTGCATCGATTTTGTTCCAAGAATCAAACGCTGGATCTGTAAAAGCAGGAGGTTTTGTGCCATCAATATGATGAAGGACATCATAACCTCATGCATGAAGCAAAAAGAGCTTGACCCAAGATGAATAGGACACCTTGGTACCGTCCAAGACTCAGGATTTTGTGTTGAATGTTCGTAACAATGTAGAAGGGGTGAAGGGCAGGAAACTGAGATTTATTTGACAAACTATTGTTGGCATCTGATAAGGTGGGTGGGTACAGGGAAAGATGGAAACCGAAAGAAATGTAAGAAAAAATGGATCGGCTTTCGGCTGTAGCCAATCTCGATGGTAGCGGCTGTCAAACCCCTATAGTTTGATCGGCGCAACAATGTTAGGGTACAGAGCAGTGGACTCTAATACCATGTAATTTGTAACTCTCTTTCTCATTTCTAATGTCAACACTAAGTAGTAAGTACAGATAAACACACAACTAACCTAGATCTCAAAAAGGAAACTCAATAATACAACATAAATCTAGGCTAATTGACATGAAGTATAATAAAAATGGATAAATGATAATTTTGACAAATAAACAGGCTGTCAAGGCAATACACAAACCAAACTGGTTTCACTCAAAGCGGTTTTGATCCTCCTTTGACCAAACCGGACCGATTCCTAACCCGAGCTGGTTTGGTAAAAATAACCGATTTAAGCACTCTACTGTGTTGCCTTGACAACCTACAGGAACCGGTTTGAAGGGATTGAAACCGGTTTAGGTCGGTTTTAATGGCAAAATCTCAAACCTATGCCAAAACGGCGGTTCGGACCGGTTTGGATAGAACCGGTTTGAGATCGCTTAAATACCGGTTTGTATGCCCAAACCGGCTTTTTTGTTTATCTCTACAATATAGAAGTACAAAACTGAATTGAAAAAGGGCTACAAATATGGGTGTAATAGGAGCCAAGTCCAAATTCACTTAGGCTCGGGCTTGTTTTGACTTAAGAGAGCTCAAGATCAACTCAATAAAAATTTTCAAACTCGAGCTCGGATGGCTTATTTATTATTAATTATTTAACTTTTTTCCTTTTTATTATTAATTTAATATATGTATTTTCATATTAACATAATAGATATGATTTTATTATATTTATGATAATTTTTTATATAAAACAATTACTTCTATAAATACACACTTATTTAATTACATAAAAATTATATAAAAAAAGCTCATTTAGGCTCGTGAGCCGGCATGGGAAGCAGGAGCTGGATAACTAAACGAGCCGTATTTCAAGTCTCGGGCTCAGGCTAGTTTAAGCTTGTCTGTTCACAAACAAGAACATGCGTCACAATTTAATCAAAGTTCATGCATCGTTTGTTTGTTCGTGAAGAGCACGTATATTGGCATCATGTGCATTGAAGTTCACTTTTTTCATCTTTGAAAGAAGAAAAACAAACAAACATTAAAATAAGTTTTTATTTTTTTAGGTAATTGTGAGAACTGGTTACAACAAAACTCACCAGTTCTCACAATGACCTAAAAAAAAATAAAAACTTATTTTAATGTTTGTTTGTTTTTTCTTTTTTCAGAGATGAAAAAAAGGAACTTCAATGCACATGATGCCAATACAAGTGCTCTTCACGAACAAACAAATGATGCATGAACTTTGATTAAATTGTGACGCATGTTCTTGTTTGTGAACAAACAAGCTTAAACTAGCCTGAGCCCGATACTTGAAATACGGCTCGTTTAGTTATCCAGCTCCTGCTTCCCATGCCGGCTCACGAGCCTAAATGAGTTTTTTAATATAATTTTTATGTAATTAAATAAGTGTGTATTTATAAAAGTAATTGTTTTATATAAAAAATTATCATAAATATAATAAAATCATATCTATTATGTTAATATGAAAATACATATATTAAATTAATAATAAAAAGGAAAAAAGTTAAATAATTAATAATAAACAAGACATCCGAGCTCGAGTTTGAAAATTTTTATTGAGTTGATCTTGAGCTCTCTTAAGTCAAAACGAGCCCGAGCCTAAGTGAATTTGGGCTTGGCTCCTATTACACCCCTATTTGTAGCCCTCTTTCAATTCAGTTTTGTACCTCTGTATTGTAGAGATGAACAAAAAAGCCGGTTTGGGCATACAAACCGGTATTTAAGTGATCTCAAACCGGTTCCAACCAAACCGGTTTACAAACCGACCCAAACTGGTTTCAACCCCTCCAAACCGGTTCTTATAGGTTTGGCATCTCCTTCTCTCAAACTGGATTCCAAACCGAACCGGTTTCACCCAAACTTGAAAACTATGGTGATGAGGAACAATGCGTTTCTTTGGTTGCCTTCTTCTAATTCACACATAGTTCCTCATCACCTCAAAGAAACGTCTTAAGGACCCACGACTGCCGGTCTGCCGTTAGTTTCCTGTTCAATACATTAAAAATACCCGATATCTTTCAAGATATGCTTAGATAACATAGTTTGTTTCAATTAAATTAAATTGTATGAAGCTCGATTTGTTATTCACTTGTTGAAAACCAATCATATATGTATTCATCCAAATGTATATCCGTAATCTACAAAAATAAACTTTATTATAACATTTATATACATATACCTTTGTGTAGAACTCATATATTTCATTATTATAATGAGTTTATTAATTCATGTAATGAACTCTAATAGTTTAAATAATTCGGATTAAAATTATCTCACTCTAATTGTCTGGTTTTCATACATAGTCGATTAGTCATCTCAATTCTCTCGATGCCAGTATACACTAGGTTTGTTTATCAACTCATCATTTGAATCAATTGTCACAATGCGTTTTATCGCATATTTAAATATTGTTAGCTATAGGTTTTGCATCATTCGTTTTCAATTAATTTAGTCTCGAAGTTAATTATTTTAAGCACACGAGTTGTTACGATGAATATGAGAAAAGACTAGCGTGTAGGTATACTTTTAGGGCATGTGAACTCATTTTGGGAACCAAAAAAATATTTCAAGATCCGAGCACACAAAAATGTTCGTTTTTGTGTAACGAGTATGTTGAACATGCTATTGACACGTTTTGCTTAACTTTGACTTGTTTGACTAGTCTTGACCAACGTTTGCTTTTAGTTGACCAGCCTTACCGAGTCCTGTGAGTGACGGGAATGACCCCGATCAATCCAAAAAGACAGATGTGACCCGTTGCGTCCCGGTATCACCTCAACGACGGTTCCAATCTCCAGAACATAACTGACAGCACATTCCCACCGTGAATCCTTCCAAAAACTTGCTAAAGAACCTAATTAATCCATATTGGTTCATAAACACTTGATCAAATCATAAAAATGTGAATCAAACCTCAAAATCACAGATATACTTAAACTCGATAAACAACCAAAATCGACAACATCCAAACTTACCTTCTTCGTAAAAGAGGAAAGTTGGCCAGAAACTACGGTTTAAGACCTAACCGTCGTTGTAGCCGCTGGTCTATCCTCCCAAACAGGTTCGTCGCTCACGAACTAACCACCGTCACCTCTCGACTGTATCAATCGGAGCCCAAACAGGGTCCACCAGTCGCAACCATCGCCGTCTGTGACTTTGTGGTGGTGATTTCGTGGGGGAACGAGGATGAAGTTTGGAGATGATGAAGAAGGATCGCCGAAGGCCAGGTTTTTATATTTAGGGTGGGTATAAATCGCATGAAGAACCGGTCTGAATTACATGAATTGTTAGTTCTAACCGATTATATTTTTGTATCTGTAATATTCTAGAAGTAACGCAAACAATCTCATAATATTTAGTTCTTCGGATAAAGATTAATCTGGAGAACAGACGAGTTTAACGAATTAAATCTGCATGTTTAACTGATTTAATCGTTTTTCGTCTTCTTTGCGTTTAAAAATCTGAATAGATTTCTTAATTGGATTTTAATAATCATTTTAGCATCATGATGTTGTTAGAGCCTTAATTATCACGTTTTTGATAATGCCCGATCTTCGAACATAAATCAGTATATCGTCCTTTTCCTCGCGCAAGAACCAAATAATTATGTGACAATTAGTTATGAAAAGTTTGTAAGTTTAAATGGCTTAATTTAATAAATTAGGCCTTAGGTCACGCCTGAATTCTAATTGAGGCTTATTGGGTTTAACTGGACATAGTTTGTTGGGTCCGATTAACAATGATACGTTTACGGAAAATTAACGGGTGTCACACAATGAGATTCAAAGGCATTTTAACAACATTTACGCCTCAGTACAATGACGGCCGAGAGGAAAAACAAAACGGTTGTTCATATTATAGTAAACTCTACTTGTGAGCAAAAGCATTCCAAAGGTGTTCTAGGGAGAAGCTGTCATGTGGACATTTTAGGTTCTCAACAGTTGTCCTACTAAGGTTATAGTTAACATTAGATGTAGGCAGGCTAATTTTTTTTGAACCGGTTTCTATTTGAAACGGTTCTGGTCAACAAAGTTAACACTCGGTTCCAGTCAACAAAGTCAATAACTAGTTTTGGTTCCAAGCGATTTTTGGCTACCATTTTCGGTTTCGGTTCCAATTTCTTCGAGAATCCGGAACCGATGTCCCCATCGGTTCGGGTTTTTTACCCACCTCTAGTTGACATTACTCCACAAGAGGCTTGGATTGGTTTTAAACCCACTATGGAACACTTTAGGGTTTGGTAAAGTTCAACACATGTTAGCATGCCCAAAGAAAAACGAAGTAAACTCAATGTCAAAGTGTCGCTTGTATCATGACAGAAGTTAAGAAGTTGAAAAGTTGTCAACTTCTTAATCTCACTAACTAGGAAAGTTACAATTAGTAAAGATATCATTTTAGAAGAAGACAAAGCATGGATATGGGAAGTGTGAAAGGTTTTGGTTGTGAAGCGATTGAGTTGCCGGTTGAAGAAAGTGAATTGGAATCAATTGTTGCCTGAACTAAGAAGAGCCTAATCAGAATTTCAGACGGATCCAACATATGCAGTTGGGCCTAGCAACAAAAAAATTGAGCCTGCAAACACTGATACAAATGGGCCGGATAGAGTGCGGGCTAAAGTCCAGGATTGGCTTCAATTGGTTTCCACCAACCATAACTGATAGAACAAAGCTTCACAATTTTATTGAATCTAAAACTTTATGAGTTTATGGTACAAGAAAAACAAAAACTCTCTAACCCTATTTATAATAAATAAACCATAAACCAACTATAATTCAACTACCTATTTTCTAGGAATTTTAAATAACTTGATATATTCTTCGTATTTAATCCTATTCTAATTATAAACTAAATCAAACTCTAACCTAAATATTCTCCCAAATTAATCTTACCCAAAACAATTATAAATAGGCCTTAAAAGTAGCCGGTGCATGTTTCTTTTTTTCTTCGACCTTTGTATCTATGATTGAGTTGTGAAAAATTCTGGATATGTTTATGTAAGTAAAATCAAAATTATGAAGGCTTTGTATAGAGCCGAAAAGAATAGTTAAAATAGATTCGTAGACCCGGCCGACCATAAACTCTATAATTTACTCCTTTAACTATCTGATAAGTACAAGATTAGTTCAACACGAGCTGCATTTAGCAGTGATCAAACAAGTGAACAAGGGAGGGTAGAGTCCGACAGCCAACATGTTACTTGCAAGATTACATAACTAACAAAATAAGTGAAGATAAGATATATGTTACTACGAAAAACTTGAACTTGTTATGTTTAAAATACCGATGAAGAGTGAAAAATGAAAGATTGCCACGAAGTAACTTTTATATCATATTTGTTGTTTGTTATTGTAATGTAATATCATTAAATTAAATATGAATAGTGAACGAGTTGTCACGTATTTACCATGAAAGTGATTGGGTAAAAATGTTGGAAGGTAGTAAACGGCACAATTCTGCGTAGAGACAGACTGAAGGAGTAGCAACGGCTACTTACAACACATCACCGTCACAACCCGGAGAATATGAACCTGACCCGAATAGTCAAACCACCCACCACACTAGTCAAACAAAAGCCTGTGCCCATCGGTATCCAAACCCCAACCCATCATTTCAGACCCGACACGTGTTCCACTCTCATTGGGTCACACATCAAGAATCCTATGACTTACTTTTCTGAGTTTCTCTTTCTATAAAACCAAACGACGCCGCATCCCCTTTCCCCCTCATCCCTTGCTTCTCACTCCCGCAACGTCGAAATGGCGCCAAAAGCCGTAACTGTAACTTCTCCGGCAGTTCTTCCAGTAACATTTCCGGCCGGTTTTGCCGTTTTTACTCTTGTTCTTCTTTTTGCGGCCTCCGTCACTGCGCATGATTACTCAGATGCTCTCCGGAAATGCATTCTCTTCTTCGAAGGTCAGCGTTCCGGGAAACTTCCGTCGGATCAGCGCGTAAAATGGCGCGGTCATTCGGCATTGCACGACGGAGCTTCCGCGGGGGTAACTATTTCATTCTGATATCGTATTTTAATGTTTCTAACGATTTAGTGAAATGTAGGTTTATTTTTGATATTTGATATTTTTCACAAAATTTTGATATTGCATTCTGATCTCTCACCACTTTGTTTGGTTGTTGTTGTGATCTGTGTGCTCGTCATTCTATCATCCTCACGTTATGAACAAGTTTCGTCTAAGTCAAAATCTCAAAATCGCAATTTCGTATTTCTGTTCTTTTTATTCTCGTTTTGATTGATTGTGAAATTTACAGGTGGATTTGCGCGGAGGATACTACGACGCCGGTGACAACATCAAATTCGGTTTTCCGATGGCGTTTACGACGACAATGCTTGCCTGGAGTGTAATCGATTTCGGTAGAATAATGGGATCTGAGCTAGGAAATGCGGTCAGGGCAGTGAAATGGGGGACAGATTACTTACTGAAAGCAACTGCAACAGACGGCGTCGTTTATGTTCAAGTTGGAGATGCTATATCGGACCACAATTGTTGGGAGCGCCCGGAGGACATGGATACGCTGCGTACGGTGTATAAGATCGATCGGAACCACCCTGGATCTGACGTGGCAGGGGAAACTGCCGCTGCGTTGGCCGCTGCATCGATTGTTTTCCGGTCACGTGACCCTATGTACTCTCGCATCCTTCTCAACCGTGCTGTGAAGGTACGTTTTGTATTTCTTATTTTTGTTATAGCATGAATGTAATCTTCAAATATGATTATCATATGTGACATTTGCTACTTGGATTGTTCACATGCTTGAAAACAGGGAAAATCATGTGAATAGCATGTTGATTGTTGACTAATGATAACATGTATTATCAAAATACTTTTTAATAAAAATAATCTAATCTCTAATATTTTATAATCAAAATTTTAAAACATTACATTCTTTTCACAGATTTCATGTTATCTCCATGCATCATTTTAGACATATGAATTGCTTAGAATGCAAAAAAAAAAAAAAGACTAATCCTATGTGCACATATGAACATTTACTGTTCTACCCTATCGATGCTTCTTGGTCAATGTGATAATATTTCAGCTATTAATAATTTCATATCAGAGGTAAATTCACTTTTTTGACTATTATTTATAGCAATTGGGTCCCAACCGAACGTTTTTCTGGTAACTTTAACGCTTCCCAAAGCAGTTTATTTATCATCAATTTACTTGCATCTTCGTTAGGTCTTCCGGTTTGCTGACACATACAGAGGTGCATATAGCAATTATTTGTATTCTGCTGTTTGCCCGTTTTATTGTGACAACAATGGTTATCAGGTATTATCCTTAAATAATGTATCTTTGTCACAACCACTAAACTAATCAAAATGCATGTACTTGTGAAGATTCTTCAAAACATCAGTTTGTAACATAATTATTACATTTGTGAAACTATATAGATAACATTTTGTGAAGTGGATGTCATCATTTAGACTCTTTTGGTGACGTGGAACATGTCATCTTACATTTGTGAAACTATTATTGATATAATTTACATGTTTAAATACTTACTAATGTCACATCATCAAATCTTAACCTTTCGTTTTATAATTTTTTAAGTACAATGTCAAAATTGGATTTATAAAACTTTTTTTTTAGAAAATTAGGTTAGCGTTGTTTTTAGTAGTATTGGTGCTGCTTATTATTATTTATTTTATGCAACATTTGTTTTAACGAGTTAGTTTCATCAGGATGAATTACTATGGGCAGCTGCTTGGTTACACAAGGCATCAAGAAGACGGCAATATAGAGAGTATATCATACGAAATGAGGTCATCTTAAGGGCAGGGGATACTATTAATGAATTTGGTTGGGATAACAAACATGCCGGCATCAATGTTCTTATTTCAAAGGTACATAAAAAAAACTCTAGTGTATCATTATTCGTACAATGTTATCTGCTTATATTTGACATATTTTCATAAGTTTTTATCTAATTATTTTATTAAAACGCGTCTAACAAGTATGAATATTTATATTGTTAGGAAACGTTAAAAGTTTGGGTACTTTTCTTTTAATTAATATCTCCCCTTGTCAAATTCTTGTCTTAAACTATCTGTAATTCTCAATTTATTTTTTTTTTAATTTTTTCTCATAGTGTCACATCATCCCTTTTCACTCTTGTTTTTTTACCAATGTAACTCTACATTGATCACTCGTGTTTTTCAACTCTTCTTATTTTAATCCATGAATTAAAACCAAGTTATGTCCTCTCCATCAATCAAAATTAGTCATCTAACCATGATGAACTTCTTGCATGGTACTATAATTCTATGATGAAAATAAGTGTGTGTACGGTGTTCCTATTCTTGCATGGCAGTACCTGTAATGCAAGAAAATGCACTTAACACATGCATCATATTTATTACTATCGCTTTGGTTTTAACAATTCATTTCACATGTACCGTCTTTTCTTGTTTTAGCTTCAACCAATGTATTTAAAACGGACCGGTTGGTGTCGGATGGGTCCGGTTAGGGGTTTTGGGTCGTTTTTGGGTGAACCGGCCGGTCGAACGGAAAACTGGTGGTTGAACCATTTTTTTTTAAATTTTTTTATTTTTTTTAATTATTTTTTGATTTTATATATATATATATATATATATTTATAAAATGTATATAAAATCATCCGGCTCTTAAATCCGGTCCGACCGGTCAGACCTCTGACTAGTAAGGAGACCGGTTCGACGTCCGGTCCGGTTATGAAAACATTGGCTCCAACTCATCCTTCTGGCATATATCATTTCTTCTTCATAATTCTTCATAAAATTTACAGATGGGATCGAAAAAATCCCAAATACACAGCACGTTAGTGCGTGCAAACCCTAGATGTGTGTTCCTTCCTTCTTCCTCCATGTCAACAACGTGCAGCTTCATTACGGCGCGCTACAAATGGTCTTACAAATGGTCTACTACTCCTTCCACCTCGCACACTACATGGTACCGTTAGATATAACCTTAGTTTGTGTGGAGATATTCCTTCTGGTCATTCTGATGTCTTTTGTAATGTACCCCATACCCTAATTACTTTTAGGCGTCAGCAAGTCACATGGTTTCTAAATTCCAATTTTCTATTGCCTAAATCATGTTTATTTCTAAAGTGGAAAGCACGGGTGGGTCCCATTCTCAAATGGGTCCTGGCCCAATTTCTCACGAGAATCGGTCAAATTGTCAAAATCGCTTTCTTCTATACATTATTTTTTCGTTGTCCATCCATCAATTCATTTTTAATTAAAAAATTGGAATAAATCTAATACACTTGTAACTTGAAAGAAGTGTTTTACCGATTTAATTTTGGTGAGAAAGTAAGGTAAACGAGTATATAACCGTCTTATTTATTATTGTTTAAGTAAAATGTATATTATTTATATGGTTTTCACAATTCTCTAGTGTAATAAAACTTTACAAATGCTCTCTTTAAGCAACAAATGGTTGGGGCGCTGTGTATTGTGTCTCTACTTTCAGATAGAATGTGCTAAACTGCTAATGCAACAAGTTTTGCACCCTTAAAGTTTAGGTTTTTGTGGGTCATGTGATGGATGTAACAAGGCAGTAGTGACAATTCCTACTTTCAAATTCCCATACTTTTATGGACGTAATTAGTATTTCCTCATAAATACGTAATAGATAAAGATTTTGAGATTATATCACATACATCTTATTTCCCAATTCCAATATCCTAGGACTATCCATCCATGTGCAAAGTTTTTTCCTCTTAGCTAATTATTAATAGTTATTACTTAATATTTATGCAGGAAGTTCTGATGGGAAGATCACCTGATTTAAAATCATTTCAAAATAACGCAGATGCTTTTATATGTTCATTATGTCCTGGAACTCCTCATCTTCAAGTTCAATACTCACCAGGTTTGTTTTCTGAAAAAAATCGTGACATTAGCTATTTTTAGGAGTCTTTTATATACCCATATAGTTATTTCTAATCAAATCACTCGTTTAGCCACGAGACAGTCACATATATAATTTCACTCATGTATGTACTGGTATTTGCATAGATGATAATATTTAGGGTAGAGACAAGAAAATATAGTTATTCACGGCTGAAGATTTCACGTATCTCATGCCTATTTTATATGCGTTTATTTTTATATGGTCATAGAGGTATTCTACATGGTCAAACTTTTTTGAGATGCTTATTATTTATCTGTTTTGAAATTTATAATTTGGTTATAAATTAGGTGGATTGATATTTAAAGCTGGAGGAAGTAACATGCAACATGTAACTTCACTATCTTTCCTACTGCTGGCCTATTCCAACTATCTTAGCCATGCCAATCATGTGGTGACATGTGGCGGTAAATCAGCTTCCTCTTCTCTTCTCAAAGACTTGGCCAGACGTCAGGTAAATTAAATCTTTATCGTACTCTACAACATGTTCAATTATTTTTCAAGAATAGATTGGTTGCGGGGAGTCAATGACTCATGGGCGCTTTGAAACGACCCATTATCGTGGGGCGCATGATCGTGACTTGGTTTCTTGTCAAATAGGAAGTCTTGGGTTCAAATACGGATAAAATTTTTAGTCTAGAAGCCAATAGGAGTTAGATTTGTTTTTCTTAAAAAAACTAATTTCAGGCCCAATTTTGAAATGGGAAGAATATCGGTTATAAACTTGTAATATTGTCCAACCTTTTACAAACTAAATCACACATATTTTTTTATTCATGAACCTTGTTTTATCACACACCCATATGGATGAGGTATATGTCCCTACGTTTATATAACCGGACCGGATTGATATCATAAATACCTAAAAAATACTAAAAACATTATAAAACAAAAATAATTAATGTTTAAATAAACATAATCACATTTACAAAAATATAAAAGGTTTACTTTTAATGTTTTCTCATTTGGTTCTTGGAGGTTCGGTGGTTCAATCCGTCAGACTAGTAACCAGCTGGTTCAACTATGAGCGTCCAAACTTGTTATTTTGAACTGGTTGCCTTACCTGTTTCTCGGCTGACAGGTCGGTCTAGTCTGGTTTTAACAACATTGATATTTTCTTTCAAAATGGCTTGGATCTAATTTGGTTTGGATTTAATTCGTTATATGATTTGTTAACCAATGAGTCAGGAGTCTTTGAAAAAATAGCCTCTCTATTTGATAAAGGTAAGGCTTGTTTTGTCCCACCCTTTTTAAACCCTACTAATTATTGAAATTATTGGAATCTTACGTGGTATGTTTGGTTCTTTGACTTTGTTAACCAAATTGGATCTAGTTCCAAAAGAATTCAGATTGGGCACCTCTAGCGATACATACTTCCGGATACACTATTTTTCTGGTCATGGGTTTAATTTTAGCGGGCATAACTTTATTGAGCATTATACAAAGTTACATATAATTGTTATCTGTCATGAATGATGAATCACTTTTAAATGTTAACCATCAACACACCACTTCTCAATAGTTGTTAAATGCTATAAATTTTTTTCGTAAACTTCATTTTTTTTTTACAGTAACTAATTTTAAGTAATGCTATAATATCAGTTTCGATTATAATGTTACTTAAATCTATTAAATAATATTTTAACAATTTAACAATATATCAAACTTTATAAAGCATCTCAAATAAACTTTATTCATAGTAACAAGTAAGTTAGTAACATCAAATTCTACAAAATAAAATATGTCAAGTAGTTAGGTTGGTAGGCTTACCATGCTTTTGTATTTTATTCTTTTTGTTCTTTGAACTTAACCAAGCCTGAAGCGTAGGACCAGACTAAGATTGTGCATTTGCGGTGTTGAATTGAGGTTAACAATATATGACTGATATTATATGCAATTTAGTGTAATAAAACCCATTAAAGTTAACTGACAACATTACTCTATGGCGATTATCTATGATATATCAAAATGTTTAAATGATACAAGGGGTGAGACTTCAAATCTAATCTTTACCTAATAAAAGAGTCAGAGCCGGCCCCAAGAATAAAAAAAAATTCCGGGGCCTAGGGCAAGAAAAAAAAATGGACCCTTTTTGGGGTGGTGAACCGAACAGTATTTATAACTGAAAAAACCCGAACCAAATTCGGTTCCTAACCGTATCTGAAATCTATTTTTTAGTTCAGTTGTTCAAAATTTTTTTTTAATTCGGTTTGTTTGATTAACCGATTAAACCAAATTCAGATTTAAATTTATTATCTTATTAATAATATACAAGGTTGAATTTGGTTTATTCGTTTTTAACCAGTTTATTCGACTTAAATCAGTTTATTCGGATGTTTATTCAATTTTTAACCGACTTATTTGGTTTTTAATTGATTTATTCGGTTTGCTCATTTTCAACCGAAACCAAACTGATCCACTTCTTAAATTCGGTTCGGTTATTGGATAGGGAAAGAAATTAAAAACCAATTAAACTATGCTGAATAAACAATTAACTGAACTGATAAACACCTCTAGTTTAAAGAGAATGAAAGCAACTTCTTATATTTTAAAAAAAATTGTTTTTTGTACACTTTAAATCATATGTTTTTAAATGGTTATTTATTTGTTGTTTATACAAATTTTTTTTATATAATATATAAAAAATTTAAAATTTTGGATCCCCTAAAGTGTCGGGCTCGGGGCGGTCGCCCACCTCGCCCCTCCTAAGGGCCGGCCTTGAAAAGAGTAGCTAGGGTGCCACATGTCACTCTAGAATGTCACTTTAGGGTTTAACCTCAGCCTATTTTTTCCGCCTATATCTCCTATTGATTAAAGGACACGTGTTACTCTCTGATTTATCCTCAGCTTTATGTTTTTGTTTCCCGTTTATATCAAATAATTTTTTTTTAAATAATACACAAAATTTAGTATACATTTAGATAATAGTATATGTTTAATATTAAAAAAATATTTTAAAGTTATAACTTTATTTATAATTTAAACTATTCAATCATCTAATAATTTTTAAATTTTGATTAATAAGCATTGTTATATTTTTTCTTTATACAACTCGTATGATACACAAGTTTCTAACCTAGTTGTAAATAAATAACGTAAATTTATGAATAGGCTTGTGTGTGGTTTGCTCTTGAAAAATCTAAAACCGATATTAACTTTTTTTCCTCAAGCTCGCGTATTATAACAACAAAAAGAACCAAAAACATAAAAAAAACCGGACCTGAAAACTGAAACTAACCCAACAAGAACCAACCTAATACCCAAACCAGTTTCCAATCCAACCCAAGTTGTAGGTTTGGAATTGGGTTAAACCGAGCCCATTTTATAAAACACGGTTTATGCACCTGAGCACCTCTGCCAAAAGCGCATCTATGCCCAATTCTTTTATGTACAATTTTTTTGGGATGAAATTTGTGGCTAAGGCCTCTACTTTTACTATTCTTTCGGGAAGTTCTATTGTAGACTTGTAGCCTCGTTTATTTCATTCAAGCTCAGATCTTATGTTCGATTTACAGGTGAACTATATACTCGGGGATAATCCGATGAAAATGTCTTACATGGTTGGATACGGACCCCGTTACCCACAAAGAATTCATCATAGAGGCAGTTCGTTGCCATCTGTTAGAGTTCATCCAGCTCACATAGGCTGCAAGGCTGGGTCACATTACTTCTTGAGCCCAGACCCAAACCCAAACGTGTTGGTTGGAGCTGTGGTTGGTGGGCCCAACACCACAGATGCGTTTCCGGACTCTAGACCTTTCTTTCAAGAATCAGAACCCACGACATATATAAATGCGCCGTTGGTGGGGCTGTTGGCCTACTTTGGAGCGCACCCTTGATTTAAATTAAAAGTGGAGCAATGAGTAGTGGTGCGCAAAATGGTCACCCGCCCGAACTTGTTTAATTTTATTATCAGTTATAACCCGAGCTTATTAATTTTTTTTTCCAGAATGGAAAAGCTTGCAAAATGTTACTACTTATAGTTGTATCTACCATATTATGTTTTCTATGTTTGGTAAAATTCCCGTGATTAAGGAGCATTTCTTCTGCATTGTGTGCATCGAGCATTAAAAAATGTAATTTACATCTAATTTGATATTTTAATTGAATTAATTTTGTTAAGCATGTCGGTTATTAGTGGTTATTAGTACAAAAAGTTGATTGTTTTTAATCTTTTTTTACTCATTCCTACAAAGTATGTAAATTTTGAGATGATTATGTTTTGAACGAGAGAAGAGAAACCTTCGAATAAAATTAAAAAAAAAAACAATTTACGTTATGAAGAAATTATGATAGTGACTCACACTTTTTGTTTTTATGGTTGTAATACATATAAACTCCAATCATCCTCAGGTATAGGTATCATTAACCACATATTTCATTAATTATGTTACCATAGTCACTAATTTTCTGCTACTATGCATTTCCAAAACAAAACCAAGAAAAACCGAACCTAAAATTAAAAAATTCAATAAAAAAGATTATTACGATTATGTTTACAAAATCCTATGCCTTTTCTGCCTTGCACCTACACAAAAGCCATTACCTATATGGTTTTTGTAAAAAAAAATCCTTGATTCGAAAGGCTTTTTCCTAGGCCTGTAAACGAACGGAACGGAACACAAGCATTTTCGTGTTCGTTCATTTAGATTTAACCGAACACGAACACATTAACGAACATGAATATTGTGCTCGTGTTCGTTTATTAAGAAAATGAATGTGTTCGAGTTCGTTTGTGTTCGTTAATTAATAAATTAAACGAACTGTTCATGAACATAAATGAACACAAATGAACCAAAATAAACGAACAAACATAAATGAACATTATTTAGCACAGATGAACAATCATATAAACGAACATGAACACTATTGAACAAATATAAACGAAAACAATTGAACAAGAATAAACGAACACAAACGATAAGTCTATTAAATGTAAATACATATCATTCGTAATTAGATAGTTAACCGAAAATAAACTAACATTACATAGTTAACGAACATAAACGAACACAAATAAACAAACATAAATAAACGAACATAACCGCACAGTTCATGAACATAAATAAACGAACACTAGGTGTGTTCATGTTCGTTCATTTGACTAAACGAACACAAATTTTATGTTCGTGTTCGTTCATTTATTAAATAAACGAACATAAACGAACTTTCCGCTGAACAGTTCATGAACTATTCGGTTCATTACAGGCCTACTTTTCCCCGAGCTTGGCTTTTCTCAGGGCCTAGGCGCGCGCCTGAGGTTTTTTGACAACATAACAATTAATTTTTTAGACTATTAAAAAAGTATATTATTTGATTCCAACCCAGAGCTCGTTTAGAATGGACCTGGGCCGATTCAGTTGCTGCTAGGTGGCGGGAGATGATTCAAAACTTCAGGACGTGGGGAAGTGGGGGCAGAAACTGCCTAGTTGGCTGGTTGTTTAGGCTGTGTGTTAGGCTATATGTATCAATGTTTGTGTGGTTTGGTTGTCTATAATTATCTAGTTTGTACTTTGACTGACTCTTTTAGACTAGCCCCTCTTTAATTGGGGTGACTATCTTGTTATTATGTGAAATTGAACTTCCAGTTACTATCATTATCACAGTGACAATCTATTTTAAAATATCATGATTATTACATGTTGGGTGGTAGGTCAAAATGAATAAATATAGATGTCAAAACCCAAAAGTGGTTTGAGTTTGGGCCTGCAACCACTATTTAGTTTTTTTTTTTTCCAAGGTTACATTAGTTGATGTTAAGTATATGATTAAAAATTATATTGTTTAGGTGATAACCAGATTAGAGTTGTTCCCTCATTTTTTAAAATTGTATATGCTTAATTGTTAGAGGCAAATTAAGACATAGTGTGGAGAAATTCGTCAATAATTGCCTGAAAATCTATCGGATCCTGTATGAAATCACCCGAAATCAATATTTCTACCCTTTCGAGTTCAAGAAATTTGATCTTAGGATAATCCAATAAGACGGTTATTGGCAGTTGGTTTTGCCCCTAGGACCCCGTTAGGGGGACACGGCCCCCTTGACCATCGCGCTTGGTCAAGAGTTCAGAATTATTAAACGACTGTGTACTCCGTATTTACAACTCTTTAATATTCCTCTACATGCAATTACGCTAAAATATACAACACATAGGTAGTTTTATTTATCATAAGCGGATCAAAATGGATACCTTTGATATTTGCGTGTGGTGTATATATGTTGATGCAATTAATGACTCTAATATTTTTTCAGATCTCTCTCGTATGCTTTCACCCCATATTTTTGGAGAGGAACATTAAAACACTGCTTGTTGTGTACAGAAAGTTCTTCATTCAACTTTTGGGGAAACGATAGCAAGAAATATATCGTTGTCTACATTAGAAAAACTATCCCCTGATGAACTATACGCCGAGTGGCTTTATACCAATAAAGAAAAAAGAACAACTTAAATAATGAATTTATAAATAGAATTGAGGCCTTAAAGACAGTATTTCTTTCTCTAAATATACTTGAAACAAAGACTAGATTGTCTAATGCTGAGACTAAAAACAAAAACAATTGCCTAGCATTAGATAATAATTATGTATGTTAGGAAAATATTGTAAATATATTCTGTCCTCCTTAATCGTAGGAGTGATTTTTGTATTCTTGCATTATATATTGATTTTCAACCCATCTCAAGAGTGTGGTTGATTTCCTAACATTCTACATGGTATCAGCCTAGTACCCCCTCTATCAGTCTCTTCATCTTTCTAAACCTAGTTTTTATTTTTTTGTGTTTTCCCTCATGGCGTCATCCACCCCTTCTTCTGAAACATCATTGCCGATGACCAGTCTTCTTCACATGATTCCAATTAAATTGACATCAAAAAATTACCTCTATTGGCGCAACCAGATGATGCCTCTCTTTACTTTTCAACAACTCCTCCATCACATTGACGGAAGTTCTTCTCCACCTCCTTCCACTATTACTCAAGAAGGTAAATCCATCTCTAATCCTCTTTTTTCTTCCTGGATGACAGCAGATCAAAAAGCTATCATTCTTCTTCACTCTTCTATTACTGAAGAGGCAGCTGCTGAGATCCTTGGTCTCACCACTGCTCGTGATATTTGGGTTGCCCTAGAAACTGCCTTTAGTAATTCTTCTATAGAACGGGTTCATTCATTACGTGATACTCTTCGGCAACTCACCAAAGGTACTTCTACTGTTGCTGATTTTGGACGTCGCTTTAAAACCATATGTGATCAATTGGCTGCAATCGACCAACCGGTTGCCGAGACTGATAAGTTACACTGGTTTCTTTGTGGTTTGGGTGCTTCGTTTGAAACGTTCTCCACTGCCATTCGCGCATCTAAACCCACTCCTGTTTTTCGTGATCTGCTTTCACAGGCCGAGAGCCGTGAGTTGTTTTTGCGCTCTTTACATGGTTCATCGACTCCTCAAGCAGCTTTTTATGCTCAACAAAACAGGTTTGCTGCTGGTTATAGAAGCCGCTCCTCCGACTCTGGTCGTGGATTTTCCTCTAAGGGTCAATCAGGTACTGGCCGAAATCAGTCTACATCAGGTCGTGGATTTAATCGACGCCCACCGCACTGCCAATTATGTAGAACGAATGGGCATTATGCGTCGTCTTGTCCGAATCTTCATACCTATGCTCGACAAGCGCCCCCTTCTCCTGAAAATCTTGCAAAAGCCTTTCATGCACAATGCCATGTTACCACTGATTCACCGGATTGGCATGTTGATTCCGGTGCAACTACACATATGACTCCCTCTCACGAGTCCTTAAATCAATCAGCTCCTTATAAAGGTAATATGCAAGTTACTTTCGGTAATGGTACTTCACTTCCTGTTACTCATATGGGTACTTCTCCGATCTCTAATAAACTATTATTGCAAGATGTGTTAGTTGTTCCCACACTCACCAAGAAATTATTATCCGTTAGTAAACTAACAATGGATCACCCCGTAGACGTGTTATTTTCTCAACCATTTTTTACTATTCAGGATCGGAACACCCATCAAGTCTTGGCTAAAGGAACATGCGAGAATGGGCTTTATGTGCTTAAAGATGGGCATCAAGCTTTTGTTTCTAATCATAGTGTTTCTACCAAAGCTTCTTATGAATTATGGCATACTCGTCTTGGACATGTTTCTTTTGATGTTATTTCTATCTTAAATAAATTGGGTGCATTGACAGTTACTTCTATTTTACCTAAACCACATGCTTGCATATCATGCCAACTTTCTAAAGGGCACAAATTATCTTTTGATCTTAACACAAAACGTGCGCTTCACCCTTTAGATTTAGTACATTGTGATTATGGGGTCCTTCACCAATACTTTCTAATGATGGTTATCGATATTATGTTATCTTTGTGGATGACTACTCACGTTTCACGTGGTTTTATCCACTCAAAACTAAGACTGGTTTTTATCAAATCTTACCGGCATTTGTCAATCTTGTTCAAACACAATATTCACGGAAAATAAAAACCTTTCAAAGTGATGGTGGAACTGAGTTTGTCAATAACAATGTTAAACGAATGTTTGAGGAAAATGGAACTTTTCATCGCATCTCATGTCCTTACACACCCGAACAAAATGGACGTGCTGAAAGGAAACATCGTCATATTGTCGAGATAGGACTTGCAATGTTATTTAATTCTCATGTTCCTACTTCTTACTGGGTAGATGCTTTTAGCTCTGCCACTTTTATCATTAACAGATTACCATCAAAATTGTTGGAGAATAAGAGTCCATTTGAGTTACTTTACTCTCAAATCCCACAATATGCTCAGTTTCGTACCTATGGGTGCCAAGTGTTTCCTTACCTACGGGATTACTCTCCTCATAAACTTGCTCCAAGAAGTATCCCATGTGTCTTTATTGGGTATAGCTCCCAATATAAAGGATATAAATGTCTTGATCCGGTTACTTCCAGAGTCTATCTTACACGACATGCTCGATTTAATGAGCACGTTTTTCCATTTTTAGGAATAACTAAAAATCAAACCACCACCTTAACAGGTATGGACGTTTCTTCCTTTATGGAAGACATCATTCAATCTGTGGAAGTCAAAGACTCCTCTCGGCCCAACACCATTACCACCGACCCATTATCCTCTCCTTGTCCACATTGTATATCTACTCCTATTTTTGACTCATCACTTATTTCTCAGCCAATTAACCAGCCCACTTCATCTTCCATTACAACATCTCCCATTGCCCCTCTTAATCCTCCACTAGATAGGCATACTTCTGCACCAATTTCAATACCACCTTCAACCGACTCAGCAACCTCTAACCAATCTTTGCAAACTGATTCGACGATTACTAATCCTCTCCCATCTTCTAATCACCCCATGATCACAAGGGCAAAAGCCGGTATCCATAAACCTAAACATCGGGCTGATCTTGCCTCTCTTTCACCTACTTCTCTTCATACTGCTTTGTTCACTACCACTGAGCCGAGAGGGTTTAAGACTGCTGCCAAAAGTCCACAATGGATAGATGCTATGCGAGAAGAAATGGATGCTTTAAAGCAAAATAATACGTGGACTCTCGTTCCTCGTCCTGCCTCAACCAATGTTGTTGGATCCAAATGGGTCTATCGCATTAAGTACCACTCTGATGGTACCATTGAAAGATTTAAAGCTCGTCTCGTTGCACAAGGCTACACACAAATTCAGGGATTAGATTATTCTCACACATTCAGTCCCGTTGTCAAGGCCTCAACCATTCGAATAGTTTTATCTCTAGCCGTTTTAAATAAATGGCGTTTACATCAACTTGATGTCAAAAATGCTTTCTTAAACGGGCATTTACAAGAGCAAGTTTTCATGGAGCAACCACCGGGTTTTCTTGATCCTGAGTTTCCAACTCATGTTTGTAAGCTTTCTAAGGCTTTATATGGTTTAAAACAAGCTCCTCGTGCATGGTTTCAACGTCTAAGCAACTTTCTTATTGCATATGGTTTTAGCTGCAGTCGTGCAGACCCATCCTTATTTGTCTATGTTCATGATTCATGCATCATGTATTTACTAGTTTATGTTGATGATCTTATTCTCACCGGCAATGATGAGTCTATTATTACTACTTTTATTTCTCGTCTCAATCATGAATTTTCCATTAAAGATCTAGGGGATTTAAACTATTTCTTGGGACTTGAGGTAGCTTACATGACTGATGGCTTATTTTTGACTCAAACCAAATACGCGAGAGATATACTTGATCGTGCAGGTCTTCTAGATTCAAAACCAGTAAGCACTCCCCTTGCACCACATGAAACCTTCACGTCTGATGGTGTCTCTTTCTCCAACCCAACTCTTTATCGGTCCTTAGTGGGAGCATTACAATACTTGACTATTACGAGACCCGATCTATCTTACTCTGTTAACCAACTAAGTCAGTTCCTTCATGCTCCAACTTGTGCTCATTTTCAGTCTGTCAAGCGTATATTACGCTATGTTAACGGGACGCTAAATTTTGGCATAACGTTTTCTAAACCACACAAAAACATCATCTTGGGGTATTCTGATGCTGATTGGGCTAGATGCATTGAAACTCGTCGATCGACATATGGTTATTCCATTTTTCTAGGAGGAAACCTTGTCTCATGGAGTGCAAAGAAACAACCAACCGTATCTAGGTCAAGCTGTGAATCTGAATATCGTGCTATGGCTAACACTGCTGCCGAGATAGTTTGGGTTACTCATCTTCTCCAAGAATTGCATGCTTTACCACCGGATCGACCGACACTCTTATGTGACAACAAGAGTGCTTTGTTTATGACTCAAAATCCAGTTTCTCACAAACGTGCAAAACACATTGATTTGGACTATCATTTCGTCAGGGAGCTTGTTGCATCAGGAAAATTGTATACAAAATTTGTTCCTACCAATCTACAGGTCGCTGATATTTTCACGAAAAGTCTTCCCAAAACACAGTTTCAGATTCTTCGTGCCAAGTTGCGTATCGGTCTACCGCCCTTTCGATTGAGGGGGGATATTAGATAATAATTATGTATGTTAGGAAAATATTGTAAATATATTCTGTCCTCCTTAATCGTAGGAGTGATTTTTGTATTCTTGCATTATATATTGATTTTCAACCCATCTCAAGAGTGTGGTTGATTTCCTAACATTCTACACCTAGTTCACGATCAAGGGTGTAATACTCTTTGGAGTAGCGGTCCTTATATATTGTATTAACAATCGAAATATGGTCGAAAGAAAAAATCTCTATTTGATAGTGCTTCTTCCTATACCTATGCAATCCATTGGACCCAGAAATGATACATTGGAAGAATCTGTTGGGTCTTCCAATATCAATATAATCTTCAAGATATTTTTGCAATTCTTGCAATGGATGAGCTTATTAGTGAAGATGATAAGCTGACTGATGCTCGTGCTCGCAAGATTCAACGGTTTTTGAGTCAGCCCTTACTGGTAAATATGTGGAGTTTGTAGCAATTGAATCAACCGATGAATTGAAAGTCGTGGACCATACTTTCTTATCAAACTATTTGTGGTTCACTCAAATGTTCTCAAATGTTTGATCAGATAAAATTCAATTCGAAATCAAGAGCGAGTATGAAATATTTGTGAATTCGTGAATGAACCAGAGAAACCATTTGATCAATCAATTTTCTGGATACACGGAAGTTTGGAAACTACTCCCAGCCAGGGGCTCTCCCTCTTGGACCCCGCTAACCGGGGGCGCTGTCCCCGGACCCCCGCCAATGGGCGTTGCCCCTTGGAACCCCCATTGAATCATTAAACCTTAAACAAGTGTTCATCCTACACTCAACTTGTTTAATGAATTTAATGATTCACGTTAATCGACAAAATTAATCCAATTACACTAAAATATCTAACAGAGTTGAAGGAAAGCATTGGTAGTTTCCAGGTCAGTTTGTGTTCTTTAAATTGTAAAATTACTTTATCTGATTTTCCTTGCGTCAAGCCTATTTTATTTCAATATTGCAAGATTTGCAACAGTCCAAAGCAGATCACATCGGAACTGAAAATTGAAATATTGTAATCTTGAACCTGACCATATGGTAGTGGTTCAATGAGCCAGTTTGGTACCGGCTTAGAACTGATTTTGGTCAATATGGGTGTTTAAAAAATCCGAAATTCGAAATTCGAATCGTATCCGAAACCCGAAAAAACGATCCGAATTAAAGATTCGGATATTCAGATAGATTCGGATTAGATATCCGTTTTCTGAATTCGGATCGGATATCAAAAATCCGCTTTATTCGGATCGGATATCCGAATTCAATCCGAATACCCGAATAAACCCTGTTTATTCGGGTTGTTCGGATTATCCGGATATAAAATAAGTTTTATTCGGGTTTTTCAGGTTTCGGATAGATTCAGATCAGATAGAAAATTTTCGTATTCGGATCGGGTTGGGTTTCGAATAAGGTCTTAAAATTTCAAATCCGAACAACCCGATCCGAATAAACCGTTATCCGATCCGATGAACACCACTATTGGCCAAAATCCAAATTTTGTATGTGACCCAAACTCAAACTCGTGTGCTAGTGATACAAGCTGAATCTTTTGCCTAAACGATTTCGTAATATCAAAATATTGGAAAAAGAATCCATTTCGATCAAACCGCAATGTTTTTTCTTATCATACCATAGACTAAGAACTGGACTGTGAATTTGTCAGTTCTCAACAATTTGATCAAATTTTATATTTTTGCTCGCTTCTATTTTAACTCCCCACAACTTTGGTTCACAACTTCACACCTTAGTTTTCTTTCTTTATGGGCTATTGAGATCACTTGTTACACTCGAGTAGGCAAAACCGGTTCCTTCTACAATCAATATTGTCCGCTTTATCCACTCGGAGCTCACGGTTTTGCCTTCGATTGCCCCGGTGAAAACTTCCCAGGGAGGTCATCTATCCCTGTATTGCTGCAGCCCGAGCACGCTTAACTGTGGAGTTTTCATGTGATACACAGCCAGCTAAGCTGAAAACGTGTTGGTGATGTAAGAGACGGATCGTTACTTATGAGACATGAATCTTTCTGTTCATGGCCGATGTAGGATTGCCTAGAATGTTACATCAGTTATTTAATAACGGGAAACAGTTGTTGGGATTGCATAATATACTTTTTTATTATTGTTATGGTATTTTAACGATTTTACATGTCGCTTTGTGATGGAGCATCATTACATGCTTTTATAATTATAATTTTGTGTTTGGTATGAAAAGTAAGATGAAATTGGAATTTATAAGTAAAATTACCAAAATATTCACACCTCCTTCAAATCATCATCAATCCCATTTGCTTCACCTTTGTTGCGTCGTGTCATGCCATGACATTGCTGTTTTTTTGCTTCATCTCTATCGTTGGTTTTCATGTTTGCATAACGTCAAGCCATGGCAACACCTCCATCACTGAAGTTTGCTGCACCACCATTGATTTTGATCCATTGCGTCAAAATAGTCCGATGAAGATTCATCTGTTTTTTTTTTCTTTAACCGATCGTTGCTTCACCTCCAATTGTTGTTTTAATTCAACAGAATTTGGTGGATAATTGTTGTTAGTTTTGCTTCACGAATTGATTCATGGTTTTACCAAAGTTTTTTTTTTTTTTTTAAATTTCTGAACATTTGGTTGAGAGATTGATGTTGTAGGAATATGGTCAAAATCAACCTCACAAATAATGAGGGATTAGATATATTATATACAATGAATTACTCCTATAATTAAGGAGATACAACAAGGAAAGTATAAATTATATTAAAAACCAAATCATTTACTAATACCCCCTTCAATCGAAAAGGCGGCAGACCAAGACAAAGCATTGAACGAAATGTTTCAAACTGAGCACGCGGAAGACTTTTGGTGAAGATGTCCGCTACTTGAAGATTGGTTGGAACAAACTTGGTGTAAAGTTTACCTGAGGTGACCAATTCCCTGATAAAGTGATAATCTAAGTCGATGTGTTTAGCACGTTTATGAGCTATCGGGTTCTGAGTCATGAATAATGCACTTTTATTGTCACAAAGAAGAGTGGGACGATCCGGTGGAAGAGCATGCAATTCACGTAAAAGGTGAGTGATCTAGATAATTTCTGCAGCCGTGTTTGCCATAGCACGATACTCGGATTCACAACTAGATCGAGAGACAGTTGGTTGTTTCTTTGCACTCCATGATACTAAATTTCCACCTAATAAAACTTAATAACCATATGTGGATCGAGGTGTTTCAAGACAACGAGCCCAATCGGCATCGGAATAGCCAACAATAGAATTTTTATGAGGCCGACGATAAGTGAGACCAAAGGAGATTGTACCTTTGACATATCGAAGAATGCGTTTTACTGATTGAAAATGAGCAATAGTGGGAGCATGAAGAAATTGAGAAACTTGATTGACCTCATAAGATAAGTCAGGCCGAGTGATTGTCAAGTACTGAAGAGCACCAACGAGAGATCGGTATAATGTTGGATCCTTGTAAGGTAAGCCATCATTAGTAAAAGACTCATGTGGAGCTAATGGAGTATTAACTGGTTTAGCATCATATAAGTCAGCACGAGTGAGAATGTCTTTTGCATATTTTGTCTGAGTAAGAAACAATCCATCGTCCGTATAAGCTACCTCAAGACCGAGAAAGTAACTTAAGCCCCCAAGATCTTTAATAGCAAACTCATCATTAAGGCGAGAAATGAAATAAGTAATGGTCGGTTCATGATTTCCCGTAAGGATCAGATCGTCCACGTACACGAGCAAATACATAATGCATGAATCCCGAATATAAACAAAAAGAGAAGTATCGGCACGACTGCAAGTGAAACCATATGAAAGGAGAAACATGCTTAACCGTTGAAACCATGCACGAGGAGCTTGTTTTAAGCCATATAAGGCTTTAGACAATTTACACACATGAGTCGGGAACCGGGGATTCGTAAAACCTGGAGGTTGCTCCATAAATACCGTCTCGCTTAAATTACCGTTAAGAAAGGCATTCTTAACGTCAAGTTGATGAAGTTTCCAGTTGTTCAACACAGCAAGAGAAAGAACTATGCGAACCGTGGAGGCTTTGACAACAGGACTGAATGTATGCGAATAATCAAGTCCTGGAATTTGAGTGTAACCTTGTGCCACGAGACGAGCTTTGTAGCGTTCTATAGAACCATCCGAGTGATATTTAATGCGATAAACCCATTTGGATCCAACTACATTAGAAGAGCATGATCGTGGAACCAATGTCCACGTCTGATTTTGTTTGAGAGCATCAAGTTCCTCATGCATCGCGGCTAACCAACGTGGATCTTTAGCTGCTGTTTTAAAACCTTTCGGTTCAGTGTGAGAAGCCAAAGAAGCATGAAGAGCGTGAGTGGTAAGAGAGGCAAAATCTGCCTGATGCTTTGGTTTAAAAATTCCAGCCTTAGCTCGAGTTATCATGGGATGACTTGGAATCGATTGAGACAGAGAAGAATCAAGAGATTCAGTTGAAGAGCTACTGGAGTTAGAGCTTAAATTGGAAGCATCATTATTTTGAGAATGCAAGTGGGTCGGTGGGAATTCATTTGAGTAGGCCAATGGAGAATTAATATGAGGTTCTAAAATTGGAGCAGATGGGAAAATATCTTCAAGACGTGAGCCATTATTTTGTTCATTTGACCGACAAAGAGTTCATGATGGCGCTTCAATATTAGCATGGGTAGAACTTTGATTCTCAGTATTAGATTGCTTAGCTTCAGGCACGAGAGGAACTGAAAAATCTTCAACAAAGGTACTCAACTCCAATTTCGTGTTTGAAATATTCTGACCCGGGCCTTGAAAAGGAAAAACCGATTCATTGAATCGAGCATGTCGTGTTATAAAAACACGCGAGGTAGCCGGATCAAGACACCCTTATGTTGAGAACTATATCCGATAAAAATGCATGGAAGACTCCGAGGTTAAAGTTTATGCTTGGAATAGTCACGTAGATACGGAAATACTTGACATCCAAAAATGCGAAAATTTCCATAGTTTGGATCTTGATTAAAGAGTAACTGAAATGGAGACTTGTTTTTGAGAACGGGTGTTGGCAAACGATTTATAATAAACGTAGCCGAAGTGAAAGCATTTACCCAATAACATGCAGGAACATGAGCATTAAACAACATTGCAAGACCTGTTTCTACTATGTGACGATGTTTTCGTTCCGCACGGCCATTTTGTTGAGGCGTGTACGGGCACGAAAGTCGATGAAATGTACCATTATCATTAAATATTTTTTACACCATGTTGTTAACAAATTCCGTGCCACCATCACTTTGAAAAACTTTTATTTTTCTAGAACATTGAGTTTGAACAAGATTAATAAAGACCGGAAGAACCGAATAAAAGTCGGTTTTGGTCCTAAGTGGATAAATCCATGTGAACCTGGAAAAATCATCAACAAAAGCAACATAATAACGATAACCATCTTTGGAATAAATTGGTGCGGGTCCCCACAAATCACAATGAATTAAGTCCAAAGGATTAGATGCACGTTTTGAATTAAAATCAAAAGACAAACGTTGTCCCTTTGCAAGTTGACACAATGTGCAAACAATGGGTTTTGGTAATAATGAAGTAATAGACAAAAGTCCTAACTTATTTAAAACTGTAATAACATCAAAAGACACATGACCCAGGCGAGCATGCCATAGTTCATACGAAGATCGAGTAGACATTCCAGTAGAAGTAATTAAGGCGTGTGATTCATCTTTAAGAACATAAAGACCATTTTGACAACTTCCTTTAGCGAGTACCTGCTTTGTTTTCCGATCCTGAATGGTAAAAAATGGTTGAGAAAAAGTGACATGTAACATCAGTGCCGGACGCGTGCCGGAACAGTGATCGTAACAGTAAACATGTACAGTGATTCAGGTATACATTTCGTTAAACTATGTTTAGACTATTTATACATTTGATTAGCATGAAACTATTAAACGATTGTCTGATTCTGACTAAAACCTTAGGGTTAAACAGTCTGAAACATGTCAGACAACACAGTGTTGAAACACAAATACTTGATATGATATTAGTTGGCATAAACGTATGTGAGGAAACAAAACGAAACTACAACGGTTATTGTTGAGGAATGCTAAACTGACGAGTTATTCGTATAGGTGACGATCTGTACGAATGATTCTGATAGTTTAACGTTCTGAAATAATAACTTAACAGTAGAAAACAAGAATCAGAAAGCCAAACCATTGACGTGTTCGTTCGAATGACGATTCGAACGAATACGCGCGATGGTGACGCGATCTGATGAAACGATAACGAAAACGAATAACGACACGAACGATCATAAATTTAAAGAAATATAATATTTCTTATTTTACAATTTTGAAACTCATCATTAAATAAATTAAATCAAACTGTTTTATTAAATCGCGAATTAAATAAAGAAACGCGTAAAATATTAATATTTCGATAAATAATTAAATGCAACGATATTTAAAATGTTTTCTAATAATAATTGTGTTCTATAAATCCTAAAAATAATTCTTTTTATTTTAATTACGAAAAATGCGCGTAAAGAGCCGGATACGCGACGAAAACGTGAACCGAGCAACCGAAACGAACCCGGACATCACTCGGAGTATAAATACTCTAAATGACCCCATTAAATCATTTATCTCATCTTCAATCTCTCTCATCTCTCAATTTCCGGCCACCACCATATTCCACCATTCTCAAACTTCCAAACACCATAACTCCTTCGTTTCTAGCCCGATTTGAGTGATTCTTTCGCCCACGCGAAGCCCTTGGAGAGCTCTACGTGAAAGTACAGCAGATCTAAGTTCTTCACCAGCAGAAATTGAGGTAACCGGATGTGAAAGTCTATGATATTAGGGTTTTCGTGGACCTTGACACACACACACTCTAAACCGGCTTCAAACCCCACAGCCACCTTCATTCTCTCATCTCACGACCAAGAAATCTTGTCCTAGCAGTACATAACATGGAGGTTTCATGGTTGCAAGCAACTGATCAAGGATGAACAGGTTCGGGAGTTCCACAGCCGTGGTCGAGCTTTAGGGTCGGCGAACCCATCCCTTCCACATGGCCGAACCCTACTGATGAAATAGACACGAACCATTTGAGACTACCGAACCCTTTAGGAACCACGAACCCTCCTGCTACAAACCACCGAACCCTGTTTGACTCCACCCACCAACGAACCTATGATGCGGTGATCTGAACGAACCTGTTGGCCACGAACCATGGGTTCGTGAGCAAGGTGGAAGCCGAACCCATGGCAGCCGTCACCCCAAGCTACGAACCTTCTGTGGCGAACCCTCTCAGATGAACGAACCAGTTAGGATCCCTGGCCGAAGCTGTTGAAATGGAGCTAACCCTTAGCTTGTTTTGTTAACCGAACTGTGAGTGTGAAATAATACATGAAACCTTGGACTGTTATTTACCTAGCCGCATTAGCTCAGGCCCAATAACACCTTAGCCTGCCTTGCAATTATTCGGCCCAAAGTCCTCACGAAATTATGTAGACCAGCAGTTTATTATATATGGTCAGCTCCACTCCGATGTCAGGCATAAATATTAGCCAATAGTCAACCAAATTTTAATCTATTACGGCCCAATAGAGTTAAGATAGCCATGGCCCAATACCAATAAAACGGTCCAAGGATCACTCGTTTATTAGGCCATATTGTACAGCCCATATAATTTTTTTGGGCCAATGTTTCGACCCAGCCCAAGCATAAACCGGCCCATTTATTTCTTAGCCATAGTTATTCGGCTCATTATTTGCTTGGCCCAACACGATTTAACAGGCTTAACTCATTTTGTATTGGACAACGATTAGTTTATCTACATCACAAGCCCAAAATCTTTGTGTACTCCGGCCCAATGGAGACTTATGAGACTTAGTATAATCGGGCCGCATCTTTGATAACCGTTCCAACAGCATATGAGATTGGCCCAACCCACATCTATCCGGCCCAACCTATTAGTAAACGAGCCCAAACCGTTTGTTCTTCGACTCAAGTTAGATAACTTATTCCTCGTTTGGCTCAAGTCATAAAGCCCATTTGTTATAGTCCAATTCAATTATCTTTCGGCCCATAACAACCAAATAAAAGACATAACACATTGACAATTAAATTTTGTTAACATATATGGAGTTTGAACTATTTACTATAAGGATGATTATGGATTAAGAAACCAAAACACATGAACGAGAATGTGACATAATCTATGTGTCATTAAAGTCCTTAATAAACAAAAGGGGGCCGAAAGACGATTTAGACTTATAGTGTTAGCCAACCTCAGGGCTAACACTAATGCTTACACACACGCGCGTCAATTATAACTTGTACTTATAAACTACAACATTATGAAATCAATACAGGACCGTAAACATTACAACCAGTGCAAACAAAGAGAGCGTGCATTCTCATTCTACATAGTCAATTACTACGGACATAAGGTGAGTTCATTGTCCCCTTTCAAACTTATTTGTTTTACTTCGGGACTGAGAAGCATGTTAAACATTTTTATTGAAATGTTATTTAATGCTTTAAACACAAACATGATTGCTTATGATTGAAACCTTTACTTTAAGCTTGATGCTTAAAATCAATTGTTGATTACTTGATACGATTACATGATTCTTGATACAATTACATGAGACTTGATTCAATTACATGAGACTTGATACAATTACATGAGACATGATACAAATACATGATACTTGATTCAGTTACATGAGATGTGATTCAAATACATGAGACATGATACAAATACATGATACTTGATTCAATTACATGAGATGTGATTCAATTACATGATACTTGATACTATTACATAAGACTTGATACTATTACATGAGATATGATGTTTAGAAACGATTACATGCTACTAGGCCATCATACATGTATCTAACCATAGACTACGTAATTGCTGAACGTCTGGTATTCCAGAGCTTGTACCTATGGGGTGAGATACATGTAATAACATAAACGTAATGATACTCAGCTATTACCTGGTTATAAGTGACATGTAATTGCTGAACGTCTGGTATTCCAGAGCTTTTGTCAGCTTATATGAGGTATGTAAAGGCTAAACATGAAAGTATCGATTCTAAGCTATTACCTGGTTATAAGGGACACGTAATTGCTGAACGTCTGGTATTCCAGAGCTTGTGTCGGCTTATAGGAGGTATGTAAAGGCTAAACATAAACGTAACGTTACGGAGCTATTACCTGGTTATAAGGGACATGTAATTGCTAAACGTCTGGTATTCCAGAGCTTTTGTCGGCTTATAAGAGGTATGTAAAGGCTAAACATGAACTTGTTGAATGCTAAGCTGTTATCTATATAAGAGACATGTAATTGCTAAACTACTGGTATTCCAGAGCTTTTGTCTGCTTATAGGAGATATGTAATTGCTAAACTATGTGTGTGTGAATCTATGATGCTTGATAAACATGATGAGAAACTAACACGTACGAATACATTAGACATGAAAACATTGAAACAGATAACAAAGGCTTTGATGAGGATTGTATTGATTGGTAGGTAAAATGCTTAATTATTATTAACAACAGTGTCATATCCGGATTAGTATGTGGTGGGATGGCGTCTGGGCGGGTCGTAGGCTCGACTCAGGGGTATGCCCTATATATAAGCATACCGATTTGGATATTACATGTGGAGTTAATGAGATTAAGGTTTTACCGAAGGAGGTTCGTTGAAAACTATTTTAAACTTATAAACTTTATGAACTCACCAACCGTTGTGTTGACTTGATCTTTTTACATGCTTTCTCAGGTGAAGAACAGGTTTAAACTTAAGCTTTTGGATATGCATACTAGGCTGCCCAGATAGAGGACCTAGTAGACTTTTGGAAAGCACATCTTTGGTTGATGATAAACATTATTTTGATATCTTGCACATATACAAGATATAAACATTTGATTCTTTTGGTTAGGCTTACTTAGTTAAATTGCAGAACATTGCTATTGTAATTTAACTTTGTAATCCTATATATCATTTGATTGTGCTTTAGATATTCTTAAACGTTGATGCTATGTAAACAATCTGATCATCATGATTATCACCCGCGATATCACGCCCCGGGAACCTTCCGCCCGGCGGGGACTCCGATCCAACCCCGCCGGCTCGGGGTGTGACAGATTGGTATCAGAGCTCAAGGTTATAGAGAATATTAGGTCATTTACTTAAACGGTTTGGCCTAGACTATAACTTAGGGACCTTCATATAGAGAACATAGGATTTAAACTTGCATTGTGTCTTCTATATTCGATCATTACTTTAACTGATATTCTTTCGAGTATAAGCAGAATGTCATCAAGAAGACAACCATCACCACCTTCTCCTACACAGGATACGGATCCATCAGCCATTGCACTCGCAACCCTAGTCACTGAACGGATGATGACGGTTCTCCCTGGAATCATCACTCAAGTCATAAACGGGGATGAGAACACTCGAAGTTTCCCGAGAACGATCACGAGAACTGAAGGATTAGTGCAAGGAGAAACTAGCAAGAAACGAAAACGGTGTCGTTCTAGGAAATCAAGAGATCCCGTAATCTACACTGAGGCCATTCCCCTTCGCCAAATGGCCGTTACTTCTGGGGCAGAGAGTTGTAAGCGTTATGCTGGAAAAAGCCCCCTTTGCGCTAGTTGTCACTATCACCACCGTGCTGAAATCTCATGCAAGCAATGCACCCATTGTGGTCAAATTAACCATTGGGATCATAAATGCAAATCCTCGATGGAATTAATATGCAAACAGAATACTAGCAAATTTCCTTTGTGTGCCACGTGCGATCTTCATCATGCTGAGGATAAACTGTGCAAACATTGCCTGAATTGCGGGAGGAAAGGACACTGGAGTCGTGACTGTAATAATCCCCCGACTCATAACCAGAACCCTGGAAACACTACATATCCCCTTCCTCGACACAGCAAGGATTGCTATGTGTGCGGAATGTCTGAACACTTTGCACGAGACTGCCCAGTAAGGATATCTTCAGCAGGTACTGCGCGTTCTGTGAAGATGGCTACTTTACCAGTTTCTGATGCAAATTTGGAGTGGAATGATCCCACAGGTATGCAAACTTTACCATGAAGCGATGAATTACTTATTGAGATGTTAATTAGAAATGCATGTTCTGTTGTGACTTTAGAAACAATAAATCTAAGGAATCTGTAAGCAAACTCAGTGTCGATAAGATAATCGGAATTGTAACCTAAGAAATCCTTAGGTCAAATAAGCATTAAATAATTAAATAAGATAGGGTAATTTTTTATTATAGTTTAATAACCATAATCAGAAAGAGGATCTTATTTGAGTAGAACCCTAAAACTTGTAGAAGGTCAAAGTGCTAAAACTATTGTGTAAGCCGTCACTTTCCACCTAGAACTGATAGAACTTGGATTACATAATTTGGAAAACTTCAGTTCTAAGATATTAAGGAAAGGATGAATGTCAAGACTATACTGAAATCATAGTTAAACTAGATAAGTAGACCGGAAGAACCAGTTACGAATACAAGACAAAGATATGCCAAGGATGGGTATTGGTATGTGATATGCCTTAACACGTAAGTGTTGGTTTCATTTTGATATTAGTAGGCACAAGGAAAGTATCATGTTCCTATTAATATAACCATCTAGATATTTCATGGAAGCCTAGAAATTTTGTTATGTGATAGAAATAATGGTGAGATCCTTAGTCAGTGTAGATAACATACTTAGGACATCACAACTAACATTAAAGTTGTGTAACACTTGATACTCATAATATCAATTAGTTTGGGAACAATAAGGTGTTAGAATTGTGCAGAGATTTCGCGAAGCATAGCAATAAGACGAGCAAAACTCTGAAGCAATACTTGATAAACCATATTTAGGGCAATAACATTGGGAGACAAAAACAAAATACATCTGACTTATGATGAATAGGTCAACATAAAAGACTCGTTGTACGTGGGATCAGATGGCATAAATAACATAAAACTAAGCATGATGCGACTAGGAGGATAGATCACAAAAGTCTGCAACACATAATTGATCAGAAGGAACTTAACTTGAGACAGCGGCGTTGGGTGGAGCTTCTGAATGATTACGACTGTGTAATCAAATACCATCCGAGCAAGGCAAACGTTGTAGCGGATGCTTTGAGTAGGAAGGAACGGGTCAAACCCTTGCGCGTCAGAGCAATGGGAATGACTGTGCAGACAAGTTTACACGATCACATTAGTCAAGCACAACAGGAAGCAATTGAACGAGGAAACTTGAAGAAAGACTTAGATTGCGGTGTGGAGAAACAATTGGAAACAAAACCCGATGGACTTGTTTACTTCAAGGATCGTATCTGGATTCCTGCAGTAGATGAGTTAAGGAAACTTATTTTTGATGAAGCACACAAGACCAAGTACTCTGTGCATCCCGGTGCTGATAAAATGTACCAAGATTTACATGCATTTTATTGGTGGCCGGGTATGAAGAAAGACATAGCTGAGTATGTTGGTAGATGCCTTACGTGTGCTAAGGTGAAGGCGGAACACCAGAAACCATCTGGTCTGCTGGAACAGCCTGAGATTCCACTTTGGAAGTGGGAACAGATAGCTATGGACTTTGTTACCAAGCTACCCCGCACTTCCAGTGGACATGATACCATTTGGGTTATCATTGACCGATTAACCAAGTCTGCTCATTTCTTGCCAATGCGAGAAACTTACACGATGGATAAACTAGCGAAGCTTTACATCAATGAGATAGTGGTGCGCCATGGTGTGCCATTGTCTATCATTTCGGATCGTGATAGCAGATTTACATCAAGGTTCTGGCAATCATTGCAGAAATCTCTAGGGACGCAATTAAACTTGAGTACGGCTTATCATCCACAAACGGATGGTCAAAGCGAACGTACTATTCAAACCCTGGAGGATATGTTAAGAACTTGTGTTCTAGACTTTGGTGGTAATTGGGATTACCACTTGCCACTAATTGAGTTCTCCTACAACAACAGTTATCACAGCAGCATCGGTTGTGCCCCATTCGAGGCTCTTTATGGCCGGAAATGTCGGTCACCGATCTGTTGGTCAGAAGTGGGAGATAATCGTATCACTGGGCCAGAACTTATTCAAGAAACTACAGACAAGATTGTTCAGATACAGCAAAGACTACAAGCAACACGAAGTAGACAAAAGAGCTATGCTGATAAACGGCGCAAGCCGTTGGAATTCCAAGTGGGAGACCGTGTCATGTTGAAGGTTTCCCCATGGAAGGGCGTAGTTCGATTCGCGAAGAAAGGCAAACTAACACCACGATACGTAGGACCGTTCGAAATCATCGAACGTATTGGTCCTGTAGCATACAGATTGAACTTACCGGATGAACTTAGTGGTGTACATGACGTGTTTCACGTCTCAAACTTGAAGAAATGCCTTACTGATGAAACTCTTATCATACCAATTGAAGAAATTCAATTGGATGAAAACTTACGTTTTGTTGAAGAACCATTGGAGATTATGGATCGTAAAGTCAAGCAACTGAGACGAAGTCGTATTCCTATCGTTAAAGTTCGTTGGAACTCAAAGCGCGGACCTGAGTTTACTTGGGAACGTGAAGATCACATGAGAAACAAGTATCCCCAACTCTTTGCTGAGGAAGTCGTACCGAATAACGAGTCTTAAATTTCGGGACGAAATTTCTCTAACAAGGGGAGACTGTAACATCAGTGCCGGACGCGTGCCGGAACAGTGATCGTAACAGTAAACATGTACAGTGATTCAGGTACACATTTCGTTAAACTATGTTTAGACTATTTATACATTTGATTAGCATGAAACTATTAAACGATTGTCTGATTCTGACTAAAACCTTAGGGTTAAACAGTCTGAAACATGTCAGACAACACAGTGTTGAAACACAAATACTTGATATGATATTAGTTGGCATAAACGTATGTGAGGAAACAAAACGAAACTACAACGGTTATTGTTGAGGAATGCTAAACTGACGAGTTATTCGTATAGGTGACGATCTGTACGAATGATTCTGATAGTTTAACGTTCTGAAATAATAACTTAACAGTAGAAAACAAGAATCAGAAAGCCAAACCATTGACGTGTTCGTTCGAATGACGATTCGAACGAATACGCGCGATGGTGACGCGATCTGATGAAACGATAACGAAAACGAATAACGACACGAACGATCATAAATTTAAAGAAATATAATATTTCTTATTTTACAATTTTGAAACTCATCATTAAATAAATTAAATCAAACTGTTTTATTAAATCGCGAATTAAATAAAGAAACGCGTAAAATATTAATATTTCGATAAATAATTAAATGCAACGATATTTAAAATGTTTTCTAATAATAATTGTGTTCTATAAATCCTAAAAATAATTCTTTTTATTTTAATTACGAAAAATGCGCGTAAAGAGCCGGATACGCGACGAAAACGTGAACCGAGCAACCGAAACGAACCCGGACATCACTCGGAGTATAAATACTCTAAATGACCCCATTAAATCATTTATCTCATCTTCAATCTCTCTCATCTCTCAATTTCCGGCCACCACCATATTCCACCATTCTCAAACTTCCAAACACCATAACTCCTTCGTTTCTAGCCCGATTTGAGTGATTCTTTCGCCCACGCGAAGCCCTTGGAGAGCTCTACGTGAAAGTACAGCAGATCTAAGTTCTTCACCAGCAGAAATTGAGGTAACCGGATGTGAGAGTCTATGATATTAGGGTTTTCGTGGACCTTGACACACACACACTCTAAACCGGCTTCAAACCCCACAGCCACCTTCATTCTCTCATCTCACGACCAAGAAATCTTGTCCTAGCAGTACATAACATGGAGGTTTCATGGTTGCAAGCAACTGATCAAGGATGAACAGGTTCGGGAGTTCCACAGCCGTGGTCGAGCTTTAGGGTCGGCGAACCCATCCCTTCCACATGGCCGAACCCTACTGATGAAATAGACACGAACCATTTGAGACTACCGAACCCTTTAGGAACCACGAACCCTCCTGCTACAAACCACCGAACCCTGTTTGACTCCACCCACCAACGAACCTATGATGCGGTGATCTGAACGAACCTGTTGGCCACGAACCATGGGTTCGTGAGCAAGGTGGAAGCCGAACCCATGGCAGCCGTCACCCCAAGCTACGAACCTTCTGTGGCGAACCCTCTCAGATGAACGAACCAGTTAGGATCCCTGGCCGAAGCTGTTGAAATGGAGCTAACCCTTAGCTTGTTTTGTTAACCGAACTGTGAGTGTGAAATAATACATGAAACCTTGGACTGTTATTTACCTAGCCGCATTAGCTCAGGCCCAATAACACCTTAGCCTGCCTTGCAATTATTCGGCCCAAAGTCCTCACGAAATTATGTAGACCAGCAGTTTATTATATATGGTCAGCTCCACTCCGATGTCAGGCATAAATATTAGCCAATAGTCAACCAAATTTTAATCTATTACGGCCCAATAGAGTTAAGATAGCCATGGCCCAATACCAATAAAACGGTCCAAGGATCACTCGTTTATTAGGCCATATTGTACAGCCCATATAATTTTTTTGGGCCAATGTTTCGACCCAGCCCAAGCATAAACCGGCCCATTTATTTCTTAGCCATAGTTATTCGGCTCATTATTTGCTTGGCCCAACACGATTTAACAGGCTTAACTCATTTTGTATTGGACAACGATTAGTTTATCTACATCACAAGCCCAAAATCTTTGTGTACTCCGGCCCAATGGAGACTTATGAGACTTAGTATAATCGGGCCGCATCTTTGATAACCGTTCCAACAGCATATGAGATTGGCCCAACCCACATCTATCCGGCCCAACCTATTAGTAAACGAGCCCAAACCGTTTGTTCTTCGACTCAAGTTAGATAACTTATTCCTCGTTTGGCTCAAGTCATAAAGCCCATTTGTTATAGTCCAATTCAATTATCTTTCGGCCCATAACAACCAAATAAAAGACACAACACATTGACAATTAAATTTTGTTAACATATATGGAGTTTGAACTATTTACTATAAGGATGATTATGGATTAAGAAACCAAAACACATGAACGAGAATGTGACATAATCTATGTGTCATTAAAGTCCTTAATAAACAAAAGGGGGCCGAAAGACGATTTAGACTTATAGTGTTAGCCAACCTCAGGGCTAACACTAATGCTTACACACACGCGCGTCAATTATAACTTGTACTTATAAACTACAACATTATGAAATCAATACAGGACCGTAAACATTACAACCAGTGCAAACAAAGAGAGCGTGCATTCTCATTCTACATAGTCAATTACTACGGACATAAGGTGAGTTCATTGTCCCCTTTCAAACTTATTTGTTTTACTTCGGGACTGAGAAGCATGTTAAACATTTTTATTGAAATGTTATTTAATGCTTTAAACACAAACATGATTGCTTATGATTGAAACCTTTACTTTAAGCTTGATGCTTAAAATCAATTGTTGATTACTTGATACGATTACATGATTCTTGATACAATTACATGAGACTTGATTCAATTACATGAGACTTGATACAATTACATGAGACATGATACAAATACATGATACTTGATTCAGTTACATGAGATGTGATTCAAATACATGAGACATGATACAAATACATGATACTTGATTCAATTACATGAGATGTGATTCAATTACATGATACTTGATACTATTACATAAGACTTGATACTATTACATGAGATATGATGTTTAGAAACGATTACATGCTACTAGGCCATCATACATGTATCTAACCATAGACTACGTAATTGCTGAACGTCTGGTATTCCAGAGCTTGTACCTATGGGGTGAGATACATGTAATAACATAAACGTAATGATACTCAGCTATTACCTGGTTATAAGTGACATGTAATTGCTGAACGTCTGGTATTCCAGAGCTTTTGTCAGCTTATATGAGGTATGTAAAGGCTAAACATGAAAGTATCGATTCTAAGCTATTACCTGGTTATAAGGGACACGTAATTGCTGAACGTCTGGTATTCCAGAGCTTGTGTCGGCTTATAGGAGGTATGTAAAGGCTAAACATAAACGTAACGTTACGGAGCTATTACCTGGTTATAAGGGACATGTAATTGCTAAACGTCTGGTATTCCAGAGCTTTTGTCGGCTTATAAGAGGTATGTAAAGGCTAAACATGAACTTGTTGAATGCTAAGCTGTTATCTATATAAGAGACATGTAATTGCTAAACTACTGGTATTCCAGAGCTTTTGTCTGCTTATAGGAGATATGTAATTGCTAAACTATGTGTGTGTGAATCTATGATGCTTGATAAACATGATGAGAAACTAACACGTACGAATACATTAGACATGAAAACATTGAAACAGATAACAAAGGCTTTGATGAGGATTGTATTGATTGGTAGGTAAAATGCTTAATTATTATTAACAACAGTGTCATATCCGGATTAGTATGTGGTGGGATGGCGTCTGGGCGGGTCGTAGGCTCGACTCAGGGGTATGCCCTATATATAAGCATACCGATTTGGATATTACATGTGGAGTTAATGAGATTAAGGTTTTACCGAAGGAGGTTCGTTGAAAACTATTTTAAACTTATAAACTTTATGAACTCACCAACCGTTGTGTTGACTTGATCTTTTTACATGCTTTCTCAGGTGAAGAACAGGTTTAAACTTAAGCTTTTGGATATGCATACTAGGCTGCCCAGATAGAGGACCTAGTAGACTTTTGGAAAGCACATCTTTGGTTGATGATAAACATTATTTTGATATCTTGCACATATACAAGATATAAACATTTGATTCTTTTGGTTAGGCTTACTTAGTTAAATTGCAGAACATTGCTATTGTAATTTAACTTTGTAATCCTATATATCATTTGATTGTGCTTTAGATATTCTTAAACGTTGATGCTATGTAAACAATCTGATCATCATGATTATCACCCGCGATATCACGCCCCGGGAACCTTCCGCCCGGCGGGGACTCCGATCCAACCCCGCCGGCTCGGGGTGTGACAGATTGGTATCAGAGCTCAAGGTTATAGAGAATATTAGGTCATTTACTTAAACGGTTTGGCCTAGACTATAACTTAGGGACCTTCATATAGAGAACATAGGATTTAAACTTGCATTGTGTCTTCTATATTCGATCATTACTTTAACTGATATTCTTTCGAGTATAAGCAGAATGTCATCAAGAAGACAACCATCACCACCTTCTCCTACACAGGATACGGATCCATCAGCCATTGCACTCGCAACCCTAGTCACTGAACGGATGATGACGGTTCTCCCTGGAATCATCACTCAAGTCATAAACGGGGATGAGAACACTCGAAGTTTCCCGAGAACGATCACGAGAACTGAAGGATTAGTGCAAGGAGAAACTAGCAAGAAACGAAAACGGTGTCGTTCTAGGAAATCAAGAGATCCCGTAATCTACACTGAGGCCATTCCCCTTCGCCAAATGGCCGTTACTTCTGGGGCAGAGAGTTGTAAGCGTTATGCTGGAAAAAGCCCCCTTTGCGCTAGTTGTCACTATCACCACCGTGCTGAAATCTCATGCAAGCAATGCACCCATTGTGGTCAAATTAACCATTGGGATCATAAATGCAAATCCTCGATGGAATTAATATGCAAACAGAATACTAGCAAATTTCCTTTGTGTGCCACGTGCGATCTTCATCATGCTGAGGATAAACTGTGCAAACATTGCCTGAATTGCGGGAGGAAAGGACACTGGAGTCGTGACTGTAATAATCCCCCGACTCATAACCAGAACCCTGGAAACACTACATATCCCCTTCCTCGACACAGCAAGGATTGCTATGTGTGCGGAATGTCTGAACACTTTGCACGAGACTGCCCAGTAAGGATATCTTCAGCAGGTACTGCGCGTTCTGTGAAGATGGCTACTTTACCAGTTTCTGATGCAAATTTGGAGTGGAATGATCCCACAGGTATGCAAACTTTACCATGAAGCGATGAATTACTTATTGAGATGTTAATTAGAAATGCATGTTCTGTTGTGACTTTAGAAACAATAAATCTAAGGAATCTGTAAGCAAACTCAGTGTCGATAAGATAATCGGAATTGTAACCTAAGAAATCCTTAGGTCAAATAAGCATTAAATAATTAAATAAGATAGGGTAATTTTTTATTATAGTTTAATAACCATAATCAGAAAGAGGATCTTATTTGAGTAGAACCCTAAAACTTGTAGAAGGTCAAAGTGCTAAAACTATTGTGTAAGCCGTCACTTTCCACCTAGAACTGATAGAACTTGGATTACATAATTTGGAAAACTTCAGTTCTAAGATATTAAGGAAAGGATGAATGTCAAGACTATACTGAAATCATAGTTAAACTAGATAAGTAGACCGGAAGAACCAGTTACGAATACAAGACAAAGATATGCCAAGGATGGGTATTGGTATGTGATATGCCTTAACACGTAAGTGTTGGTTTCATTTTGATATTAGTAGGCACAAGGAAAGTATCATGTTCCTATTAATATAACCATCTAGATATTTCATGGAAGCCTAGAAATTTTGTTATGTGATAGAAATAATGGTGAGATCCTTAGTCAGTGTAGATAACATACTTAGGACATCACAACTAACATTAAAGTTGTGTAACACTTGATACTCATAATATCAATTAGTTTGGGAACAATAAGGTGTTAGAATTGTGCAGAGATTTCGCGAAGCATAGCAATAAGACGAGCAAAACTCTGAAGCAATACTTGATAAACCATATTTAGGGCAATAACATTGGGAGACAAAAACAAAATACATCTGACTTATGATGAATAGGTCAACATAAAAGACTCGTTGTACGTGGGATCAGATGGCATAAATAACATAAAACTAAGCATGATGCGACTAGGAGGATAGATCACAAAAGTCTGCAACACATAATTGATCAGAAGGAACTTAACTTGAGACAGCGGCGTTGGGTGGAGCTTCTGAATGATTACGACTGTGTAATCAAATACCATCCGAGCAAGGCAAACGTTGTAGCGGATGCTTTGAGTAGGAAGGAACGGGTCAAACCCTTGCGCGTCAGAGCAATGGGAATGACTGTGCAGACAAGTTTACACGATCACATTAGTCAAGCACAACAGGAAGCAATTGAACGAGGAAACTTGAAGAAAGACTTAGATTGCGGTGTGGAGAAACAATTGGAAACAAAACCCGATGGACTTGTTTACTTCAAGGATCGTATCTGGATTCCTGCAGTAGATGAGTTAAGGAAACTTATTTTTGATGAAGCACACAAGACCAAGTACTCTGTGCATCCCGGTGCTGATAAAATGTACCAAGATTTACGTGCATTTTATTGGTGGCCGGGTATGAAGAAAGACATAGCTGAGTATGTTGGTAGATGCCTTACGTGTGCTAAGGTGAAGGCGGAACACCAGAAACCATCTGGTCTGCTGGAACAGCCTGAGATTCCACTTTGGAAGTGGGAACAGATAGCTATGGACTTTGTTACCAAGCTACCCCGCACTTCCAGTGGACATGATACCATTTGGGTTATCATTGACCGATTAACCAAGTCTGCTCATTTCTTGCCAATGCGAGAAACTTACACGATGGATAAACTAGCGAAGCTTTACATCAATGAGATAGTGGTGCGCCATGGTGTGCCATTGTCTATCATTTCGGATCGTGATAGCAGATTTACATCAAGGTTCTGGCAATCATTGCAGAAATCTCTAGGGACGCAATTAAACTTGAGTACGGCTTATCATCCACAAACGGATGGTCAAAGCGAACGTACTATTCAAACCCTGGAGGATATGTTAAGAACTTGTGTTCTAGACTTTGGTGGTAATTGGGATTACCACTTGCCACTAATTGAGTTCTCCTACAACAACAGTTATCACAGCAGCATCGGTTGTGCCCCATTCGAGGCTCTTTATGGCCGGAAATGTCGGTCACCGATCTGTTGGTCAGAAGTGGGAGATAATCGTATCACTGGGCCAGAACTTATTCAAGAAACTACAGACAAGATTGTTCAGATACAGCAAAGACTACAAGCAACACGAAGTAGACAAAAGAGCTATGCTGATAAACGGCGCAAGCCGTTGGAATTCCAAGTGGGAGACCGTGTCATGTTGAAGGTTTCCCCATGGAAGGGCGTAGTTCGATTCGCGAAGAAAGGCAAACTAACACCACGATACGTAGGACCGTTCGAAATCATCGAACGTATTGGTCCTGTAGCATACAGATTGAACTTACCGGATGAACTTAGTGGTGTACATGACGTGTTTCACGTCTCAAACTTGAAGAAATGCCTTACTGATGAAACTCTTATCATACCAATTGAAGAAATTCAATTGGATGAAAACTTACGTTTTGTTGAAGAACCATTGGAGATTATGGATCGTAAAGTCAAGCAACTGAGACGAAGTCGTATTCCTATCGTTAAAGTTCGTTGGAACTCAAAGCGCGGACCTGAGTTTACTTGGGAACGTGAAGATCACATGAGAAACAAGTATCCCCAACTCTTTGCTGAGGAAGTCGTACCGAATAACGAGTCTTAAATTTCGGGACGAAATTTCTCTAACAAGGGGAGACTGTAACATCAGTGCCGGACGCGTGCCGGAACAGTGATCGTAACAGTAAACATGTACAGTGATTCAGGTACACATTTCGTTAAACTATGTTTAGACTATTTATACATTTGATTAGCATGAAACTATTAAACGATTGTCTGATTCTGACTAAAACCTTAGGGTTAAACAGTCTGAAACATGTCAGACAACACAGTGTTGAAACACAAATACTTGATATGATATTAGTTGGCATAAACGTATGTGAGGAAACAAAACGAAACTACAACGGTTATTGTTGAGGAATGCTAAACTGACGAGTTATTCGTATAGGTGACGATCTGTACGAATGATTCTGATAGTTTAACGTTCTGAAATAATAACTTAACAGTAGAAAACAAGAATCAGAAAGCCAAACCATTGACGTGTTCGTTCGAATGACGATTCGAACGAATACGCGCGATGGTGACGCGATCTGATGAAACGATAACGAAAACGAATAACGACACGAACGATCATAAATTTAAAGAAATATAATATTTCTTATTTTACAATTTTGAAACTCATCATTAAATAAATTAAATCAAACTGTTTTATTAAATCGCGAATTAAATAAAGAAACGCGTAAAATATTAATATTTCGATAAATAATTAAATGCAACGATATTTAAAATGTTTTCTAATAATAATTGTGTTCTATAAATCCTAAAAATAATTCTTTTTATTTTAATTACGAAAAATGCGCGTAAAGAGCCGGATACGCGACGAAAACGTGAACCGAGCAACCGAAACGAACCCGGACATCACTCGGAGTATAAATACTCTAAATGACCCCATTAAATCATTTATCTCATCTTCAATCTCTCTCATCTCTCAATTTCCGGCCACCACCATATTCCACCATTCTCAAACTTCCAAACACCATAACTCCTTCGTTTCTAGCCCGATTTGAGTGATTCTTTCGCCCACGCGAAGCCCTTGGAGAGCTCTACGTGAAAGTACAGCAGATCTAAGTTCTTCACCAGCAGAAATTGAGGTAACCGGATGTGAAAGTCTATGATATTAGGGTTTTCGTGGACCTTGACACACACACACTCTAAACCGGCTTCAAACCCCACAGCCACCTTCATTCTCTCATCTCACGACCAAGAAATCTTGTCCTAGCAGTACATAACATGGAGGTTTCATGGTTGCAAGCAACTGATCAAGGATGAACAGGTTCGGGAGTTCCACAGCCGTGGTCGAGCTTTAGGGTCGGCGAACCCATCCCTTCCACATGGCCGAACCCTACTGATGAAATAGACACGAACCATTTGAGACTACCGAACCCTTTAGGAACCACGAACCCTCCTGCTACAAACCACCGAACCCTGTTTGACTCCACCCACCAACGAACCTATGATGCGGTGATCTGAACGAACCTGTTGGCCACGAACCATGGGTTCGTGAGCAAGGTGGAAGCCGAACCCATGGCAGCCGTCACCCCAAGCTACGAACCTTCTGTGGCGAACCCTCTCAGATGAACGAACCAGTTAGGATCCCTGGCCGAAGCTGTTGAAATGGAGCTAACCCTTAGCTTGTTTTGTTAACCGAACTGTGAGTGTGAAATAATACATGAAACCTTGGACTGTTATTTACCTAGCCGCATTAGCTCAGGCCCAATAACACCTTAGCCTGCCTTGCAATTATTCGGCCCAAAGTCCTCACGAAATTATGTAGACCAGCAGTTTATTATATATGGTCAGCTCCACTCCGATGTCAGGCATAAATATTAGCCAATAGTCAACCAAATTTTAATCTATTACGGCCCAATAGAGTTAAGATAGCCATGGCCCAATACCAATAAAACGGTCCAAGGATCACTCGTTTATTAGGCCATATTGTACAGCCCATATAATTTTTTTGGGCCAATGTTTCGACCCAGCCCAAGCATAAACCGGCCCATTTATTTCTTAGCCATAGTTATTCGGCTCATTATTTGCTTGGCCCAACACGATTTAACAGGCTTAACTCATTTTGTATTGGACAACGATTAGTTTATCTACATCACAAGCCCAAAATCTTTGTGTACTCCGGCCCAATGGAGACTTATGAGACTTAGTATAATCGGGCCGCATCTTTGATAACCGTTCCAACAGCATATGAGATTGGCCCAACCCACATCTATCCGGCCCAACCTATTAGTAAACGAGCCCAAACCGTTTGTTCTTCGACTCAAGTTAGATAACTTATTCCTCGTTTGGCTCAAGTCATAAAGCCCATTTGTTATAGTCCAATTCAATTATCTTTCGGCCCATAACAACCAAATAAAAGACACAACACATTGACAATTAAATTTTGTTAACATATATGGAGTTTGAACTATTTACTATAAGGATGATTATGGATTAAGAAACCAAAACACATGAACGAGAATGTGACATAATCTATGTGTCATTAAAGTCCTTAATAAACAAAAGGGGGCCGAAAGACGATTTAGACTTATAGTGTTAGCCAACCTCAGGGCTAACACTAATGCTTACACACACGCGCGTCAATTATAACTTGTACTTATAAACTACAACATTATGAAATCAATACAGGACCGTAAACATTACAACCAGTGCAAACAAAGAGAGCGTGCATTCTCATTCTACATAGTCAATTACTACGGACATAAGGTGAGTTCATTGTCCCCTTTCAAACTTATTTGTTTTACTTCGGGACTGAGAAGCATGTTAAACATTTTTATTGAAATGTTATTTAATGCTTTAAACACAAACATGATTGCTTATGATTGAAACCTTTACTTTAAGCTTGATGCTTAAAATCAATTGTTGATTACTTGATACGATTACATGATTCTTGATACAATTACATGAGACTTGATTCAATTACATGAGACTTGATACAATTACATGAGACATGATACAAATACATGATACTTGATTCAATTACATGAGATGTGATTCAAATACATGAGACATGATACAAATACATGATACTTGATTCAATTACATGAGATGTGATTCAATTACATGAGACTTGATACTATTACATAAGACTTGATACTATTACATGAGATATGATGTTTAGAAACGATTACATGCTACTAGGCCATCATACATGTATCTAACCATAGACTACGTAATTGCTGAACGTCTGGTATTCCAGAGCTTGTACCTATGGGGTGAGATACATGTAATAACATAAACGTAATGATACTCAGCTATTACCTGGTTATAAGTGACATGTAATTGCTGAACGTCTGGTATTCCAGAGCTTTTGTCAGCTTATATGAGGTATGTAAAGGCTAAACATGAAAGTATCGATTCTAAGCTATTACCTGGTTATAAGGGACACGTAATTGCTGAACGTCTGGTATTCCAGAGCTTGTGTCGGCTTATAGGAGGTATGTAAAGGCTAAACATAAACGTAACGTTACGGAGCTATTACCTGGTTATAAGGGACATGTAATTGCTAAACGTCTGGTATTCCAGAGCTTTTGTCGGCTTATAAGAGGTATGTAAAGGCTAAACATGAACTTGTTGAATGCTAAGCTGTTATCTATATAAGAGACATGTAATTGCTAAACTACTGGTATTCCAGAGCTTTTGTCTGCTTATAGGAGATATGTAATTGCTAAACTATGTGTGTGTGAATCTATGATGCTTGATAAACATGATGAGAAACTAACACGTACGAATACATTAGACATGAAAACATTGAAACAGATAACAAAGGCTTTGATGAGGATTGTATTGATTGGTAGGTAAAATGCTTAATTATTATTAACAACAGTGTCATATCCGGATTAGTATGTGGTGGGATGGCGTCTGGGCGGGTCGTAGGCTCGACTCAGGGGTATGCCCTATATATAAGCATACCGATTTGGATATTACATGTGGAGTTAATGAGATTAAGGTTTTACCGAAGGAGGTTCGTTGAAAACTATTTTAAACTTATAAACTTTATGAACTCACCAACCGTTGTGTTGACTTGATCTTTTTACATGCTTTCTCAGGTGAAGAACAGGTTTAAACTTAAGCTTTTGGATATGCATACTAGGCTGCCCAGATAGAGGACCTAGTAGACTTTTGGAAAGCACATCTTTGGTTGATGATAAACATTATTTTGATATCTTGCACATATACAAGATATAAACATTTGATTCTTTTGGTTAGGCTTACTTAGTTAAATTGCAGAACATTGCTATTGTAATTTAACTTTGTAATCCTATATATCATTTGATTGTGCTTTAGATATTCTTAAACGTTGATGCTATGTAAACAATCTGATCATCATGATTATCACCCGCGATATCACGCCCCGGGAACCTTCCGCCCGGCGGGGACTCCGATCCAACCCCGCCGGCTCGGGGTGTGACATGACATCAACCGGATGATCCGAGGTTAGCTTACTAACAGATAATAACTTCTTTTTTAAGATTCGGAATAACAAGAACATCATGCAAAGGAATTCTATTAGAGATTGTAGATGAACCTATATGAGTAACTGGAAGCGTATTACCATTGCCAAAAATAACACTTGTGTTACCTGCATAAGGTGCCGATTGATGTAGAGAATCAAAATTAGGAGTCATGTGATCCGTAGCCCCGGAATCAACATGCCAATCAGGATTGTTGGTGGTAACATGACATTGTGCATGAAAAGCCTTTGCTAATGACTCATCTGATGAAGGAGCTTGACTTGCATATGTGTGAAGACTAGGGCAGGAGGAAGCATGATGGCCATTAGTTCTACAAAGTTGACAATGGGGAGCCTTTCTGCCTTGGCCGCGACCCCTACTACCCGAAGAAGACCCACGAGAACCACCACCACGGTAGGAAGAGGAATGACCACGATTGGAGAAAGAGTGATTGCGAGTCTGCTGAGCCTGAAACGCGACCAGAGCAGGGCTGCCATGAATTGATTGAAGAAACAACTCATGGCTTTCAACTTGAGAGATCAAAGTCGCGAAGCGCCGGGGCTGGTTTGGAAGCCCTTATGGCAGTGGAAAATGTCTCAAAGGCAGCCCCTAAACCCCGAAGAAACCAATGAATCTTATCAATTTCAGCGACCGGATGCCCAATAGCACTAAGTTGATCGCACACAGCTTTAAACCTACGGCTGAAATCAGTTACAGAGGCATTTCCTTTTGTAAGTTGACTGAGAGAATCACGCAACGAATGGATACGCTCCACAGATGTGTTGCTGTAGACTGATTCTAGTGTTAACCAGAGTTGCCGAGCATTCGTAAGACCAAGAACCTCGGCTGCAGCCTCTTCAGAGAGGGAGGACTGCAAAAGAATAATAGCACGCTGATCGGTTTCACTCCATGCTGCAAAGTCCGGATTCGGGAGGATTTTTCCGTCAGTGGTGATGGTTGGCGTTGGTGAAGAAGATGAGCCATCAATGTGCCCTAACAATTTCTGATAAGCAAAGATTGATTGGATATTGTTGCGCAAGAGAAGATAATTAGTAGAGGAAAGCTTGATATGCATGAGATGAAGAAGGGTATTCATCGGAAACAAACCATCTTGATGAGAGCTGGTGGCAGCCATGAAGTAACCCATGAACAAGACGGATTTTAGCAGGTTTAGGTGAGAATGGGAGAGAGAAACTTGGCTGATACCATGTAGGAATATGGTCAAAATCAACCTCACAAATAATGAGGGATTAGATATATTATATACAATGAATTACTCCTATAATTAAGGAGATACAACAAGGAAAGTATAAATTATATTAAAAACCAAATCATTTACTAATAGATGTTAATTTTGGTACATTGTTCTTTGATTTAAAGAAAGATTCGTAGGTACACTGTGATGATGACCTATTGTTTATGAATGTGATGATAGACCTATTGTTTATGAAAATGATGAGGGTATTTTAGTAATGTTGAAACTTTTTAATTTGAATGATTAAAATTATGATAATTTTGCGGAATAGCAACCAAGTTTTTTAATTGTTCTAATTAAGTTATCAAAAGTTTTTTTTTTGTTTTTTTTTTGTAATTTGTATCTTTAAAGCCACTCAACTTACACTAAAGTGGTTTTGTTCTTTGCAAAAAAACTCTTCCTGAAAACTTTTGTCTGCGCCGCACACATCACAAACAGAGATTGGACGCTAAAACATATGGTTTTTCAGAAAGACATTTCATTAAAAAAAAGGTTTGCGCATCTTCTTTTTGGCGCAAATGTGAACCAATCTTTTTCCCGTCTTCTCTAATTAGGTTAATTTTCGTTAGAAGCCTTCCTCTCGTTTTCTCCACAAGTGGCGCCCTCATCCTTCTCAAGGTCGGCGCTGATTCCTCCTCCATCGGCGTCGTTTCCTCCATCGGCGTCCTTTCCTCCTCTAGCGCCATTCCCTCCACCATCGTTCCTTCCACCGCCACTCCCTCCACAGACGTTGTTTCCTCCTACAGCGCAACTCACGCAATCGCCATGTCTGCCAGTGTTGTTCCTTCCACCGCCACTCACTCCACCGCAGGTCCAAATTTATTCCATATTTCGAAGGCAGAGGTGTTCTTTTAACGCGTTACAAATTTAAATTTCAAATTATTTTAGCAGGTTGCAGGCATAAAAAAACTGTCTTTTTTAACATGCTGCAAGGTTTTGTCTAACTCTTACGCATAAGGCATCCAAAATCTGGCCTTGCTTGAACAATTTTTATAAATTGGGCTATGCTTTTGGTTAAATAATCATTTAAATTCTAAATACGATTCGAAGTAGCTAGGCGTTAGAAAACCAAATTTTGATTTTGGGTTTTCAAGTTACAAGACTATCTAAACAAAAATCCAATCACCAAACTATATAGAACAAGAAAGTAACGACTTTGTAAGTTGCCTAATTTTGGTTAGCATTCTATACAAACTACATCTTCTGAGATTGCTTATTTTTTTTTTAGTGTCACACCCCCAAATTTAAACTAACGGAATCACACCGTTTAGGGCGTGACAAACCAGGATCTCAGGCATTAGACATAACGAAAGACCTTTATATGCTTTCAAACATAATTCAGTCTTAATTTGTAAAATCAAAGTTTAACATTTGCGGAAGCGTTTGAAAACCAATAACTAAATGTAACAGTTGCAAAATCGTAATTACAATGTTCAATGTTTTAAATCAATAATCAAAATAAACTGTATGCATGAGACTCAACGTCCTATTCCCTGCTTGTCCTTGCTTGTGCCTTAGTGTCCTGAGAAAACATGTAAATCAAGTCAACACAAAGGTTGGTGCATACACAGGTTTGTATGAATAATCACAAATGTTTGAATCAATTGTTTGAACAAGCTGTTTGTATATAATGTTTGCAGATCACATAATCACACATTGCATAGTCATGATAGCTAGTCACTGTACTATTTACATAAGCGGTCGACACCGAAGCTGACTGTTTGAATGTTGGTTGCCTTTCCACTATTGTCTAACACAAACAATAGTAATGTTGAATTGGCTAGTTAAACACTTGCGTAGACCTACAATCTACCAAGTGAGGTTTGTCAAACCCAATAGATCTATCTTAAACTACCACGCTTTGCACTACGACAAACTAAACGGTTCGATATGTAAGGACTTGTAATGATATGTTCGCACTTATCGTAAATAGCTAACTCATGCAAGTAATATGTATCTAAAATGTTTGTTTGCACATGTTTTCTTCCCCAAGACAGTTAAAATAAGAAAATGGGCCGTGTACGCACCTGAGAATGCGAATCGAATGATCAAATACTCGTGAAATCGCGTAGACAACCTTCTACGAAGAATCTGTATTATTACAATAACGTTGCGTTATTTGAAATGTCAGATCGTGTTTGTAATCACATACGCGTCAACACACGTATGTTAGTTTGTTTGAAACATACATACAAAAGTATGCACGGTTTCAAGTTCGTTTGTTTAAGTCGTTCAATTATATACGATTCCGTTACACACGCGTAATTATATGCGATTCATGATTTCATGTCAAAATATAGATTTTATTATCCTAATATGTTCAGAATTGAATTCTGGTTCCGACGCAATTCGAACGGATTAAATCGGAGTTAGAACGAGGTAGTTATGATTAAAATACTAAAAATTGTTTTAAACTCAAAAAGTGGTAGAGGCAAGGGTTGAACCCTTGACCTCCCACTCTTAGCACACCCGCATAAGAATTTAAAATTTAATTGTTTTAACCATGAACAATCTGGTTCCCCTATGTTACACCACTCGAACACAATAACCCCCAATTGAACCCCAACTCGACTGAATTCGAATTCAACCTCTTAGGGCTTCTGTTTCATATATCCAAAAGAGTTCAAAGATGGTTTTTAATTCGAGTATAGATCAACATAAGTCCCAATTCGTCTCCTTCATGGATTCGAACAAGGTTTTTAAAATTCATCATTCAATTGGTTTAATCCTTTTAAATTAAACTGAAATTCGATAGGGTTTTCATTAAAAAGAGAATTTCGAACCTATATGTCGCATTTAATTTGAGTAACAAGTTCAATTGGTTCAAAACCCCCTATTCGTTTTAGTTTATGAACCCTAGATTTCAAGATTGTTTAATTCGTTGTTGTCTTACCAAATCCACATGAGTTTTTCATTAAATGAGTAATTTCGAAACTTTCTGTATACTTTAATTTGGTTTTCAGATTCATTTTGATCAAAACCCCCAATTGGTTTGTATCAAGAACCCTAGAACTCGTTCTAATGCAATTCGTTATTGTTACTTGAATTTGATATAGGGTTTTTGTTAAGCATGTTATTCCGAAACTGTGGGTAAGTTTTGATTTGATTTTTGAATCAGTTCGAATAGAAATCCCCAAAACGTTTTTGATGATGAACCCTAGAAATCGAAATCTTTCAATTCATTATTGTTTGTTAAAACTAACATAGGGATTTCATTATATTGATGTTTTCGAAACTCTCTGTAGAGTTTAATTTGGTTTTTGAACTCGTTTAAGTAAAAACCCCCAAAACGTTTTCTAAGAGGAACCCTAGAATTAGAACTTCATCAAATCGATGTTAAAAGCCGAAATTGAGATAGGTTCACTCTTATTTGGCATATTTAGGTTACGTAGGATTAAATTTTTACCTTGTTTGATGCCCAATTGTAGTAGTTCGACTCTAAGGTTGATCTTCGGCCACCCTTGGATCAATTTCGACTATCTGGAACTCTTGGAATCGAATTGAGGTGTGAATAACTCCCTAAAGATGCCGATTATGGTTTAGGAAGCTTCAATTGTGAATTTTTTGATCGAATTGTGTGGGTTGTAATGATACAAGTGATGGTTTCAAACTTTAAGTCATTAATTGAGTTTAATTCGATCATTATGGTGTAATTAACATGTTATAACCGTTAATAATCATCAATGTTATGATTATTGATGGTTTAATTTCGATTACAACTTAGATTAGTATGAATTTCGAATTTTCCTTGGTTTATTACTCAAATTTTGACCTAAAAAGTCAAAATAGATTGTTTTATGTAATTACATGTTTAATTATTGTAATTTTGTTCTTTCTAGATTTGTTTTATTTGATTTTAATCCTTTTTGTTTGATTTCATATTGTTTCCGTTATTTTCAGATTAATTCCAATGTCGATCCTAATGCTACAGTTTCTCTTCTCTGGGGTTGGAAAAGTTGAAGGGCTTTTTGGGAAACCCGTCCCCACCGTGCTCGTCGGTCGGTCCTAGAAACGGCACGTTGCAAGCGAAGGAGTGAAAGCTAAGGTAACTCCAGGATACAGGGACGAAGTGGCAGGCAGGCTTATACCATTACGCTCACCAAATAAAGAAAGGCAGAGCGCGAAGCAGCGAAGGAAAGGGGCATTCGGGAAGCGACTAGTCGCTGGAAAAATCCATTCAATTCTTGATGGAAATGGAGTTTTGCGAATTCTCCCCAAAGATTCTAAATGGGCAAGTCAGTAAAGATAGATTACCGAGTTGAGGATCTCTATTTCTGCTAATATTTCACGTCTGTCAATAGGAAAAACCCCAGGGGCAGAACCCTCTCCTGTCCACTTTGCGAAGTCAAGCTCGTAGAATATATCAAGAGGCCCCACGGAAAGTACGAAGAGAGAAGTTTACAAGTGCTTGGATGGTTTGGCCAAATGTCCTAAGACAATCAAGAAACCATTTCTTCCGTTCGGTCGAGCCAGCTATCGAAAGTCCCAGCTAACGGACCGGACCCCCACCAACTTGTTTCATAGTTTTCAACTGAGCGGCAGACGCTAGAATCCGGATCCTCATCTCCTTCCCGCGATCCGGTCAACTGCCTGGAAACGGTGCAATATTATGTAGTCTGTTACCCCATGCTCCTACGGTTCGCTTACCGAGGACTTGACCAAACATCTCACGACACGAGCTGACGACAGCCATGGTTATAATTACCTCGTAATCCGAAATGCCGGGTTGTCACATTTATTGTTCTATATAATCTATATCGTCAATCAGTGTTAAACTTATGATATTTTAAGTGGATTTTGAGTATGAGCCATGTAATTATCCATCGCTAAAATTCCAATATTTTAAGTAAGTTTTTGAGAGTAACGTTTTGTTTCCAGCATCAATAAAAATTAATATGTTTCATGGCATTGTAATAGACCTGGTGCAACGTAAGGGTCCTACACACTAGTTTATTCTAAACTTCAACATTTTTCTTCGCAAATAGTTTTGCTAATGGCAAATAGCCAAAGTTTAACACAAAATTTATTATAAATTTCAACAAATTTCAACACAAAATTTATTATAAATTTCAACACAATTTATGTTAGTTTCATATCTATCATACTACTCAAAACCTTGGTATTACGAGTCCACCCTATCTTATTATCTCATAACCTTTTGGTCCAGCAAAAACGATGTTGTACCCAACATTGAGCATTGCAATCCCCTCTAGCGTAATGCGCATCACCGCCATATTCAGTGACGGAACATAAAATTTCCACCTTGTTATTATTTTCTGTAATTGCTTTGCTTTCATTACCACGAAATTGATAAGTTCAAACTCTCGTCACAACTACTAATGTAGGTGAGCTCCAAAGACTTTAAACTTTGAAATAAGCAGTTGGGAGGTGCGCGTCTGGGCTATATACACTCCTCCAACTGTAGTTAAATACAAGTATAAAAGACAATATTATAAGCTAAAAGTGTATAACTCAATAAATAGTAGCGAACGTACCTTTCCAACTCATAGATACCTTAAGGATGAGGAATTCTCGAGAACATGGAAGACAATTTCCAATCCATAAACTGTCGTCTTAACAAACTCTAACGAGTTCACCTTTATCACCATCACCGTTGGTGCAACAAATGGTAACTAATACGAAAAAAAACAATTTCAAGTTGTCATTATGTTTATTAAACAGATTGGAAAAGCTTAAAAATGGCAATAGGCAATGGACTTACAAAGCAACAACTAGCGAGTGTCGCTCATTTAAGTGACGGACTTCCTTGAATGATACGAAGTACACTAGGAGCAACAGTTTGCTGAGAAGACGTGTCAAATGATATCAAGTTTGGGAGATCGATAAGTATTTGGTCCAATTCATCCGTTACAAACCGAACAAAGCGTAATTTGAGCTTGACAAGAGTCCCACAAGTAAAAAAGCAATCTGGAAAGTCTATATTATCTAACTCAATATCAAGCTCTCTTATATTCCTACATATCGCCTCATCAATCCATGAAGCAACCGGAATAATTCGAGGCATGCGTACATGGAAGTAAAAATCATCGAAGGACTGCCCTTCTTGGTCTCAAATCAGGTTGTCATGGAGCAATAGAAGGCGCTTTATAGTGCTGGTAGGAACTTTGTTATCAATATATAATCTCCTAATATACTTCTAACTAATTTTCCATTCTACTGACTGAACACAAGTCCACACAACAAACAACGATGGAAGCAATGATAAATTTTTTGACTTTAATTCAAGAGGTAGTGAGCTCAATCGATCAAAAGGGCTTGCAATTTCTAAAAGATTAAGTATATGCACCTTTTGCTCGCATGGTCTTACATGGATACTATAAGATTCATCATTGCTCTTGCTACTCAAAACGACTTAGAATTATATGTTCAAATGGACATAAAGTTGGCGTTTTTATATGAAATATTGGAGGAAAAAGTATATGTTCAACAACCTCAAGGGTATGTTATAAAGGGTATAATGATCAGAAGGTGTACAAGCTTTATAAGGCATTGTATGGATTGAAACAAGCACCACATGCTTGTTTTAGTCGAATAGAAGCATATTTCTTGAATAAAGGATTTAAGAAGAGTGAAAAGGAGCACATGTTGTTTATGAAAAGCGATTTTGATGGAAATTTGTTGGTTGTTAATTACTAAGTTGATGACCTCATTCATACTAGAAATAACAAGGAAATGATGCAATTATGGAAACATAAAACTCTCAATAATGAGAGAGTTTGAAATGTTAGATCTTGGCAAGATCAAGTTTTCTCTTGATATAGAGAACAAACAGACAAAGGTATTCATATTTTTGATGTGGATCGATCGTTTCAAAACAAGTAAAAGAATTGAGAACGAAGCTTAGAAAGAAAATAGGAGAATAAGGGAGTTAATAATTCATGATTGCTAAATCGAATATGAAATTCTCCATATATGGAGATACAAAGTGTTGCCACATTTCAATCTAGATCCTAATTTTACATGGACATAGAAATGCAATCAACCAAATCATTATTGACTTGGACTAGTACATGGATGAGCTGCATGTTTTATGAGGATACCTTTGTCATGGATTCAGCGGGCACATACGACTCAACAAACATGGTCGCCACATACGCACCGCTTTAACTACCACAAACATTTCTTTCTTATACGTGAACCATGATAACATAATACCTTTCAGAGGAGCACTAAAATAGGCAAGTAGTTTCCCATTTTGGGTTAAAACGGCACCTATACCCACTCCACTTGCATCACACTCAATTGTAAAATGTTTGGACCAGTCTGAAAAGGCTAAAGTCGGTGCCGATGTGAGAGCCGTTTTTAACGCAACGAAAGCCTTATTAGCCTCCTTGTTCCATATAAAGGGTCCTTTACCAACCAACTTGTGTAGAGGGGCAGCAATACTTTCAAATCCCATAATGACTTTCGATAATACCCGGCGAGTCCCAAAAAACCTCGTACCCCTTTTGCGTTAGTAGGTACAAGCCAAGTTAGTAGGTACAATAAAATTTTGGATAGAACACATTGATTCTTAATGTTGATTTAAAACAAAACCCCTAAGCTATGTTTTGCTCAATATTGAAATAAAGTTTGCTAAACATTAAAGAACAAATTTAAGTCTTTTTAACCTTTGATTAAATAAAATCTTAAAATAACATATTGATTCTTATTTCTAATTTTAAATGAAACCCAACAGCTTTTAAAATTTTTGTTCCATGATGAAAAAAAAGACATTTAAATTTTAAACATAAAAAACATATATTTTATTTTTGATTAATGCAGAAATATCATATTAATGTAGACTCGATAAAAATTCGTTTTTATGTTCAACGGAAGATAACCTATCAAATCTGGTTCAAAGGTTTGCCCTATTTGTTCATGGTATATTCAATCCATTGATTCTGTTGAACACAATGGTGTAAATAGAAATAAACTTGAAATGGCTCGAAAAAGTAGAATAAAATAACAAATCATACCTAAACGATCTTTTAATCGGCATACTAGACACCGGATCAGTGACGGATTCTCTTGATACATAGGAGGGCTGAAATCATAAATCTAGGGGCAAACTAAATACGCAGGACGAAAAATGCATATAACTTACACACAGAAAAAAAAAGCCCCCTAACCTATCCTTTGACCCAACATCAGATCTTGTTTGAACTGTTGAACCAATGATTTTTAAATGGGCCATTTGATTTTGCTGCATCGAAGGGGGAGATATATAGATGAGGGCATAGAGGACTCTGATTCAATAGCCAATGATTAGAAGCTTCTTTAAAAGAGTAAGTTGAATCCTGTAAATAACATTGATAGTAGAAGCTTCATGAGAAGAGTTGGTTGAATCATGCAAATAGCATGATTCCTATGCTCAAGCATTGACTTTATTTTATTTCTTATTAATTTAGAATAATAGAAGTCTAAGTTTTTAGAAGGTAACCGGACTCTATTTATTTGCTCTTACCAAATAATATATTAATATGACACTATTAATTTAACTAACTTTTAGGAAAATCTTAGTTCTTGGTAGTCTCTAACTTTGAATCTTGATCATTTAAATGCCTAAAAGAGCTTCTAAAAGCTATGGTTTACACTTTACAGTGGTTTTACACACTCTTTCATCTCATGTTGCGGTTACTGATAGTTTTTAAACATGACCAACTAAGTAGGTACCACTAACCCGATTATGACCAACTAGTCGGTTCCTTTTTCTGTTTTCCACGGTTCCTTCTTGTCTTTTTTCCCCTCCCACATCGCCAGTTGCTTCTCATCACCTTCATTCAATCCTTCTTCCCCCTCAAATATCCTCATCAGCACCTCCTCCAAAGATGCTCTATTTGGTCAATTTTGAATTAGGTTTTGTTTATTTTAAAGAATTATGAAGTAGGTTTGTTCAACTATTCAATACTCATTGAATTTGAACAAATGTACTCTATTTGATCAATTTTGAATTTTTTTTACTTTAAGGAATTATGAAATGGGCTTGTTCAATTTGATGAAATCTGAGTTGTTTTTACTATTAATTTAACATTTTTAGTTGAATCAAGAACTGGGTTTTCAAGTTTTAGGCTTTTAGCAGATACATTACAAAGACCCTAAAGAAAAACTTGATACTCTTTCAGACAAGTTTTTTGAATATCACACAAATATGATTTACTTCAATGATGAATTAGGTTTTATATGTGCTTAGGCTATGTGTTATGCAAAAGCACCCATAACGTAGGCGCCACGTACGCGTCACATAATCAACCAACACCATCACCTCCTTATCACTCTACATAATCTTTACATATGTTATCCATCACTCTCTCATTACTTACCTATCACTTCACATCATCACCCCTTTTTCCTCCTTTTTCTCCATTTCTTTTTCTTTCACCCCGTGATGCCCCTCACGTATGCCCCCTCACGCCCCTCTTCACACCCCTGTGTAATAGGGGGAGGGCGCCACCGGGGCGTGATGAACCCCTCTCACGCCCCCATCACACAGCATAACACATAGCCTTATGAGGTATCTTTATAATAGTAAATTCAAAAAAAGAAATTTGTTTTTTATGTGTAATGTGTTACACTTGAGTTTAGTTAATATATGATTACGTCATTTATGATTTGTTTCTTTGTAGGTTGTTTGTAAAAAAAAAATATACCTGGATTTTCACATGGGTTTGTTTTTGACCATTTGCATAATGCAAATTTCACCATCCTATACATGCAGGATAATAATTAGCGTGTATGGCAAAATAATATAAATCTATAGATAATAATTATTAATTTAATTAACACTAAGCAAAATATTATTCCGTGTAACCTAAGAGTAAAAATCACTTATCCTTGCTTAAATGAAAATCTTTAAATTGCAGAATTGAATTTCGGGAACAAATTAATTTTAAAAGATATAAAAGAAACGATAATTTTTACTTTTTATTTTTTTTATAAGAACATATATTTAACACGTAATTTAAAACAAATGTATACAAGACGGACCATATGGTTTGCTAATATTTCACTCTTGGTTTTTAGGTTTTATAAATTACTCATATAACCATAAACTTTAAACATTTATACCACATATAGTTCTTATGTGATGGTAATTTGGTCAAACATGTGAAAATAATTTGATAACATAAGGACTATATGTGTTACAAATATTAGTATGGGATCATATATGTAATTTATGAAACCTAGGAACTAAAAGTAAAATACTAGCATACCACGAAGCAATGGCGGATCTACATTATAAGGTGTGGGTTAACGTGAACCCACCCCCGGTTAGAAGATTTAGTAGAAATTTTTTGTGTTTGAAAGACTTAAAAGATAAGGTGGGACCACTAATATTTTTAAGAGTGAATCTTTTCTGTGATCAGATGTGAATTGTCCGCATATTTATCTTTTGATTTTCTCTCTGTGATATATCAGCAAGCGAAATGGTAGTTTTAGCAGTTAAATCCTTGGGTCAAGTTAATTCCGGTCAAACAAACTTAGCAAATTTTGTTTAGCTTCCGGGGCGTTGCCTCGAACCCCACAAGGGGCGCTGCCACCTTGACCCACGCCCGCATACTGGCCAGCGAGACCGCCACCAGAGTCTCTGCCCCTAAGACCCTGCAAGGGTGTGCGACCCCTTTGACTCCCGCTTGATTCGGAGTTCAGAAATCTTAAACGAACACACACTTCGCATCTCTGAGTTATTTAATGACGATATTTTTTTAATTATTGACTTAATATATCGCACTGTTATTACTTGGTGAACGTTACAAGACCCGAGTCGTCAACCCTACTTAAAAAATTTTATGTCCAGTTCTATCTAATTAATGCGTCTGAAAATAGTGAACTTAATGAAAACTTTCCTAGATCCGCCACAGCAACGGAGATTATCTCGGTAATATACTCCAATTATAATATTAAGTGTTTTATTTGTCAGTGTGAGACTAGATCATTTGATAGATATACTGGCTTTTAGAAAGAATGTTTTTGGTTATAATCCAATCATTGGGAGAAATATTTAGGAGTTGACAGTTGTTTAAAAAAAGTGTTTTATTTTTCAATTGATACAAAAAATACATAATATAAAATATCTTATCTTGAGTCAAGCAATGCCCACCAGGCACCACCAATGCAAGCTTAATTTCAAATCATGCACTTTTCCTCCGGTCAGAGTGATCAACCACCACCGTCACCACAGGTGGGTCAGCCTGCATCAGCCTCACCATCATCAAGAAACGCTGCCGGTATATCAGCTTCAGACTTGATTTCTGCCCGCCAATGGTCAACAGGCCTTTGCGATTGTTGCTCGGATGTCTCTACGTGTAAGTTGTATGTCTAGCTACAAGTCATACATGCACACAGTTTCAATCTTTTAGTTCTATCATCTAGACCCATGCCTTGGTCCCTGGTTCTTTGAAATTAAACATCCCTTCGCCGGTTCGCCCTCAACTAACCGGCTTTGATTATTGGGTCTTTAAAACTTCAATATATCAATCAATCAATCAACGTACTCAGTATATCCCGCCATTAGCATGCTAAGGCAGGGTCTGAGGAGGGTGAGATGTAGACAGCCTTACCCCTACCCCGTAGGGGTAGAGAGGCTGCTTCCAGTGAGACCCTCGGCTCATGATGCTTGATCAACCGTCCGAAATGATTTTAACGTTATTTTCACTGAATAAGTAAAATAACGTTAAAATTAGTGCAATTTTACTTTTGCCCCTCAAGAGCTGTCAACACATATATACATTATATGTGCGCACCGCTAACGGGGCACTCTCTTTAAAACTTCAATATGCAAATCAAACGCAACCACCTAGTACCTCCTTTGGTTCTGAACTTCTGATCGGTCAAAAACAACCATCAAAAACCAACCTTTTGTTTCTGTCTTATTCCAATTTCACCCAACACCAACATTTCCTTTCTGATGTCTAGTACCGTGATAATCAAAAGAAACGACAAATTGATCACCTTGTGATCGATGATCGATACAATTGGCCACAGATTGTGATTAAAATCTTCAGAACTAATTGAATAAATCAAATCTTCAAAGAGTAAGGCCCCGTTTGCAGTGCGCTTATACAATGTATATATGTGTTGGCCTAAAACTTCAAACACAACCACGTACCGAGTACCTCCTTTGGTTCTGATCGTTCACAAACAACCATAAAAAACGAACCTTTTGTTTCTGCCCGATTCCAATTCCATCCAACACCAAGATTTCCTTTTTGATGTCTAGTACCGTAATAATCAAAAGAAACGAGAAATTGATCACCTCTTTGTGATCGATACAACAATCCACCACCGATTGTGGCTAAACTCTTCAAAACTAATTGAATAAATCAAACCTTCGTCGTGCGCGTATATAATGTATACAGTCTCGGCTCTCGAGGGGAAAAAAAAGTAAAACTGCATTAATTTTAACGTAATTTTACTGAATTTTTGAGGAAATAATGTTAAAAGTGTTGGGTTGGTCGTTAATTGGACATCATGAGGCGGATATTATATTGTAAGTAATCTATTTATTCTTACGGGTTGAGATAATGTTGCCTACATCTTACACTATTTAGACCTATCTAAGTTTTACTAATAATAAGATATGCTGAGTACGATGATGAAATTTTCAAGAACACAATGCTCCCTAAAATAAGCTAACAACAATTGATAAACAATCGAATCTGGAATTGACAAAGAAAATGTTGGTTGTTTACAATAACACTTCACTTGGGTATAAATAACCTACTGTGGAACACCTCTGATTTAAAAATGATGCAATTTCAATCTTTTAGTTATATCACCTAGACCCATTAAGTTTACGTATTTACATAATTGTCTAAAGGCTAAAACACAACTTTTGACTATTTACAACTTTGACCAGTTGTCTCTCAAACTTAAGTAATATATATAGATGAACTAAATCATGGAGGTTGTCTAACGTATTATACCCATATGGATAAGGTATAATATCTACTCTCTACGTTTTCATAACTGAACCGGACTAGAATTGTGCATTGAGCGGTGTTGAATTGAGGTTGACAGTGATATATGACTGATGTATATTATACACAATTTAGTGTAAAACCCATTAAAGTTAACCGACAACATTACACCAAGGTGATTATCTATGATATATCAAAGTGTTAAAATGATACAAGTGCTGAGACTTCAAATCTAATTGTAGATGAATAACGTAAATTTAAGAATAAGCTTGTGTGTAAGTTTGCTCTTGAAAAATCTAAAACCGAGATTAACTTTTTTTTTTCCTCTAGTTCATGTACTATAACAATAAAAAAAACCAAAAACATACAAAAAAACCAAAAACATACAAAAAAACCGGACTTGTGTTGTAGGTTTGGAATTGGGTTAAACCGAGCCCGTTTTATAAAACACGGTTTCTGCACCTCTGTCAAGAGGGCCCATCTAAGCCCAATTCTTTTATGTACAATTTTTTTGGGATGAAATTTGGGATTAAGGTTTCTACCTTTTCTAATTTCTTTCAGGAAGTTCTATTGTAGACTTGTAGCCTCGTTTATTTCATTCAAGCTCAGATCTAACGTTCGATTACAGGTGAACTATATACTCGGGGATAATCCAATGAAAATGTCTTACATGGTTGGATACGGACCCCGTTACCCACAAAGAATTCATCACCGGGGCAGTTCATTGCCATGTGTTAGAGTTCATCCGGCTCACATAGGCTGCAAGGCTGGGTCACATTACTTCTTGAGCCCAGACCCAAACCCAAACGTGTTGGTTGGAGCTGTGGTTGGTGGGCCCAACACCACAAATGCGTTTCCGGACTCTAGACCCTTTTTTCAAGAATCAGAGCCCACGACATATATAAATGCACCGTTGGTGGGACTGTTGGCCTACTTTGGATAGACTCCATTGATTCTTATTGTTGATTAAAACAAAACCCCTAAGCTATGTTTTCATGTTTCGATAAAATCTTTGTGTTACATGTTATGCTTTAAGCTCTTGTAGTTTAGTTATCTGTTTTGCTTATATCTGTTGCATAAAAAAAAATTCGAGCCAAAGGTTTCTTACGAAACAACCTCTATATTCTAATTGTAAATAGGGTAAGATGTGTCTCTATCTTTCCCCTCCAGACCCTACTTTAACGCTGTGTTCCTGAGTTTATTAAATAAGGGAACAAAAAGGAAAAGAAAGGAAAAGAAATGAGAGGAAAACAAAGGAAAAGAATGGCTTTCTTTCCTTCCAAATCGGAAGGAAAGAAAAGCTAGGAAATTTAGCCCAGGTTTCCTTCCACTTCCCTTCCTTTCTCTCATTAAATGAAACTCGGGAACACAAAATGTGTTATTATCTTTTCCCTTCCCTCGTTAAATGAAACTCGGGAACATAAAAATGTTTCTCCTTTCCTTCCATTTCCTTTCTTTTCTCTCGTTAAATGAACTCGGGAACACAGCGTAAGTGAGATTTTTATCAGGTTCTTGTTGTACATAACCAAATATTACCTTTGGGTTTGGGTTCCATCTTATTCGTGTTTTCGTTACTATTGTTCGGTTTCGGTGTTGGGGCTTCGACTCAAAACGACACGCTTAGGGAGTAGGACCCGGTTTGGCCGTTTGGGTGAAAACTTTTGGTCCCAAACTGGGTCTGGCCCAGGGTCGGTAATTACCCTAAAACAAAAGAGGGGAAGGGGGCGATCAGAATTGTGAAAAAGAGAACTAAGCTAATCGTAAACCCTAGAATGAACGCATCCACCGCCGGTGACGATGAAGTCTGCACTTCTGCGCACAAAGTCTTGTCCGACGACGATCTTCTGAGTAAAATTTTAGCCGTCTTACCTCTGAGCTCTCTACGCCTGTCTAAATCGGTGTGCAAACGGTGGTCATATCTCGTCACCGATCAGTATTTCAACTGGTTCCGCAGCAGAAGCCCTACCGCCGATCATCCTTGCGGTTTGTTCCTCCGACTAAAACAACCTCCTCCCTTTATATTTGCTTATCTGCCTCTCAGAACATCTCCTCCTCCTTCTCCTTTAATAAGAACAACAAGCTCTCCCCTTTACCAGACGAAATCAACATGCATCGAGCTTGTGCAATCATGTAACGGTCTCCTCCTGTGTAGTGACTGGCCTGATAAGTTTTATGTATACAATCCGACCATCAACCACTGTAAGTTGCTTCCTCTACCCCGTACGTGGAAAACTACTGGATTTCTTATACATATGGCTTTAGGTTTTGATCCAACAGTCTCGCCTCACTACAAAGTTGTGTATCCTAGTTCTGAACCTGGTGGACTAGTTCATGTAGAGATTTATTCCTCTGAAACAGGCAATTGGAAGGCTTGTAAGACTAATTTTAGTCTACCATCTTTTGCAATGTTTGATGGGAGGGTGGTTTACTGGCATGGTGCGATTCATTGGTTGTCACGTGTTCATTTATATCATTTGAGCTTAGATGAAGAGAATATACTACAAGCAGAAAACCATGTGGACTTGTATGGCAGAGACTATGGTGCTCGTGATAAGTTATTTGTGTCGCGTGATTGCTTGCTCATTGTTAGGATGCTACAAGAGCCTCTTCAGATGAATGTTTATGAGATGAAGGATGAGAATGACTACTATGCTGGGTGGTCTATCAAGTATCATGTTAATCTTCAATCTGCTGGAAATGTCCTCGGACCTTTTTTCAAGGTTATAGCAATTGTGCTCCGGGAAAGAGAGGAGGATTCATTTTTTGTGTTGGAAGAGGACTTGTCTTTGTTTATACAATACTATATCACCTCAGACACTTTCCATCAGCTCTGTGACTTTACCCAGACTCGACTTTGTGAGACAGAAAATGATATCTTTCTCTTCACACCGTCTCTTTTTGGCGTTTGACCTAATTAAATTATTACGTTTGATTTTGATTTCTTGTCTTGTTTCAAATATTCATTTAATGCTGGTTTGGTTTTGAAGTTTGAACATCCAAGACAATGAGTGGTTTTGTTTCATGAGTTAAATCTAGCTACCAGTTTTTTTTCCCCAACATAATATGTATGCTGATTTTGAAGTGACATTCAAAATCAAATGAAGTTTTGTTTTTGGGATGTAGGCTGTAACATGTTTGTGTTGTTTTCCTTACTGCAAGAATTCATACGAGGCCGCAGATTCATACATAACATGAGCTTCTATGTCATGGGGAAAATTTAGAGGTGAGGGCTGATTCATGTGATATTCAGGTTGACTGGATGAACTTGGTTAAGACGGAAGAGTCATGAAAGTAAGCACTCATGTACTTAAATGATGACAACCTCTTTAATTGTGTGATATTATGTTTTCTGAGTGGATGGGTAATATGCTTCTCTATGAGGTTATTGTTATATTTATTTCTTAAGTTTCCGATTTTGTTTTATATCTAGTGTTTTTGTTGTATTACAGAGCATGCTTTACAAGGCCCCTGATATGCAGAAAACAAACAAACAAACTTACCCAGTATATTCCCACTTTTTAGTAGGGTCTGGGGGGAATGATGGACACAAACCTTACCCCTATCCCTGATATGCAGAAAGTAAAGATTTAATCTGAATCAACTTCTCCACCTTATATATGTGTAAACCTAATGTAAACAAAATAATTCTTATCGTTGTTTTATATTTGTGAGTTGAAATTTTGTTCAGTGCAGTATTGCCACTAGCAAAACAGTGTGCCTTTGAAGAACATAAAAGTCTTTAACTTGAATGCGTTGTCTTTACTTATTCCATCTCATAAGGCACCTTTATATTATAATTTCTGAGTTGATGGGTTGTATGCTTCTTTCTGTTGGTATTTCTCTTGATATGTATATTATTTTGAGCAGTATAGTTGAGTTTGAAAGTTCTATAAATTTTAGCTGTACCTTGTTAACAGGTATGGAATAAAATAATCTGAAATTAAGTTACACACCTTAGATATGTGTAAAACTAATAATTTTTATGCATATTCTGTGTTGGATTAGCCATCTTCGAAGGTAATTTTGATTTTAAGAAGAAATTCATCCAAACGAGCAAGCTGAAGTCTCTCAAACCCTTTTAGAATCATTCAAATGTGTGCCCACTTTCTTACCACCGGAGTTGTTTACAAGATTCTACCATGGGTTCTGTAAGCAACATCTATGGCCTCTGTTTCATTACATGTTACCGTTATCACCTGATCTTGGTGGCCGGTTCAACCGGTCTTTATGGCAAGCATATGTGTCTGTTAACAAAATCTTTGCTGATAGAATCATGGAAGTGATTAACCCAGAAGACGATTTTGTTTGGATCCATGATTATCATCTTATGGTGTTACCAACCTTCTTGAGAAAACGGTTCAATCGGGTCAAGCTTGGGTTTTTCCTGCACAGCCCGTTTCCATTGTCTGAAATTTACAAAACTTTACCAGTTCGGGATGAGCTGCTTCGAGCTCTTTTGAATTCGGATCTCATCGGGTTCCATACATTTGATTATGCCCGTCATTTTCTGTCTTGTTATAATAGATTGTTGGGGATTTCATATGAATCTAAACGCGGGTATATAAGCTTAGAATACTACGGGCGAACTGTTACCATCAAAAGTCTCCCAGTTGGGATTCATATGAACCAGCTATAATCAGTTTTATATCTTTCTGAAACAGAATCTAAAGTTGTTGAGCTTATTGAACAGTTCCAAGATCAGGGAAAGACAATGCTGCTAGGTGTGGATGATTTGGACATATTTAAAGGTATCAGCTTGAAGCTTCTAGCGATGGAGCAGCTGCTGATCCAGCACCCTGAGTGGCTAGGACGGGTTGTGTTGGTACAAATAGCAAATCCTGCTTGAGGAACGGGCCGGGACGTGAAATAAGTCAAAACCAAGAGTTTACTCGACGGTTAAACGGATCAACGAGATGTTTGGTCGACCCGGATATGACCCGGTTATCTTGATAGATGAGCCATTTAAGTTTTACGAGCAGGTCACATATTACGTGGCTGCAGAGTATTGTCTAGTGACCGTGGTTAGAGACGGAATGAATCTTATACCTTATGAATATGTTATCAGCCGTCAAGGATTTGAACGGCTTGATAAGGTTCTAGGTTGGATCCTTGTACACCTAAGAAAAGCATGTTGGTTGTATCCGAGTTTATAGGTTGTTCACCATCTTTAAGTGGTGCTATTCGGGTCAATCCGTGGAACATTGATGCGGCTGCAGACGCCATGGATTGTGCATTGGAGTTGAGCGAGTCCGAGAAGCAGCTGAGACACGAAAAACATTATAAATACGTGAGTACCCATGATTTTGGGTATTGGGCTCAGTTTTTTTCGAGATTTAGAACCAACGTGTAAGGATCATTCAAGACGAAGGTGTTGGGGGATTGGTTTCGGGTTGAGTTTTAGAGTGGTTGCTTTGGATTTGAACTTTAGGAAACTATCAATGGAACATATAGTTTCGGCCTATAAACGGACTACAGCACGGGCTATTATTTTGGACTATGATGGTATTTTAATGCCTCAGTCTTCAATTGATAAAAGCCCGACTTCTAAAACAATAGAGATGCTCAACACTTTGTGTCGAGATAAAAACAATATGGTTTTCGTCGTGAGTGCAAAGAGCCGAGAAACGCTTGTGGAATGGTTCGATGATTGCGATAAACTTGGGCTTGCAGCTGAGCATGGGTGTTTCCTTAGGTACTTGCATTTTTTTGTGTATTATCATTTGTCTTGTAGGTGGAAGGATATGGGCTTAAAATGTGCTGGTGGGTTGGATAACATGTCAAAAATAATTTAGGTTGAAAAAACTTGTTTGGGTACCCCTTGAAGGGCTTCAATTTAAAGGTGTCAATCATGCTGGGTTATTTGGTTAACAGGTTAACAAAGTTGTGGATTGGTGAGTTGAATTTTGCAACCCGAACCTGATTCATATATCTATTCATGTGAAAATTTTCAACCCTAACCCGAATAGTCATAACAACAACAACAACCTTACCCAGTATATTCCCACTTTTCAGTAGGGTCTGGGGGGAAGGATAGATACAAACCTTACCCCTAACCCGAATAGTCATAAATTTGGGTCAAATCAAACATGACATGTTTAACGTATTTTTCTAAATTAATCAAACAAATTTACGAGTTCTAAATTGATTGTTGGCTTGAAAGCATTTTAATAATAACATGTTTAAAAGGTGTCTATGAGAGACAAATAGTTAACATGTTGATTTAACAAAAAAAATTATTATTCTAAGTTACTAACAATCTATCACTTAAATGAAAACGATAAAGTACGAAATGTAAAATAAAATTCATTTGTAATATTAACAGAAAAGAAATTAAAGTTATCTTTGTAAATGAAAAAATTAAACTTTGTTAACCAATCAGTTAAATTTGGTAAATAGTTAAAGTACAATAATTAAATAGAGTTAATTACACGGATGGTCCCTGTGGTTTACCCAGATTGCACGGATGGTCCCTAACTTCGAAAAATTACAACGGTGGCCAAAAAGTTTGCAAAAACGTAACACGGATGGTCCCTGGGTTGGATGTCTGTTAACTTTTTCTGTTAAATGTGTGTGAAATGACTAAAATAACCCTTATAATTAAAAAACAAAAAAAATAAATGTGTAGATATACACACCATCACCACCTCCGGCAACCACCTCCTCCGGCAACCACACCAACCACCTCCTCCGGCAACCACCGCATCCGGCCACACCAACCACCACCATCGAAGCATCCTTGAAACCCACGTATACACACACTTACACGCTTGCATATACACGCACTTACATAGCCTGCCGAAACTCCTCCGACAACCATAACATACAGCAACCACCACCACCGGCAGGATCTCTGCGATTTACTCGGCGCCATGGAGGATGTCTGCGATTTACTCAGAGGAGCCGGTGAGGATCTCATCTTCATCTTCACAGGACGATGATCTTATAAAATCATACCGATCGGAGGCGCCGGGGATCATCTTTGCGATTTACTCGACTGATCGGAGGCGCGGGAAGGATGTCTATGATTTACTCGCCGACGATTACGGCGATAAGGAGACGCCGGAAGGTGTGTGAAGGTGGCGGGAAGGTGTGTGAAGGTGGCGGTGGTAATGTGCCGGAGATGGTGATGTGCTGGAGGCGAGTGATGTACCGGAGGTGAGCACAACACCTGATAAAACAAAGAAAAGAAAATGGGTGTGACGTAAGGGGTAATGGGTAAGGGTATTTTGGTCATTTTTGGAAATTTAATGGAAAAAGATTGATGTCCTCGAAAGTGGTCTAAGAAAATAACTATAAACACTAACCTAGACTCAACTTAATTACAACGAGTTAAAACCGAAAATCTTAAACTAAACCACTACGACAGGCAAGTGTACCTATCAATTGTAGAATAGCTATCGAAAGTCCGGATATCGAACCCACGAGACACTGACTTAACGAAACAAGATTAGAAAATGAGTAAAACAAATAGGGGGGTTTTGAATAAAAATTGACAATTCAATTAAACTAATTACCCTAATTAAATTAGAAAAGACAGATTCAACTAATAATTAAATCCTAAAACAAATTAATGATTTTAATTAAAAGAAATGTTTTACAATTTTAGAAAAACCTAAATGAATGATGAAAACTCTACTTAGGTAGAATTCCTGTTTGTTATTATTGACACTATTGACTTTGTTTGATATGATGGAACTAGGATCTTAAATAGCAAAATATAAGTGACTTAATGGATTTTGGATTAATTACCAAATCCAACCAAATAAGAAAACCTAATCTTGCACTAAACACACTAGTTAATTGAATCACCTCCCGGATTTTTCCAATAACACTTAGGTACTCAAATGAACAAGTCACATTCCTGCTTTTCTTATTTCAATACATCAAAGATGCAAGGAGCAATCTTAAAATGTCTAATTTGACACAAAATGACAATAACACTAAGTATTTCAATTAAACAACCCTCCCGAGTAATTATCATGAAAACCCTAATGCTAAAGATCACCCGACAAGTTTATCACCTTCCGGATTTTTAAACTTAGATACACAAAGAACCCTAAAAACATCAATTATATCTTTTCCTATGGCTAGTGATATCAAACAAGCCATAAACTAGTCATAACACCAAGTCGATGACCTAATACGTGTCTAACACCGAAAGACATTCAAATTTACTTAAAAACCAGATGTGTTTTACAACCCATCAAAAATACCCACACTTGAACATTTTTCGTCCTCGAAAAAGAATTGCAATGAAATCACAACCAGAAATTTATCTTTAAACTCAAAAATTTAAATACATATGCATTAATCACGATTGTCAGTATTTGTATCCATTTAAACCAACAACTGATATATAGGTTCCCTATTCTTGATTCATTATGTTCAAATGATTCAATCAACTATAGGTATTATACTCAAGTCATATAGATCAACTTAATCCTGATAAAAGCTTTCAAGTTACCATTACATTCGAACAACCTAAATGAATTTAAAAATCAAACCTTAGATGGAATGGATGAAGATATGGGCATTTTGCTTCTAAATTAATGAGCTTAACTTAGTGGTGTTTCACTCGGTTGCCATCCGAGGTATGACACATAAGCTGCAACTCTTATTTTAATTATTATTATTTCAAGCTCAGCCCATTTAGTGAATTGATGGATGATGTTTCTTTTTAAACAGGCGCCATAAGTCTCGAATTTATTTTCATAAAAAGAGATCATATGTGCCAGGTTTAATTTTAAAAACATTAGATCATTTGTTTGTAAAAGTTCCTCTAATCACAATTAAACAGTTTCAGAATCCTCATATTTCCCAAGGCAAAACCTATTAGCATCATGAAAATTAAGTAAATTATATCAATACTAGAGAACCTTTCTATCAGTTAGGCCTACTAACATATCCCAAATTAGATACATACGTTTAAATTTTTAAGAAAAACATAAAATCCATGATTATACTATCATTTTTCATTTTAATGCAAAACCTAATTCAAAGACTTTTTACAAAATTATTTACAATATTTACAATCTAAACTAAAATTTAAAAATTCAAAGTCAATTTACAATTAAAAACTAAAAACAATAAAAATAAAGTAAAGAAATTAAAAATTTGGAAAAGACTTAGCTGGTTTCATGTAACAGCCGTGCATGTCGTATCCAGAATAACACAATCGTATAGCATTCCATTCGCGATCGAGTTATTGTAATCCTGTTGATTGCCTTTCTACTATAATATATAAGTTATCACTACCCAACTGATAAGGGTAATTCAAACCAACTGCAAATGAAGCTATAAACAATCCAAACAAGATTAACTATATAAAAGAAAAATTAAAAATAAAAGACTCAAACCTAACTAAAACTGACTTGATTATTTACAAATGACTCAATATAAAAAAAATGAAAATCTTTTTGAATTTTGAATTTTTACTAATTACAACTTATTTACTAAAATTTTTCAAAAATTTACAATTTTACACAAATCTCATACCCACACTTAAAATCACACATTGTCCTCAATGTGGAATATGAAATAATCCATAATTCAACAAATATATATAATATACAACATTTACAACTTCCCTGATATGTGACAATTCCTCATAAGTCTTATCAACTGCCATCAAATCCAATCGCAAAATCAATTAATTCCAACTTTTCATTCTGAACATTCACGATGAATTTGGCAATCCACTAACACTCATAACAAAATAATCAACATATACATGGATAATAATAAAAGAAAAACTGTACAAACGACAATCAAACATAACAACCATAAAATATATACAACCAGTAATCAAAATACATCTGAGTTCAACAAAATATAATCCAAATATATACAGACCAAAAATAAAGAAAAAGTACAAAAGATAGAGCTGCTACTGCTAAAGTACTGAAAACTAATCATGAGGCTCATCAGCATCTCCTCCTGGCTGCTGAGGCTGATCTGGAGCTCTGAACCAGTCAGGAATCTCTATCTCAAAATGTGTAAAAAGAAGTCTCATCATCTGACCCAGCCTCTGCTGCTCCTCCCAAAGACTCTCTAAAGTGATACGGGGAGGACGAGGCTGACGAAGAGGAAATACCTGAGGTGGCCTCTCCGCCCTGTGCAAAATCCTCTGTCGCTCCGGTGGCACCTGCCTCTGCAGAACCTCCGCATCTGGGGCTCTCTCTGGTGCAGGCCTAGCTGGCATCCAAGTGGGTGGATCTGTCATAGTGCACATGCCAGCTAGCCGCATGTCGTCCAAACTATAACGCCCCGTCTCGGGCCCCGCTGTCAAAAATCGGCGTGGGAATCTGTTAAAGACTCCCAGCCTCATAGCAATACTCCCAATATAAGGCCCAAGATCTAATCTAGCCGTCGCCCCTCCACGGCGAATCCTCGCAAATGATGACAATAAAATACAGGCGAGGTTAGCCGGGCGACGGCTAATCATGCTGTACATACAAAACAGGTCTAGTTGGTTGCATTTCTCTGCACCGGCCCTGCGACCGACGAGAGTGCAACTAACCATCCTATGGATATAACGAATGAGTGGATCACGAATCGAAGACTCGATAATCGCACTCGTGAACGGTCCATCAGCTATGGACGTCCAGAACTCCTCCAGCTGTCTCTCAGTAATGCCCAAGTCACTGGGCTCCCTCACTACGGACCTCAAGCTCTGAGCAAACTCAGGCGCTCTCACCTGTGCATCAGTATAAAATCTCGTCGTAATCGCGAACTGCGGGATACTCATCGAAAATGTACGTCTGCCTAGGGCAAACGATACAGCAGCAGGATCATCGAACGATCCTGAAGTCTGACGGAATGTCGAGTGAAACTCGACAGTCAGCTCCATGTACTGAGGCCACCTACAGTCTAGGGCAGTCCTCCACTCGTCCCTAACGATCGCATCAAACTCATCTAGGCGTCCTAGCCTCTCCAGTAACTCTCGATCGAAGGTACGGTGGTGGTAGTGCTCCATCGTCACAAACCTCTCACATCTGGTGGCCTCCTCTGTCCCCTGCTCAAACTGCAGGACAGTGTGATCCCTAAGAACTCGGTCATCAATGGGAACCGGCTCGTCCTCGTCGATGGGCAGGATCTCATGTGAAGAGTAGCTGATCTCCCGAGCTCTCCTCCTCGACGAGCTCGATCCTCTGACCCTCTTGGCCCCTGCAGCTGCTGCTGCTGAACTCTCGGCTCCAGACATCCTACAATAGCAGTTTACCAACAATACAAAATACATAATAAATTTTACAAATTTAAACTAATTCAAAATCTAAATTTAACCTATTAACCATTTTTACAAAAATTTTCTATTTACAAAGTATAAAATTTAAAAAATTAAAAACCTATTTACAAAAATTACAATTGTTATAAAAATTATAGTACAAAAGTTTATCTACAAACCAAAACTTTATTTACAAAATTTACAATTTTAATTTTTTTTAAATTTTTATTTATGTTATATATAATGAAAACAAAAAATTTTAACAAAAATTTATTTACAAAAGAAAAATTACTTATAAAATTTAAAATGTTAAAACCTAATATTAAGTATTTACATATTTACATAAATAATAAAAACAAAAATTTAATAAAAATTCATTTACAAAAATTTTAACAAAATGTTACAATAGTTATAACCTAATTTTTTTTTAAAAAAAAATTTATTAACTTTCTTTACAAAATTTAATTAATTACAAAGAAAAGAAGCCATCGCGTACCGCGAAGGGCTGGGCCGCGGTACGCGGCCCAATTTGGAAACCAGAAAATCGAGCGGCCTTTAATGGCTGCAATCCGAATCCCATTTTCGATTCAAATTCAATACAAACCAATCCTAACTACGTTTAAACTACAAAATCTACAAACTATCCTAAATCTAGAACCTAAAAACCGAACGAAATAAAGATCTATACATACCTAATCGCGAATTTGAATCGGTGATGATGATGATAACGTGATACACCGGAGAAAACGATGATGACGACTTACAACGGTGGTGGATGCGACGGCGACGGTAGTGACTGGTGGTAGCGCGATGGTAGTGATGATGCACAGTGGTGGTGGTGACGGCGATGAAGCGGTGCTGTCACGCGGTGGTGCTGGCTGCACGGTGGAGATCGGTGACAAGTGGTGGTGCTACGGTGGCGGTGCGGTGGTAACCGGTGGGGAATGGGTAGGGAGATGGTGGATCGGTGGTAAGTGAAGGTGTTGGTGGTGGTACGCGAAGAAGCAAATGTTATTTATTATATTTTTTTTTCTTTCCCGAAAACCATCGCGTACCGCGGTGAGGATTTGGATACCTCGCCGCGTACCGCGACAAATTTCGGTATTTTTAAAATTTTCAATTTTTGTTTGTTTCAATTAAATAAAGATTAAATACAATAAAATAAATAAGAACTTACCTAAAACAAATTAAAATTAAATTCTATTCTAAATAAGATACAAAACCAAAAATTTAAATAAAATAAAATAAAATTAACTAAACTAAAAGGTACCTAAAGAAATCAAAACTTTTATTCTAATTAATTACAAAACTAAAAATTAATTACCTAAAATTTAAAATACAAAACTAAAATTAATTGCCTAAAATTTACAATCTCAACTCAATCGAGCTATGATGCGACTAGAATTTCGGGTTTAAAATATGGGTAGATGATATAGGCCAAAACCGTACCAAATACCCACACTTAATTCCTAACATAATCCTATCGTTTAAAACTCGTGAAACTCTACAATACTTAAAACAAAAACAAAGACACGAAACACACGCTAATCTATTTTACAAACTCTACAAATCAGGCATTATCCTCACTTACGCAACTCAAGGAGTGCTACCTCCTTCTTAGTACCGATCGGCCCTCCGATGTATAGCTTCAAACGATGCCCGTTAACCTTCCATGTCCGACCTTCTGATTCAAGCTCAACTGCTCCGTGTGGAAAGACCTCATTCACAACAAACGGTCCTTTCCATTTGGACTTCAACTTACCTGGAAATAACCGGAGCCTCGAATCATAAACTAGCACCTGATCACCTTTCCTAAACTCCTTCACACCTCTCAACTTACGATCGTGCAACGCCTTCGTACGTTCTTTATAGCTCCACGATCGTGCGTACGCCTCGTCACGCAACTCCTCTAACTCATGTAACTGTAGAAACCGATTCTTCACAGCAGTCGGCAAATCCAGATTCACACTTTTCAACGCCCAAAATGCCTTATGCTCTAACTCCACTGGCAGATGACACGCTTTACCATAAATCATCCGAAAAGGTGTGGTCCCAATCGGATTCTTAAAAGCTGTCCTAAACGCCCACAGCACCTCGTCTAGCCTATCTGCCCAATCCTTACGGTTTCTACCTATCGTCTTTTCCAGAATCGTCTTCACACCCCTATTGGCATTCTCAACCTGGCCACTAGTCTGTGGATGATAGGCTGTCGACACTCGATGGGTCACCCCATATCTTGCCAACACCTTCTCTAACTGTGCATTACAAAAATGCGTGCCTCTATCACTTATCAATGCCTTAGGGGTTCCAAACCTACAAAACAATCTCTTCAGAAATCCCACAACTCCTCGTGCATCATTCGTGGATAAAGCTTGAGCCTCTACCCACTTCGAAACGTAATCAATAGCCACGAGGATGTACCGATTCCCTCGGGATGAAGGGAACGGTCCCATGAAGTCAATACCCCAAATATCAAAGACCTCAACCCCCTGGATGGGGTTCTGGGGCATCTCATTCCTGCGTGAGATGTTTCCAGTCCTCTGACACGCATCACATCTCCTCACAAACTCATGTGCATCCTTAAACACTGTCGGCCAATAGAATCCACAATCAAACACCTTCTTCGCAGTGTATGATGGCCCATGGTGTCCTCCAGTCAAACCCTCATGACAATGTCTTAGGATGTCTAGTCCTTCCTCACGACTCACACATCTTCTTAGAATACCGTCTGCTCCTTCGCGAAACAAATATGGAGCATCCCATATATAATGGTTTGCTTCAGTGAAAAACCTCTTCCGCTGCTGTGAAGTCAGACCCTTCAACATGTAACCTTCAGACAAATAGTTCGCAATGTCTGAGAACCATGGCAATCCCTGCTCACCTGCACTCATTAATCCCACTATCTCTGTGTCTGCAGAAATCAAAGTATCATGTGGGAATGTGTCTCCAATCATCTCTTCATTCATCTTCTCCCGAGCGGGATCCTCAATCCGCGACAAATGGTCGGCTGCAACATTCTCAGCTCCTTTCTTATCCTTAATCTCTATATCAAACTCAGAAAGGAGGAGAATCCACCGAATCAAACGAGGTTTTGCGTCCTTTTTCGCGAACAAGTATCGCAAGGCCGCATGATCGGTGTAAACAATGGTCTTGGAAAGAACAAGATAAGACCTAAACTTATCGAACGCATACACGACTGCTAACAACTCCTTCTCCGTAGTCGTGTAATTCTCCTGAGCATCATCTAAGGTCTTACTTGCGTAGTAAATCGGATGAAAGTGCTTATCTTTCCGCTGACCAAGCACAGCCCCTACTGCAAAATCACTGGCATCGCACATCAACTCGAAAGGAAGGCTCCAATCGGGGGCTATCAGAATAGGAGAACTCACCAACTTCTCCTTTGGAAACTCAAATGCTCTCATGCATTCCTCACCAAACTTAAACTCCACATCCTTCTCTAAAAGTCGGGTCATCGGTCGGGTAATCTTAGAAAAGTCTTTAATGAAACGCCTATAAAACCCTGCATGACCTAGAAAACTACGAACTGCTCTCACGTTCGTAGGTGGTGGGAGTTTACTAATCGTATCGATCTTAGCCCTATCTACCTCAATGCCATCCCGCGAAATCTTGTGCCCTAGCACAATACCCTCAGTCACCATGAAATGGCACTTCTCCCAGTTCAGCATCAGATTAGTCTCCACACATCTAGCAAGCATCTTATCCAAATTCTGCAAACAATGATCGAACGAACTTCCAAAGACTGAAAAATCGTCCATAAAAACATCCATGGAAGTCTCGATCATATCCTGAAATATAGCCACCATGCATCTCTGGAATGTGGCTGGAGCATTACATAACCCAAACGGCATACGGCGATACGCAAAGGTACCGTATGGGCATGTAAACGTGGTTTTCTCCTGATCCTCTGGTGCTATGGGGATCTGGAAATAACCTGAAAAACCATCAAGAAAACAGTAAAACTGTTGTCCTGACAACCGCTCCAACATCTGATCAATGAAAGGCAGTGGGAAATGATCTTTCCTAGTGGCATCATTCAGTTTCCTGTAATCGATGCATACTCTCCAACCAGTGACTGTCCTAGATGGAATCAACTCTTTCTTCTCGTTCACAATGACAGTCATGCCTCCCTTCTTGGGAACAACCTGTACCGGACTGACCCAAGCTGAATCTGAAATGGGATAGATTAATCCGGCATCTAAGAGCTTAAGAACCTCTTTCTTCACAACTTCAGACATATTAGGATTAAGCCGTCGCTGTGGTTGGACCACTGGCTTGTAATCCTCTTCCATCAAAATGCGGTGCGTGCAAAACGAAGGGTGTATGCCCTTTATATCCATTAACTTCCACGCAATTGCCTGCTTATTGGCCTTAAGCACATCAATCAATCTTGACTTCTCCTCCTCCGTCAATGAAGATGAAATAATGACGGGCAAATCAGAATCACCATCCAGAAATGCATACTCCAAATGAGATGGCAACTCCTTAAGCTCTAGGGATGGTGGTGCCTCAACAGATGGTTTCTCAACCGGATCTGTACTCTCAAACACCTCAAAAGCGGTCGGGTACTCAGGAGGCTTACTAGCCAGACTGCTCGGAATGTGCTCGGAAGAAGCATCAATCTCAACAGCCTGGTTCTCCTCACCCAGGTCTTGATCTTTCAATAAATCAGATCCAGAAATATAATCTAGACACCGATCTATGTAAGGAATGAAAGAATCAAGAAAATAAACAGAATCATCTTGGCCGTTCGAATGCTTCATCGACTTCCTCACGTCGAATGTAACATTCTCCTCACCCACACGCAATGTAATCTTACCTTCAAACACATCTATCATTGCCTTAGCAGTGCGTAGGAAAGGACGTCCCATAATGAGCGGGACTCGGTCATCGGCCTCCATGTCCAAAATGACAAAATCCGCGGGGAATACAAACTTATCAACCTTCACCAAAACATTTTCCACAATTCCCCGTGGATACTTGACCGATCGATCGGCCAAAGTGATGCTCATGCGCGTCGGCAATGGGTCTCCAAGGTCTAGCTTCTGATAAGTCGAATATGGCATCAAGTTGATGCTAGCACCCAAGTCAGCCAACGCGTGGTTCACAGAAGAACTGCCAAATAAGCAGGGGATAGTGAAAACCCCTGGGTCATCAAGCTTCTCGGGCAGTTTGTTCTGGACCAACGCAGAACATCGAGCTCCTAATGTGACTGTAGAAAGTGACTCCAGCTTCTTCTTGTTAGACAGAAGATCCTTCAAGAATTTAGCATATTTGGGCATATGCTGGAGTGCTTCTACAAACGGGAGGTTAATCTTAAGCTGCTTAAACATCTCTAAGAAATGTCCATACTCCTGTGCATACTTCTGCTGCAATGCACGTGCCGGATATGGTAGCCTACTTATATCAACCTCGGGAGTTCTCTTCTCTTCCATCTTCTTCTTCTCTGCCTCAACTCCCTTCTTCTCAACTGAAGACTCTCCTATTGGTGCTGTACTTGCTGGGCCTAGCCTCTGGTGCACCTTATCAGGAGTCTCCAACTCTATTTCCTCGTCTACCGGTTCCTCCACATCGACATCCGGTGACTTCTCCACCTCCTTCTCACCTCCACGACCACTCCTAGTCGTCACAGCCTTCACATGACCCTTCGGGTTTGCTTCAGTATTCCCCGAGAAGGATCCACCCTGCCTCTCATCCAACCTCTTTGCAATATCACCTACCGATCGCTGTAGGTCCAGAAATGCTGACTGTTGATTCCTAAGCAATGTATCATGCTCCTGAAGCTTCACCTGTGTGTGTTGATCTTTGGCGATCAACTGCTGTAGCATCTGCATCTGCTGCTTGAGCATGTCCTTCATTTCTGGGTCTCCGCTGCTGCTTGGACCCGCTCCTGAATTCTCATTCGCTGCCTGATTCTGACGTGGTTGATAGGAGTTGTTACCATGCCAGTTGTTGTTGGAGTTTCGCCAATTCGAGTTGGGATTCCAATTAGGATTGGGATTGGAATTGAAGTTGGAAGTGAACGGCTTGTTCCAACCAGAATTAATGGAATCTAACTGCTCCTGATCAGTAATGGGGCACTCGGCAGTCGCATGTCCTCCTCGACATATCTCACACTTCTTTAGCTGTGTCTTCAGTTCCTTCATATCTCTTGCTAAAGACTCAACGGTAGCAGCAAGGCTAGTGTCAGGAGTGACCTGATGAACACCTCGAGCTATGGATGAGGTGTTGGTAGCCCTAGTGGTGGAGGATCTAGTGGATGGCTTCTGCTGCTGCTCGGCTCTAGCAAAACTCTCAAACATGTCAATACACTCATCTGTATCCTTCATCTCCATGATATGCCCTCCTGCAGCTGTATTGAACATGATTTGCTTCTCAAGTGTCAATCCATTGTAGAATTTCTCTACAAGCGCCCATTCAGAAAGTCCATGCTGTGGACATTTGCTAAGCAAAGTGTGGAATCTCTCCCAAGCTGCAGAGTAAGACTCATCGGGCTCCATATGAAAAGAATGGATTTGGTCCCTCAGATGAGCAGCTTTGGAAGGTGGAAAATATTTCTTCAGAAATTTCTTTCGAAGATCATCCCACGTGGTGATGGAGTTCTCAGGGAGGCTGTCGAACCAGGTGGATGCACGACTAGCAAGAGAGAATGGAAAGAGTTGTAAGCAGATGTTATCCTCAGAAACTCCATGGAGATTGAAAGTGTTGCAGATCCTAGAAAAACGAGACAGATGTCCGGGAGCATCCTCATCATCAAGACCATTAAACTGAATGGAATTTGTGATAGCAGTCATGATGTAGGAAGGGAATTGCCAAGTAGCATCATTGGCAAACACGGGACGAGTGACCGGGTTGCGAACTCCGGTGAATCCATCGCAAGCTCGGTCATGAACGGTACGTCTCACTGGTGGCGGCACCTCCTCGGCCATGTCGAAGTAGACTGGTGAGATCGGGAAAGGTGAAGGGGGTGTGTGTGAAGGTGAACTAGGTGTAGAACTAGAAGGTGAAAACAAAATCGGGGCAAGAACACGTACCTGGGAAAAACGACTCCTAAGGTTCGTGTGAAATTCTTGCTCCGGCTCTTCAAAAGCTAAAACTGGCGGTGGTCCTTGTGATCGAGTATGTGGCATGCACTGTAAACGATTACAAGTAAGGGAATTTAACAAACAAAACAAAGAAAAACCTAAAACATAATAAAGACCTAGCAACTAAAAGACAAGAAACGATTAAGACAAATAAGAAAGAAAAGAAAAGACTCAAAACCTAAAATACTAAAAATAAACAAAAATTAGACCTTCTAATTTTTACAGTCACAATCTAAGCTAATTTCGCTATTGCCAAGTGTCCCCGGCAACGGCGCCAAAAACTTGATGTCCTCGAAAGTGGTCTAAGAAAATAACTATAAACACTAACCTAGACTCAACTTAATTACAACGAGTTAAAACCGAAAATCTTAAACTAAACCACTACGACAGGCAAGTGTACCTATCAATTGTAGAATAGCTATCGAAAGTCCGGATATCGAACCCACGAGACACTGACTTAACGAAACAAGATTAGAAAATGAGTAAAACAAATAGGGGGGTTTTGAATAAAAATTGACAATTCAATTAAACTAATTACCCTAATTAAATTAGAAAAGACAGATTCAAGTAATAATTAAATCCTAAAACAAATTAATGATTTTAATTAAAAGAAATGTTTTACAATTTTAGAAAAACCTAAATGAATGATGAAAACTCTACTTAGGTAGAATTCCTGTTTGTTATTATTGACACTATTGACTTTGTTTGATATGATGGAACTAGGATCTTAAATAGCAAAATATAAGTGACTTAATGGATTTTGGATTAATTACCAAATCCAACCAAATAAGAAAACCTAATGTTGCACTAAACACACTAGTTAATTGAATCACCTCCCGGATTTTTCCAATAACACTTAGGTACTCAAATGAACAAGTCACATTCCTGCTTTTCTTATTTCAATACATCAAAGATGCAAGGAGCAATCTTAAAATGTCTAATTTGACACAAAATGACAATAACACTAAGTATTTCAATTAAACAACCCTCCCGAGTAATTATCATGAAAACCCTAATGCTAAAGATCACCCGACAAGTTTATCACCTTCCGGATTTTTAAACTTAGATACACAAAGAACCCTAAAAACATCAATTATATCTTTTCCTATGGCTAGTGATATCAAACAAGCCATAAACTAGTCATAACACCAAGTCGATGACCTAATACGTGTCTAACACCGAAAGACATTCAATAAACACGTATGGAACATGATATAAACTGATATAATCAAGATTAGATATGCAAAACTCATCAAATTGACACAATAAGATCTGTTACAAAAGTGTTTTCCATCATCAATCCAAAACAATAGTCAATAGTTATCAATAATCATTCAAACATTCATTCTAACCTAAGTAGAATTAAAGAACTAGCCAACTAACATCATAATCAGTAAAGAAATCTCAGAAATATCATAACAAGATTGAAATAAACTAATAAAAATTAAGAACAAATGAAACAAAGATCAATCAAGATTATTTCACATAGATATAAGACCTTCTAGCCCTCCAATGCTTCCAAAATGATTCCTCAAACTTCTGGAAAGCTTCTCTGCTCCAAAAATGGTCGAGAATGATAATCCAAACGGCTAGGGAGCGTCTCCTATTTAATCTCACTTGAATCTTGACTTTTTTCAAATTTCAAACCTGTCGCGTACCGCGACAACCAATTCAAATTCATACCGCGTACCGCGATAGACAAAATAAGCGGGGAACCCCCGAAATCCTTCGCGTAGTGCGAAGGCTGAATTTCTCCTCATCGCGTACCGCGATGACGTCGGAATCATTAAAACTTGTCTTTTCTCTCTTGATTTTAACCGGGACTCGATTCCTTTGGGTTTCGAATTCGATTTCCTTTCATTTCATTAGACAAGCCTGTAAAAACAATAAAATGTAAAAAGAACCTAAAAATAAACAAAATCGACATATTTACAAACTAAAATCGACTCAAATTTACTTAAAAACCAGATGTGTTTTACAACCCATCAAAGATAACAGACATCCAACCCAGGGACCATCCGTGTTACGTTTTTGCAAACTTTTTGGCCACCGTTGTAATTTTTCGAAGTTAGGGACCATCCGTGCAATCTGGGTAAACCACAGGGACATCCGTGTAATTAACTCTTAAATATATGTTTTTAGAAAAGAAAAAAAAATTGAAGCTGAAAATGGTTTAACGGGCCAACCCCAATCTGACTCATTACATTATGCGTCATGAATTTAGGCTGAAGTGTGACGATGAATGGCAAACTTGTGTACAAATAGAAGAATGTGGGTGGAAACAGAATGCCCGCCCTGTTATGACCCTTTATACCAAGACCACTGACGGATCAACCATTGAAGATAAAGAAACAGCAATGGTCTGGTCTTATGAAGATGCTGACCCTGATTTTGGATCTTGTCAAGCCAAAGAGCTTCTAGATCATCTTGAAAGCGTGATTGCAAACGAGCCTGTTACAGTGAAAAGAGGGCAGAGTTGTGTGTACGAGTTGAATACTTTTAGTCAACACGTATAGTATTTTGTTTTGATTAAGTACAGTACTATATGCTATTTGTCCATGCAGGGTGTAAGCAAGGGTTTGGTGGCCAAACGACTATTGACCACAATGCAAGCGCAAGGAATGACTCCTGACTTTGTGTTGTGTATCGGGGATGACAGGTCGGATGAAGACATGTTTGAGGTGATTACGGGTTCTGTAGCTTCAGGGGAATTGATATCTCCAAAAGCCGAGGTTTTTGTGTGTACGGTTGAGAATAAACCGAGTAAGGCTAAGCATTATCTTGATGACACGGTAGAGATTGGTAGGTTGATGCAAGGATTGGCTTCGGTGTCTGAACAATCGGTCAATGTTTTTGCTTTCGAGTGTTCGGGGTTAGTGTTTACACATTTAGCAAGAGTGTACATATGTCTTTGGTTTGTGGTTTGGCTTGTAATTTGGATGGGACAATGGTGATTTGCACTGAACTTTGTTGATAAGAGTTGAAATTTATGTTGGCAATATGTGTGTATATACATAATTCATTGGGTGTGCTGATGGTCATTTGATCCACCATTTGACGAACTTGATTCTCAAGATTAGCAATGGCCTAAAAGTGGCCGGTTGTGTCATGATCTGCTTTTCGTCAGGGATAGACATCCAAATCGAATCTGTATCACTTAGATTTCATTAAATCCTAACTCAGTTAATATTATTTGAACTTGTAGGATTTTTTAAGTTAAAGTATAATTGAGTAGGATTTTGAACATTAAAATCTTTTCATCTCCGATTACTCGATAATTTCCACAAGCACAAATTCTACTTTTGATAGGCATAAAAATTCTTTCACAAAAGAACTCCTTGCTAACTGTGTCTTCGACTAGGGCAGCGGTTCCCTCTTGCACACCTCCCTCGAACAGCCTAGATCTGATTCAGTTGGTTGAATGATAATCGGGAAAATCTTGTGTTTTCTTCTAAAAATATGTTTATGGTTTGAATCTAAGAGTTGATTATTTTTGTTCTAAACTATTACCATTTTATAATTACGGAATTAACCTCAAATCTCAACCCTAATAAGAATTAAACATGTGGACAGTAAACTTTGGCCTCATCGCAAGAACAAGAACAATGATTTCTACCCCAATCCCAACCCTAATCGTATATTGTCCCTTAAATCTCAATCTTAATCGAATTCATTCATTCTTCTTCTTGAGTTCTTGACTTCCTATTTGATGAGTTTTGAAGCAAAATGTTAGTTTTATCTTTTGATTCTTCAAATTTGAATGCAACTTGATTATGTGAACTGTGATTAGATGATTATGGTAATGTTGGTATGCATTATGTTACACGATTATGTTTTTGATGTTGAATACAAGTTATATCTTATAACCACTATAAAAAAACTTGTCAAAATTTGAATTTAGCAACTTAGAATCAGTCATTTATCAGTTTTTATTGTTAAAGCTTGATGTTTAGAATTTATAAACCAAGTTTTGAAATGAAAGTTATCACATCTTTGCCTCAAATAGTATTCAAGAGAAATTTGGATTGGATGATCTTTCATGAGACTCTTCTAATAGAAAACAAATAATCTTATCACTCAAATCAAAAGAACTGTCAATTGAACGACCATGGTTTTTCACAATAATTGTTTTGTGGTAAATTAAAGCGTTATGCCTTAAATGGTTTAAGAAATATAAAATTGATTAGAGTATAATGTAAAGGCAAATAAAACATAGTGTTTTTTTTAACTTGATTAGAAACGTTGGAAAAAAAAACATTTGTGATCAATGGCTTTAGTGGTTGGAACAAAAAAAAAAAAAGATTTAATAGTCATATTGGTGATAACAATAATTTTCACAACAAATCACTAAAAAAATGTAACGACGTAATTATATACATGTTGTGTTTACGGTACGTGCGTATAAGGTACATATGTGTCGGCTCTTAAGATGCAAAAGTAAAGCTGCACTAATTTTTATGTTATTTTACTTTAGTTTGTGAAAATAGCATTAAAACCATATGGTTGGTCGGTTAATCAGACATCATGAGCCGGGAGACTCATTGGAAGCAGGCAAGCAACCTCTTTATTCATACGGGATAAAGGTAAAGTTGTCTACATCTTACCCTTCTCAGACCCTACCTTAGCTATGCTAATTGTGCGATATAATGAATACGATAACGATGATGTTGTCTTTAAAATGTAAGATTTTAATTTTGTGATTTCTATTTCAATTTTATGTTATTATTTTTTAACACTGAATTAGTAAAAGTAAGAGTATAAAAAAATGACCATATAAAAAATATCCTATGCATGTGATACTTTTATTTTATTTTATTTTATAAACAAGGTTTCAAAGTGTGTGGCCAATGTGTTGGATTGATGTTTATAATAGACTAAAGTGGTGTAGATTTTAGAAGCAGATGTGAGTGTGTTGAAAGACATGTAAACCTACATTGACTAAGACAACCGATAAAGTATGATATAGACTTCTTTTATGATGAAACCTAGTAAACACAATCACTAAGTGACACCTCGTAGCAAACATGACTTAGCCCCACACAAACGAGTTTCGTAGGTTGGAGGAGAAGAAAATGAACGTTTGCTTCTTATCTGGAAGTGACCGGATCAAGTTAGAGGACTCTCCATCTCACATCATTATATCACACACACACACACGCACATAAACCAAAAGCTCTTGCCTCTCTCTCTATCATTTAAGGGATAGAACACGGAAAAAAATCAATGGCTTATCAAATTTCCTGAAACATTTTTTAAAATACAAAAGTTCGGTATCTTCTTATGAATTAGTAAATTAGATTGATGATCATGGATGACCTTTTTCTACTAAGAATTCATAATTGGATAGTTGTAAAAAGCCCAATAAATATGGATATTATTCATTTTTTGAAACAAAAGAATTCATACTTGAGTCATTTTTTACCGCCTATTGATAGTTTAGGTACTCAAGATAATAGCACAACATTATCTATTCATAGATCTACGCCTTCCTGGTTAGACCTTGAATCTAAAAAAAAAATATGTAATTACCCTCTCAGAGTATTATGTGTGTCTAAAAGATTTTTAATTATATATATATATATAGTGACTTATATATTCTAATAAAAACCAACATATTGTAAAGAACTAAAAGAACCACATTTATAGCTACAAGTTTTGAAGGGTATAAAAGTAATTTTCCTTAAAAATAGGGAAAGTTACCTTTATACACTTCAAACTTGTGGCTAGAAATGGTTCTTTTAGTTTTTAATATAAATTGGTTCTCAATTGAACATCCCCTATATATATAGGAGATGGACCGATTGAAAACCCACTTTATTTGAGAAACTTTGAAAACCTAGAAAAAACATTTAAAAATGTATTTTTTTTATATTTTTACAGTTTTATAACATTATTTGGGTTATTTTTTTAAAAAAATAAAAAACGCCGACAAATTAAAAAAAAAACTTATAAACAATGTAACATATATGTAAACGACGTGTAACACATCTATCAGGTCTGGACGAAGCAATTAAATATGTGTTACATTGTTTACAAATTATTTTTTAAAAAACATTTTGTCGTCACTTTTTTTATATATTTTTTTATAAAAATGACCCTAAGACTGGGTGTAGTTAGGGGTGTTCAGAAAACCGAAACCGTTTAAAACGGATAACCGAACCGTATCCGTAACCGAAAAAAACGGAACCGAATTCTGAATTCGGTTTTCGGTTCAGTTAACGGTTTTAAAATTTTTTTGAGTTCGGTTTATTTGGTTAAACGATTAAACCGAATTCATATTTAAATTTATATTTTTATTAAGTATATATAAGGTTGATTCGGTTTATTTGGTTTAATTCGGTTTGTTCGGTTGAATTCGGTTTATTCGGATCGGTTTATTCGGTTTTAACTGGTTTTTTTGGTTTTTAATCGGTTTGTTCGGTTGAATTCGTTTTGTTTGTTTCAACCGAAACGAATTCAATTCGGCTCGGTTAACGGTTAGGGATATATTTTTTTTAAAACCGATTAAACCGAACCGAACCGAACAAACCGATAAACACCCCTAGGTATAGTGGTCAAGCCGCTAAAGCAGCGGGGTTTGTTTTTTGGGCGAGGGTGAGCGGGAACATTGCTCCTACCCCGTCGACTTCCAAAAGTCCTCTCCCATGGTGCCCGTTCCCCGTTCTCTCCTCTTTTCTCTAATTGGTTGATTTAAATATGTTAGGACCCACAAAAAACCTTTTTGACACAGTAAATTTAAAAAACATTAACTAATAAATTTGACCTATAAATACCCACAACCTATATAAAAAACACATTATTTTTATAAAATGTCTTCTTCATCATCTTTATACTCCGTGTCTTCATCATTATCTGATAGCGAGGCTACGTGCCTTTTTATCCCGTCGTCGATGAATTTAGCATACGATAACACGTCTCAAATTCCTCGTCCTATCGCGAGAATAATACAAATTAATTTAGATAGAGAGGCAGGCCATGAGCTTTCGATGAACCATTATTTTGACAATGACCAATTTTATATAGATAAAGTGTTTAGGAAGCGTTTTCGAATTCACCGATCGTTATTTGAACGTATTGTCAACGACTTAGTAAGAGATACATATTTTCAATTGAGATGGAAAGCTCAAGGCAGGCGGGGATTTTCACCTTTACAAAAGTGTGCATCAGGTATGCTACAAATAACATACGAAAATACGACACATTCAATGGATGAGCATTTGCATATTTGAGATTGCAATGCTAGACATTGCCTTTATAATATATGTAAGAATATTCGTCTACTATACTGTCAAAAATATTTACCATACAAATCATAACGATGTTATGAAGTTGTATAAATAACATGAAAATTATCATGGGTTTCCTGGTATGCTTGGTATCATAGATTGTATGCACCGAGATTGAGAAAATTGTCCTATTGCATAAAGAGGGCAATTAATGAGAAGGGATCACCCATGCACTTCAATTATTCTTGAAGCCGTTGAGTCACAATATTTATGGATTTGGCATGCATATTTTGGCACGCCTAGTGCATATAACGACTTAAATGTTCTAAGCTCGTTGTCGTTACTTAATGATTTTGAAAACAAAGTGTTTACATAATCATCTTTTTTTTTTTGTAATGATAACGAGTACATGCACAGTTACTATTTTGTTGATGGAATTTACCAAGAATGGCCCTTGTTTATGAGAACAATAACTTGTCCAACGAGCATTAAACATATAATGTTTCTAATTGTTCAAGAGAGGGCAAGGAAGAATATCGAGCGGGCTTTCGATGTAATTAAAAAAGATTTTGCATTATAAAAAATCCGGCTCGAGCATGACATCCAATAAAAACAAGGTCAGTAATATATGTGTGTATCATATTACACAATATGATACCTGAACATGACAGTCGGTCGATTATTACATTTGTTCCAAATGAGGATACTCCTTCCGCTCCTTTTGATAGTGATGGCCTGCGAATAGAACAAAATAATAGGATGTTGCAAAACAAAAGCATTCACGAGGCATTAAAAGCAGATTTGGTCAAACACATCGAAATGGTTCGCTCCGACATTGTTGTTAGTAACATTTTTGACAACTAGTGCTCTTTTTTTATATCCTATTGTTTTTCTTTGTTTTAATGTTTGTTTTGTAAAATGTTGAATTATTTTTAATTAAATAAAAATAATAATTAAAATTATATAGTGGAGATGATGTGACACATTAGGAAAGTTTTTCAGTATGGTGACCACTTGGGATTTTTAGGTTTTCAATGGTTGATAACGTGACAGAAAATTTCAGTGAGGAATGATTTTAGTGAGGTGATCATTACACATAATCTAATAATGTTACAAAAAAGTAAAAAAATTACTTTTTTTACGCATACACACGCGAAAATGAGTTCGTTCTGAGTTTGTTTGTGTCACTGTTCGAGTTTAAAAATCTTTTTTGTCATTATTAAGTGAAATGAGGGTGTTTGAAAAAGTATACTAAAAATGAGTTTTATTTATGTAACACCCGTAAAAATTCGTGAACACATTTATTACAACTAGGCCAAATTAAGTGGACCTAGTTAATCCCAAAGAGGCCCATTACGAGTTAAGACCCAGATAACCCTAATAAGGCCCAATTTAAAGTTTAAAAGCTCATTTGAACTAATACGATATCCTTAATGAATTGTTACGTAATTAATCGGATGCTTGCGAAAGTAAACGAATGGTTGATCGAGAAAGGTGGTGGGCATCCCTCTCTTGTTGATCTATCAGTCGAGCTCTCTGATTAGACGGAGCTTCGTTGGCTGGAATAAAAGCACAATAACCGAGTCTTTCTGGCCCCTGTGAACATCTTAACGATAGGAGATCAGTTATTAACAAAAAAAAACTGATAATTAAGTGCATAACACGTTCTGCTACTAATATTATTATTAAAAAAAAGTTATACCGACATCTATTATATAAAAGGGTATAAATTAAATATGTTTAAAACACGATCTAACGCGATAAATCCATTTATTTAATCAGATAAATTTTACGTAACAAGTTAAATATTTAAGAAAGTTCTGATTTTCCTAATGCATTCCGAGCTCAGAACTACAATCACGAAGAAAACGGGACTCGTACGGGTTCGTTACGCGATTAATACGAGATTTAGACGCGATTGTACCACTTGAAAACCGTAACTAAAAAAATGAAGCAGTACCTCATTTCCCTCATATATCCCAGCCGTCACCCTCATTCACATACACTGTGTGTGTTCTTTTGATCGGAAACAAGAAAGAAAGCCAAAACGGCTTCCTCCTCCCTAACTTCGGCGACTACCTACCCACTGGCGAGCTTCCACCCACGCAACAACCTCATCTCCGGCCACCACCAACCCTCACACGACATCCAGCCCTCTATCCTCATGCTGGCAGCCGCGAAACACACATCCATGTATGTGTGTGCGAGAACCGTGTGTCCACGCCGGCGTATCTACGACCTCCTTTCAAGCTGGTGACAAACGTCTGCAGATTGATGACACTCATTTTAGTTCTAAATTGTAATCATAGCAGAGAAATACAGTCGTTGAATCAGTAATTCAATTCAAGACCCTCATTAATCATACTACAATACAAATTTAAAACTTAAGTTAGGATCAATTAACAAGTTAGCCCTTTAACGAATGATTTGTGTTATTAGTGTCTATATGTCATTAGGCATGCATAAACATATATTTAGAGACAAACAAATCAAATAAGTGAGGAAATTTCATTAATCATAAATAAGTACATTATGCAATAAGGTCTTTACATAAGCCCATCTTCGAAACATGTTCTTCGAATATCTTAGGAGGGAAAACTTTAGTCATCGGATCCGCAAGCATAACTTTAGTACTTATATACTCAATACAAAGGTTATTTTCCTCAACTCGCTCGCGAACGAACAAGTACTTTGTATCAAGATATAAACAAGCACCGGTCGAACTGTTACTGTTCGAGAAGTTAACGGCTGCTGAGTTATCACAGTAAAGCTTCAATGGTCTAGAGATAGAGTTAACGACTTTGAGTCCAGTGATAAGGTTTCTCAACAACATTCCATGACAGGTTGCATTGTACACTGCAACATATTCAACCATCATAGTTGAGGTTGCTGTCAGCTCCTGCTTATGACTCTTCCATGACATCGGTCCGCCTGCTAACATAAAGATGTACCCCGAAGTGGATTTCTTGTCATCTTTGCATTTAACAAAGTCAGAATCATTCCATGACATCGGTCCGCCTGCTAACATTAAGATGTACCCCGAAGTGGATTTCTTGTCATCTTTGCATTTAGCAAAGTCAGAATCAGAGTAACCAACCACTTCCAAATTATCACTTCTTCTATAAGTCAGCTTAAAGTCTTTTGTCCCTTGGAGATATCGAAGCACTTTCTTAGTTGCTTTCCAGTGATCAAGGCCATGATTAGTCTGATAACGGCCAAGCATTCCAGCAATGTAAGCGATATCAGGACGAGTACAGACTTGAGCATACATAAGGCTCCCGACTATTGATGCATAAGGTATCATTCTCATTTGCGCCTTTTCAGCCTCAGTCTTCGGACACTGAAAGGAACCGAAGACATCTCCTTTAACTACTGGAGCTGCAGAGGGAGAGCAGTGTTTCATGTTGTAGCGTGTGAGGACCCGTTCAATGTAAGTCTTTTGAGATAAACCCAAAAGTCTATTGACTCTATCTAGGTGTATTTCGATGCCAGTAACGTAAGAGGCCTCTCCGAGATCTTTCATGTCGAAATTATGCGAAAGTAAGCGCTTCGACTCATGCAACATATCTAAGCTATTACTTGCCAGAAGAATTTAATTGACATAAAGGACAAGTATAGTAAAGTTGCTCCCACTCATCTTGAGGTAGGTGCATTGATCCACTTGATTCTTCAGGAAACCGTGTTTCTTCATCACTTCATCAAACTTTAGATACCATTGACGTGATGCTTGCTTCAACCTGTAGATGGATTTCTTTAGCTTGCAGACTAAATGCTCTTGACCTTAAGGCATGAAGCCCTCAGGCTGTTTCATGAACACGTCTTCATACAAGTCGCCGTTTAGGAAAGCAGTTTTGACGTCCATCTGATGTAGCTCTAAATCAAAATGAGCTACGAGGGCCATCACGATCCTTAAGGAATCTTTACGAGAGACAGGAGAGAAGGTCTCTTGATAGTCAATTCCCTCTTTCTGAGTGAAACCTTTTGCAACCAATCTTGCTTTGAAGCGTTCAATGTTCCCATTCGGATCCAGTTTTGTTTTGAACACCCATTTACATCCTACGGGTTTTACTCCGTTGGGTAGTTCTACCAAATCCCAAACATCGTTTTTCTTCATGGAATCAAGCTCATCAGTCATAGCTATCTTCCATTCAGAAGACTGATCACTAGTAATGGCTTCATGATAAGAGGTAGGATCAGTAAACTTTCCGTCATCCATTTCAGCTTCAGTCAGGTAGGTTACGTAATCATCAAAGTTAGTAGGCACTTTAGGCCTAGATGACCTCCTGAGTTGACTAGCGGGTTCAGCATGGCTGATATTGTGTTGATGTTGATCAGATGAGGTGCCTTCATTCTCGGTAACGTTTGGAGCAGTAGTGAGTCCTGATTGTGTCGGAGTAGGTGCAGTGAAGTTCGGAGTAGCATGATGTACAAGAGGAGTGATCGAAGGTAAGTTAGTCGACGAGTGTCTCCCCTCCGCGTCTTGTACTTCTTGCAAATCAGAGTCAGGATTTTCGCTACTCCCACTGACCTTTGAATCCTCAAGGAAATGAGCATGCTTTGTTTCTACAATTTGAGTGACATGGGTAGGACAATATAATCTATAACCCTTTGAGTGACCGGGATACCCGATGAAGTAACATGTAACAGTTTTCATGTCAAGCTTCTTTAAGAAGGGATTATAGAGTTTAGCTTCGGCAAGACAACCCCATACTTTCATATATCTAAGACTCGGTTTCCTTCCTGTCCAAAATTCATAAGGAGTTTAGGGACATATTTTGAAGGAACTCTGTTGAGTATATGAACTGTTGTCTTTAAGGTCTCGGTCCAGAGGAATGAGGGTAAATTTGAGTTGGCTAACATACTGTGCACCATGTTCATTAGGGTTCTATTTCTCCTTTCAACAACACCATTTTGTTGAGGAGTACCGAGCATGGTGTATAGGTTCACGATCCCCTGGCCTTTACAAAACTCATAAAATGGACCAGGAGCCTGACCCACATCAGTATGTCTACCATAATATTCACCTCCTCTATTTGATCTCACAACTTTTATTTTAAGATCTAGTTGATTTTCAACGTCAGTTTTATAATCTTTAAAAGTTGTAAGTGATTCAGATTTGTCCTTGATTAGATACAAGTACATGTAACGAGAATAATCATCAATAAAAGTGATAAATGAAGTATGTCAAGTTATTCCAGCAATGGTGTAAGGGCCACTAATATCGGTGTGAATAATTTCTAATAAATTAGAACTATTAGTGGCACCTTTCTTAGTTTCTGTTGTCATTTTGCCTTTAAGGCATTTGACACATGTTCCAAAATCAGTGAAATCAAGAGAAGGTAAAACTTCATCCTTCACGAGTCGAGATAAGCGATCCCGTGAGATGTGGCCTAAACGTTGATGCCACAACATGGATGAAGTTTCTAAGTCTCTTTTTCTTTTAGTCTTTGTAGAGTTCTCATTGATGTTATATGACAACAAAGACCTAGAGAAAACATCATCTAGTTCTAATTTACAGAGACCACCATCCAGAAGACCAATACCAAATACTTGAGAATTAGAACTAATAGTAAGTTTGCCATTACCATGAGAAACATAAAAACCATCAATGTCTAACTTTGGTCTAGATACAAGATTCCTAGAAATTTCAGGAATATATAAGGTATCATAAAGTTTAATACATAGACCGGTTTTCATTATTAATTCTAAGGTTCCCACAGCAGCAACAGATAGTTCCTTTCCATCCCCAAGCTTAAGGGTTCTTTGGTTTCTTTCCAGCCTCCGGATTATAAGAAATCTTTGAGTAGAATTGGTCACATAAACCATAGAACCAGAGTCAAAACACCATGTATTAGTTGGAACATTTAAATTAAAGGACTCAATTATCATATTAAGATGATTACCTCTCTTAGCCAGCCTTTCCTTGAAGTCAGGGCAATCTTTCTGCTTATGTCCTACCTTTCGGCAGAACTTGCAGTAAGGCTTGCCATTGGAATTGTTAGAGCTGCAAGATGAACCTGCATTGGACTTAGGGACTTTAGAAGCTTCCCTATGAATATTTTTATTCCTTTTCTTCGAACCAGTGGCCATCAGGTAAGAAACATCGGGTTTCTCGAGCTTCTGACGCTCTTCCTCTTGTACGTACATGGCAATCAACTCATTCATCATCCACTTCTCTTTCTGAATGTTGTAGTTGATCTTGAAGTGAACCAAGAAACCATCACTGATCTCCATGTCTAATCCCTTAAGTTTACGGGCCATGTCGTTCATCATCATGATGTGCTCACGAATGCCACTGACTCCATCATACTTTGTAGACACCAGTTTCATGATCAGGGTGGTAGCATGCCCTTGGAGGTTCCTTTGAATTGCTTTTGCACAGAAGTAAGATAAGCCTTGGCGTTAGCCAAATCAGGAATTGCTCCTCTGATGATTGGGCTAATTGAGTTCTTGATAAACATGAGAGCCATCCGATTAGCCTTTTCCCATTTCTCATACAACAACTTAGCTTCAACAGTGCTCTTATTAGTGAGGGCAGGAGGTGCATGCTCTCTCAGTGCGTAGTCGAACTCCGTGATCCCAAGAGTCAGCATCAGCTAATCTTTCCAAGCAGAGTAGTTCGCACCAGTAAGTTTTTCAATCCCCATATTGGGAGCTATGGATTAGATTAGATGAGAAAGAGTAATATACTAAGGCTATAGAAGAACTTAGAGTGATCTATGGGTAACTTAGATCTAAGGCAGGCATATATAAGGACCATTATTGTAATGAAGCTGTGATAAAGAGTCTACTATAACATCAAAGTAATAGACTAGATTAGGTTCTACTTAAACAAATGGGTTTCATTTTGGTTAATAACCATTCATTTAAGCATTAGGAACAATTTAGCTAGAAAGTAAAATGTGCATTAGGAATGTAACAAATCACCTTTGGGCAGAAGTGAGACATTTATAAGCATTATGCACATGTTAAGTTTCCAAACATATATGTAACACATCACCTTTGGCAGAAGTGAAACATACATGCTTTAAGGCAAAAAATGATGTCATGTGAATATCTAATGTTTAAGGATATACACAAGTAATTGACGATGCTTAATAAGACTCAAATAATAAGATGTAACACATCACCTTTGGGCAGAAGTGAAACACTTGTTACTGAGTTTAAGCTGATTTTGTATTTTAAGGTTTTGTAAAACATAATAGTTTAAGGTTTTAAAATTTTTTTGGTTAAGTGTTCGTACACGAAATTTATTGTTTACAAAGTTAGAAATATTCTCGAAAATAGTTATGTAATCAAAAATGGTTATGTACTCGAAAATGGTTATGTATTCAAAAAATAGTTATGTGTATTTCAAGTACCCTTAGATTTTCGAGTACTCTTAGATTTTCGAGTACAGTTATTCGAGTAACTTATTTCGTGAATTTTAAAAAATTTCGAGTATAATTAAATTTCGTGAACTCTAAATTTCAAGTACACTAAGATTAAAAGTATTTTCAAGTACTTTAAATTTCGAGTATTTTAAATTTCGAATACTCAAAATTTCGAGTGCTTAAAATTTCGAGTACACTTAAATTCGAGTACTCTTAAAAACGTGTACATTAATTTCGAATACGTTTAAGTACAAAAATTTTTAGGTTTACAAAAAAACGCACCAGATTCATGTTTTTACGAAAAACGAACCAGTTTTAAGGTTTTCTGGAAAGAACGACCAGTTTTCGTACTCGTTTCTCGAAACGTTTTTGGATTCTGTATCAATTTCGCGATTAGGAATCGATTAAACAACATATATGTCACACCCCCAAATTCCCACGTGCGGAGTCAGACCACGCAGGTGTGACGTGGCCAGGATCAAGCTCATATTCATATAGAACGAGTCTATATGGGTTGTATAAACACACAGTTTTGTAAAATAAACATGTTTTCATAGTAAAGCCTCGGAAATGTTTGATAACTAAAGCAGCGGAATAATAAAGTTGTACAGCGGAAAGATAAATTGTTAATTGACACTACAACATCAGTATTGTTTTAAAAGACATAAATCAAAGCATAAGCCTAGGAGAAGAGTCTATATGCGTGCAAGACCCTTGAGTGCGCTTCCAAGTGTTCCTAGCTCGTGCAATCAGTTTCCTGAGAATACATGCTAAAATGTGTCAACATAAAGTTGGTGAGTTCACAGGTTTAAGTATTTGAAAGCAGTAAAACAAATTTGTACTGAGTATGTTAATTTTTTTTGTTGGATCTACGATCCGAGGTGTGTCAGTTTATCTTTACCGAAACTCGACTGTTTCCTTTTGCCTCCTTGGGTCATAGAGGAACCCAAATCAACATCTATATTACACTTGTTATGACCTCCAATCAACATTGTTGCCGAGTGGGACTAGTCAAACCCAATAGTACTAAGTAATAACGACTTGTTTGTTTCACAATTAACGGTAAGAGTAATGAGGACTTGTGGCGATAATAGTTACACACGAAAGTTGTTTTACAACATACCAGTCATATATCTAAAACAGTTGCATAATATTTTCACCCCAAAAGTTTAACAAAACAGTTTTGAGTAAAAGTGGGGTTGTAAACTCACCTGAGTCTAGCAGAGTGTTCGTACAAGAACAGTGTAGCTCACCGGCTAGCAGTTACCTATATCACATAGGTATTATAAGTTAGTGTTTACATACACGTGGGTCTCACAGAACCGTGTTAGTGTTTAACAACTCTAAGTTGTTGTGTGGGTCGTGTTGACCTTGTTTGACCGTGTTTGACCTAACGACCCGTTTGTGATCCGTGTGTTGGTTGTGAATCGTGTAACATTCGTGTAAGTGCTCATTATATGCAAAACGCGCAAGTCGTGTCTATGGACAACTTACTATATATAGCATGTTTCCATTTATGGCAAGTTTCACAAAGTATATTGATTTTAGAGTTATAGCATGCTTGTTAGTCCTACGTGGTCATGTTATCACATAGCACGTTATCATACGAAATCACACAAATCACTTATGTCATGTTGGCCCACAAAAGTCTCCTAAAATGGAAAGTTTCCATTTATAGCATGATTATTATCAGAAACCATCTAATTTAGCATGCATTAGCCTTTTTGAGTCATAATAAACCATTTGGCATGCTCGTATCATCCAAAACGTTCATAATTTGCTATTTTGCAAAATAAAGTTACTATAATTAGTAACTACGACTATTATCATACAAATGACCATTCTAATCAATCCTAAGCCATTTTTATAATACATATCATCATATAAATCCATTTAACATCATCAAATCATGTTTATCTAGTCACAATCATCCTCCACCAAGAGTGTCACACCCCGAGCCGGCGGGGTTGTATCGGAGTCCCCGTCGGGTGGAAGGTTCCCGGGGCGCGATATCGTGAGTGATAATCGAAATGATCAGATTGTTACATTGCACATGATATATAAATGAGAAACTTGCTAAAATAAAATAGAATTACAAAGTTAAATTACATCAGTTAAGTCTATAATTTAACAATGTAAATCTACCATCACATCATAAATCTTCTATCTTGTATATGCACAAGATATACAAAATAACTGTATAATGATGCTTCGAAATATGCAGGTCCAAAAGCTAGGTCCTCTATCAGATAACCTAATCCAAAGAAATAACTGAAGTCACCTGAGAAGTCATGCAAAATTAAAGTCAACACATGGTTGGTGAGTTCATATAGTTTTATAAAAATGAGTTTGAATGACCTTAATGACCACCTTAACCTCACCATTAATCACCTATATCATCCAATTCAGTATGCTTATATATAGGGCATATGTAGGGGACAAGCCCCAACCAACATCACACCACATACCAAACCACATGATATATTGTTCCTGGTGATAATTAAGCATTTCATCCCACACCTTTGATTTCATGATATATGATTCATAGCATTTGATTACCCTGAAAAGTTTACCTTGATCCCCTGAAATGACAACCTTAACCTCATCAAAAACCACCTGCTATCCAATCAAGTATGCTTATATATAGAGCATATGTAGGGGACAAGCCCCAGCCAACATCCCACCACATACCGGACTGCTTAGCATATTGTTGTTAATGATAATTAAACGTTTCATCCCATTCACCTTTGATTTAGATTCTGATTTCTACAATTTGATTTACCATTGATCCTCTTGAGTTCATCATAGCTACATGATTTCCCAAAAGCTATTATAGAAATATAATATTAAATATTTAATTAAACAAGTAAATAAACATTTAAAATACAACTAAGACATGATGATTGGGCCTTATTTGACTCAATCAATTAGACTTAGTTGTTGGTGGTTGTCCAAGTTGTACCCTCTCACACGTGACCCATATCAGTCATAACTCACAAGGAGTATACCTGAGCGTGCCGGGATTTTAATGATGCCCATATCAGCTTGACCCAATGGTCTACTGTACATGCCGGGACTTTACGGATATCCTTCGATTCTTGATCTCTTTGATTCACTTGACTTTGATTTTGATTTCATTTGATTGTTCACGTTATTGCCTATATAGCTTGACTACAAGAGTCTACTATTTATGCAGGGACTTTATGTGTGTTACACGTGGTCTTGATTTCTATACAACTAACATCCACCTTAACTCAAGTATTAATGATTTCATTATTTCAATAATTCACACACATTTATGATTTCTGATTTCCTTGAGTCTCTTGATTTTGATCTTTAGAATTCCCATGATTTCACAATGATAGTTGATTCTTGATTAGGATCCTTTATTTTCATATCACACACTGAATTATATTTCTTTGAACATGATCTTTAGCTTTAGTTCTTTTGGTTTCACTTTGAATTTAGATTCTTGAATTGGAGCTTGATGGACTAAGGATTTGTTTAGAGTCTTAGAATTAAAGTATTACTCATAGGAGTAATTTAATTAACTTGTTAGTTAATTCTGCATAGCAATTACCTAGACAGGAGTCTAGGAGTATAAACAATCATATATATGTAAAACATATCATAAATAGAAGCATTTAAGTAAACAATTTAAATAAAACAGTTTACGCATGCTTCTCAGCCCTGCGTTTTAAAACAAAAATGTTAGAAAAGGGGCAATGAACTCACCTGTGTTGCTATGTAAATGATCTATCACAAAATGTGCGCTCTTGTTGTAGCTTAGGTTTCTTCAGTTCCTGAGTTGATTTAAAAGGATTCAAGTACGATAAGTATACGTATTAGTCGTCTTATCTAAGGTTTGGTCTTGTTGTGTGTAACTAAGTGTCCTAAGTACTAATGTTCTTCTAAGGTTTAATATAAATTATCTAGTTTAATTACCCCTTTGTAACCCCAAATCCCATGATTAGTTATAACAATTCAAATATTATTTATTTTAGTTCACTTAAGTTTATAAATCATTTTCTTTGATTAGAATGTCATTTCTTGTATTAAATAAGCGTTTAATATGTGATGAGCCTTAGTTAAGCCCATCGGACCCCTTTAGGCCCATTTATAGCCTTTGATTATCCATTGATCATAACTCGAAATTCTTGAACAATACGACCTAGAAAACTAACCATATAGATTAATTGTCCGTCTTATCACCTTTAAATCATGGCTTTTGTTTCCACATGAGGTCCCACTAATTGCCCAAGTGTTAATCGAATTTACAACTTAAAATAAGAATCCATGATCACCTTTTAACATCTTGATTAATAATATGATCTAGAACCCTACTTTACTTTAGACCTTAATCCTTTGATACTTGAACGTATTCATGCACATGCACTTACCATGCATGCATGTTCTTCCATTTATCTTTGGTCCTATATCTCCTTAAGTTCCTCCCTATAGGTTGTAAGTTTAAGTTTGATAGTCCAAGGTTAGGTAATTCCATGACTCAATGCCACTTCGATTCTACAGCCTCAAGGGCAGCGAACCTTTTGACCACCACCTTAGGTTCGGCCACCTAAGGTTCGTGGTTTCCCAAAAGGGTTCGGCCATGAGTTCTCATCCCAAGGTTCGTGATATGCTATATCCTTCGAAGGTTCGGTCATCCCATGCAATAAAGGTTCGCTATTTAACTAGGGTTCGGCCAACATATAGTAGGTTCGGCCCCCTGTGGTTCGTGATGTAGTGGTCCGGTTGCCATGAGGTTCGTAGCTCATAGTTTGTTTATAATAAGGTTCGATGGCTATTAGGGTTCGGTGGTTCAAGGTTGTGGCCAGTTAATAGGTTCGCGGCTCCCACTTGTTCCAGGTTCGTGGGTGAGGGCAGGTTCGTTGCAGGAGTCCCACAGGTTCGGTGCAGGGTTCGGTGCAGGTTCGCTCAAGGCCTCATTGGTTCGGTTAACAACAAATAGGTTCGTGACCTCCTTATGGGCACCTGATAGGTTCGTCCGATCTGTTCAAGTCGCGAACCATCCTCATCATATCCTTCTTCAACTCTAACCTGTTAAAATCGGTTTTCTAGAGTTTCCTAGTTGCTAACATGGCTTATTTTAAGTTTATTAAGTGTTTAGAACCGGTTAAATAACGATAACTACAAGGGCTCGTGAAGCACCCTAAAAACCGAATTAAAATTGGAGGTTTACCTCGAAAATGGTGAAGGAAAGCTTAGATTCTTCGCCCTTTCGTGATCTATGTGAAGAGATGAACGTTTTGAGCCAAGAACCACTTGAATTGGGGAAGAAATGATCAAGATATTGTAGAGAGAAGGTGGAAAGAAACCCTTTCTAGAGAGAGAGATCAAAACGAAAATGAGGAGAAGAAATGAGTTTGGTGGTGGTGGGTGGTACATTACGAACGACACGGTTTGTAAAATAGAATTTATAAAATTTATTTTAAGTTGTGATTCCTAATAAATTAACTAATATCTCGTGTTCATATTTTAAGATTTATAAATTTATTTGTTTTAAATCGAATCGTACAGTTGTCACGCGTATTCGTTCGAATCTTCATCCGTACGAACACGACGATAACTATACTTTTCAATATTGTTTTCTACTTATAGGATATCATTCAGAACGTTAAGCCTTCAAATATATTCGTATAGATCGTCACCTATACGAATAATCTGTATGTTTAGCATTCACGTAACGACGTCCGTGTTGTTTTGTTCTATAAAGTCTTACATACGTTTATACATAATAAGTCCTAACAAATAATCACATGATGGTTCTGTGTTGCCAGAAAATTATCTGACTGATAGACCATAATTATAAACTTTGTTTCTCTGAAATGATGATGAATTCACTGTTCATTACATAAAATGATAATGATAACTGATATGAATATGTAATGAAATGAAATATATATAGTTCATACATTGCTGTTCATGAACTGTTTAAAATAATTGTTCCGGTGACGGTTCCGGCACTGATGTTCCAAAGAGTTGGTCCATCAAAGTTACTAAAAATAGTAACTTGGTCAAATATGACCACAATCAACATCAAATCAAGTTTCTAAGTATCCTAATCATCATATCATCATCAAAGTAGCAAGTTTATATACATTCAAGATCATAAGTTATCATTATCAACAAGTTGTAACTAAAAAGTTTCTATAAATAGAAAGGGTCATAAATAACCTTTTCATATTCATAGAAATCATGTTCTAAACATCAATATCATTCTAACATCATCCTAGTAGCAATCCATATGCATACAAGTTATCAATATCATCCATCTCACCAAAATGTAACTACAAAGTTACTATAAATAGAAAGTTCATCAATAATCACATCTTTTAGCCATTTCAACAACAACAAATCATGTAGTATACTTCCAATATCATCAAGAAACATATTTGAACCTTTAAAATCATCCCACATGCCATGGATCATACATGCATGTGGGGTTTTCACTAATTTATGACCAATTTATGACATTACAACATACACAACCTCATAGATCGTCATAAATCATCATTCAAACATCATAGATCATCAAGAAACACATCTAAATCAACAAACCCAGAACAAAATCTCGTGCATGTGTAGAAGTGAGAAATGGGCATTTTAGCCATGAGAGATGTAAGAACTACCTTCTAAGCCTCTTGAATCCCTAAGATGATGCTTCATCAGCTCCTGGACTTCCTGGTTCGTAGGTTTGGTCAAGAACAAGAAGAAGGTGGTGATCTTCAAGCTTAGAGGGTCTTCTTCTTTGAGTTCTTCAAGTTCCCCAAGCTCAAATGTGGCCTCCAATGGCTTCCAGAGCTCAATCAAGGTGGTAATGGCGGAGATAAGCCGAGAGGTTGAGTGTGGAGTCGAGCAAAATGATTAAAATGGGTAGACTAGGCATAATGGTCTTGGTTTTATAAAGATTTGTCGTCTAACACCCATCGCGTACCACAAAGAGGATTCCAGATTCCTTCCGCGTACCGCGCTGGATTTCGGGATTCAAATTCTCCCGAGATCCTTCGCGTACCGCTATGGGGCTTATTATGGGTCATCGCGTACCGCGATGGGCCCTGAAGAGCCCAATAGGCCTAGTTTCATGGGTTTAATCCGTTCGTCGTCGTTTCCACGCTTACAAACTATCGTTTGGCCTCGTTTGAACTTCCAAGTTCAATGTTTGAGCGTTTCGTGAGGTTTCGAGTGTTTTGTTACACGATGTGCTAAACGTTCACCAATGTTCGTGTTTTTCTTAGACACGTGTGTGCGTGTTGCGATAATTCACTGAATTATCGTGTTTGTGTCAGTGCTCGTATTTTCATGCCACGTGTTGCACTAAATTAAACTAATTCTAGTGCCACGTGTACAAATATAAATTAAATAAACATTTAATTAAATATGATGCTGACCTGGATTTTACGGGGTGTCACAATATCGCTCTGATACCACATGTTGGATCGATTCCTTTGTTTCAGATTTAAAGATGAACATGTAAACATGAATGAAATAGAAATTAGATGAAACATGTGAATCCAGTGAACGCGTTGTTGATTCCAGACATGATTCCATGACGATCAGATCGGGTTCCCGTTTAGGGTGTACAGTGAGGATGGAGATGAGATGAGAAGGCTCGGTTAGGTGGGTTCACGAGTTCTCTTAGGGATGAGGAGAAAACGTGATTATGAATGTTAAGAGTGAGTAACCTTGATTATGAGCCAATTAGTCTCTATTTATATACACCCAAGGGTAATTAAGTAATTACGTCCATCAAATAATTATCTATCTGCTAGGGTTAATTAAGTAATTGATCTAATTAGTTAAATAATCATGAGGGCCTATTGTAAATATTTAGTCTTACACTACATCTCGAGGCTCCAAACATGCATCTCCATCGATCATCTCCATCAACTTCATGCTCAAATCCTCAATTCCTACTTTTCCAACAGAGTTTTTCTGTTGACTCGTCTAGCACACGCTTACCTCAAATTCGGTTGCCCAACTGTTGGACAAAGATTCAACATCAGCATTATAAAAAACCCACCTTTATTACTTTGGAATGAGACGATCAAATGCTATGCAAGAAAGGGTTGTTGCAGAGAATCAATCGATCTTTATTATGATATGCTTTGTAGTGGCTACAATAAATAAATAAGGGACGAAGCTTGAAACTTTTTTGTAGGGAGGCCGAAAGTCACGGCCATCCCAGGCCCTAGTATATGAAATTTTTCTGTGGGGGGCCGGACTCTATTAATATAAAATTTTTCGACCAAATCCTACTACATACCTGCTTCTGAGCCGAAAAACAGCAGGGGCCGGGGCCACCCGTGGCCCTAATTAACCTTTGTCCTTGGCCTACAAACCCAATGCCTTCACGTTTACTTTTGTGTTGCCGGCTTGTGCCGTGTTGAAGTAGGTCGCAGATGGACGGCGAGTTCACGATGATGTTTTGTTGTTCGGTTGTGAGTGTAATGAGTTTGTAATTACTGCATTGATTGATCTTTATGGGAAGTGTGGTGAATTGGGTGTCGCATGCTAATTATTCGATGAAATGCATGTGAAGAAAACCGCGGGCTGTAATGCGTTAATGGCGGGTTTGGTGTCAGATGACAAGTTTGATGGGGCTTTATCCCTTTTTAATGAAATGAATAATTTGGGAATCAAGGGTGATACAATGACAATGGTTAGTGTACTGCAATCATGTGCTTCTTTAGGTGCTTTGCAACAGGGAAGATGGGCACATGATCACATTATCAGGTCCCGAATGGGGATAAACGTGTACCTAGGTGCAGCTCTTATCAACATGTATGCTAGATGTGGTAGCATAGAAGAGGCACGCCAAATGTTTGATAAAATGCCTCAAAAAGATATCGTCTCTTGGACTGCAATTATCTGTGGCTATGGAATGCATGGTCTTGCCCATTTTTCAGAATCTCTTTTCCTTCAAATGATAAGCAGCGGGTTAAGACCCGATGCTATTACGTTTGTTGGAGTTTTAACAGGTTTTAGTCACAATGGCATGGTTGAAAAAGGGAGGTGTTATTTCCATAAAATGCGTGATGAGTTTGGGGTAAAACCAGCCTTAGAACATTATAGTTGCATGGTTGACATGCTTGGTAGGGCGGGGCAGTTAAAACAAGCAGAAGAACTCATAAGAAAAATGCATGTAAAACTTGATTCCATAATATGGGGTGGGCTGTTAAACGCGTGCAAGATTCATAAAAATTTCAAAATGGCTGAAAGAGTTGTCCCCGATATTCTAAAACTTGATCCAACTAATGCTGGATGGCATGTCCTCATGTCAAACATCGATCTATGCAACTTCTGGAAAATGGGATCAAGTCGCCAAAATGAGACGCAATATGAAAGAAAAAAAGTTGGAAAAACAACCGGGGTGGAGCCCGATTGAAGTTGCAGGCCAAATTCACACGTTTCTTGCATTTGATCAATCACATAAAATGTCAAAAGATATTTACAAGTATCTGGAGGATATAAAAGAAAAGATGAGAGTTGAAGGTTATGTACCTGAATTAGACGTTGTGTTTGAAAAGGTTGATGTGGAAACAAAGGAAGAAATGCTATTTGATTATAGTGAGAGATTGGCTATAGCATTTGGGATTTTAAGCACCTCAAATGGTGATGTGTTGAGGGTGATGAAGAACTTACGGGTGTGTGTTAACTGCCATAATGTTATCAAGTTTATATCTCGAATCGCATGCAGAGAAATCATTGTTAGAGATGCTAAAAGATTTCATCATTTCAAAGACGGTTTTTGTAGTTGTGGAGATTATAAGTGATGGAAACTTCATTGAACTTTACTATTCATTGATTTTTTAAATCTATTTTTCATTAAGAATTTATCCAATTGTATGTATAATTGGTGTAGATATGAAGTTATTAGATATGCGTTTTCAGAAATTTCTAAGTAAATTAGGATTTTATAAGGGTTTATGCAATGTAGTCTTACCTACTAAAGAAAATAAAATACATAACATGTATCGTCTAAAGACTTTTTACAAGTAATTTTATCATGCTTCAAGCTATTTTACCAGACATACTACAAAATATATCATTAAAAAACTCATAAGTATAAATATGAATAGTAAGATACAAGATAATCAAACGTATTATACAAGTTTTAATGCCTTTCTATGTTTTATTACTGAAGTAAAGGATATAGGATTTTAAATGAATATATAAATATATGTAACTGGTAGTGTAGTGATCGGTGTTGATACATAGGTACTTCTTTCTCCTTCTCAACTAAGGTTTGAATCCTTTTCTTACAATTTTTTTATGTATTTCATTTATTATGCAAGGTGAATTTAAAATTTGCTTTATAAATGTGTTTGCGTATCTATTTAAATTTTAAAATTGACTCGTTCTCGTTAAACAATTTGTTGCCCACCCGGCCATGAAATGCAATATGCAACTATCTAGTTGATGTGGAAGAACAGGCTTTTATGTTCTTGGAGTCCCATGACCGGGCCCGTGCACGAAAACGGGCATAACTTGTGTGGTTGATGGACTTTTGTTTCTGGGCTTGTGTTTGGGCCATGGTGTCTTTTGGCTAAATAGTTCATAAGTATCATAATTAGTCATAATAAATAGTTCATAAGTATCATAATTAGTCATATTAAATAGTTCATAATTATCATAAATTATGTATTAATGTTGAGTCTGTTGGTCTTTCCTAAAGACTTTACATCTTCTAGTCTGTTGGTCTTTCCTGTTGGCCGTTTTCAATTTCTGCACTATATTTAAACCTTCTAGTTGTAATTGAGATGATGATTGCTGATAGAATAAAACTTTTCACTTCAAATTCCTTTGAAACCTTTGGGTTGTTCATTGGGAGGGTTGGGATTTCACGGGTATTCTCAGAATCAACGTGATTATCTACCTACCTATCTTTTGTGTTACGTTTCCGCTACATCAGGTGGTATCAGAGCCAAATTCCTGGCTCAAAATGCCTCCAAGAAGAAACCAGAGACCGTTGGATGATGTGTATGAACGAGAGATGGAGGAGCGATTGATGGCACGGGTGGAACAGCGACTGGGTCAAGTAGTTGATCAATTGGCTGATCGGATGAATGATATGATGAACCAAAGAAGGCGGGGAGCCGAAGGGTCTGATTTTGATAACCCGTTTTTTTCTGATGATGGTTCGACTTCCGAGGAGGAATCGAGGGGTCAACGTAGAAGGGGGCATGGAGATGGTAATAGGCGTTGGGATGCGGGGTTAAGGGTTGATATTCCCGAATTTGATGGGACCAGTCTGAACCCGGAAGGGTTTATTGATTGGTTGACGACTGTAGAGGAGGTTTTTGAATTCAAGGAGGTTCCTGAAAACAAGCGTGTGGCTTTGATCGCTACCAGGCTGCGTGGTAGGGCATCGGCGTGGTGGCAGCAGTTGAAGTTGACAAGAAATAGACTCGGGAAATCAAGAATAGCAACGTGGGGCAAAATGAAGAAGTGTTTGAGGTCCAATTTTTTGCCTCATAATTATCAAAGATTGATGTACCAACGTTTGCAGAATCTAAAACAAGGTACGAAATCTGTTGATGACTATACAACCGAATTTTACCAGTTGATTGCTAGAAATGATATCCAAGAACCAGAAGAACAACTTGTTGCTCGTTATATTGGGGGTTTAAGGGTTCAGATTATGGACTTTGTAAACCTATTCGATCCATTGACCATTCCGGAGGCACACCAAAGGGCATTGGCATTTGAGAGACAAAACCGTCGGGGGGGTGGCCTTATGTCTTCTGCCCCTACGGGAGGAAGTTCTGTACCTGCTGGTGGGGCACCACGTGTCGCGCCAAATCAACAGAAATCAGGGGGTAACAATATGGGGCCATCTACTTTTAAGGGGGCTAGTAGTAGCAGTGGTTTCAAATGTTTTAACTGTGGTGAAACTGGCCATTGCCAGTCAGAATGTAAGAGAGCGGGTAAAAGAAATATGTTTGTTGAATCGGATGATGAGCAGTATGAGGAACATGAAGAGACTCCAGTGTATGATGAAGAGCCTGAGTACGAGGAGGAGATTGTGACCGGTGACGTAGGGGTGAGTTTAGTGGTTAGACGATCTTGCTATGCCCCAAAGGCAGATGGTGATGATTGGCTTAAGCATAATATCTTTCACTCAACGTGCACTGTTTTGGGAAAGGTATGCACATTTGTCATTGATTCTGGAAGTTGTGATAATTTAATATCTGAAGAGGCAGTTCGAAAGTTGGCCTTGAAAACTGAGAATCACCCTAAACCTTATAAGCTTCAGTGGCTTAAGAAAGGAGGCGAGGTAACGGTATCCAAACGAGCCCTAGTCCAATTCTCTGTTGGGTCCACTTACAAAGATGATGTCTTATGTGATGTGGTCCCTATGGATGCTTGTCATTTGCTGTTGGGTAGACCTTGGGAATATGATCGTAACATAGAACACAATGGGCGGAGCAATATTTACAGTTTCATGTTTGGTGGTGTGAAGATAACCCTTGTTCCAACCAAACCAAAAGAGTTAACCCCGAAACCATCTGGTAATCTTTTAACTATTACACAGTTTCAGTGTGAGTTAGAGGAAGCAGATAATGTTTTCTTGTTGATTGGGAAGGATGTATCTGAAGAAGTTGAAGTTCCTGAGGCTATGGTTCCACTGTTTGAAGAGTTTGATGATGTGTTTCCTGATGATTTACCTGCTGGATTACCACCCTTACGGGACATCCAACATCACATTGATTTAGAACCAGGTGCTCAGTTACCTAACAAGCCCCACTATCGAATGAGTCCAAAGGAGCATGAGGAATTGCGCAGACAGGTTGAGGATTTGATTTCCAAAGGGTATGTTCAGGAAAGCATGAGCCCATGTGCTGTTCCTGCTTTGTTGACTCCTAAGAAGGATGGGACTTGGCGCATGTGTGTTGATAGTCGTGCAATTAACAAGATTACTGTGCGGTATAGATTTCCCATCCCACGACTTGACGATTTACTTGACCAGCTTAGTGGAGCCACCATTTTCACAAAGCTGGATTTAAAGAGTGGCTATTATCAGATTCGTCTTAGACCTGGTGATGAATGGAAGACAGCCTTCAAGACTCGCGAAGGGTTGTATGAGTGGTTGGTTATGCCTTTTGGGTTATCCAATGCTCCGAGCATGTTTATGCGTGTGATGAACCAGTTGTTTAGGCCATTTATTGGCAAGTTTGTGGTTGTATATTGTCACACCCCCACCTCCTCCGCGTCACCAGACGACGTCATCTTTGAAGGGTAGCGGAAGCATAGCGGTGAAGTCTCGAAGGTGAGGGGTGACTTACTTGATCCGGTATCATAACACACATAGTTAAGAAAAGCACTAATTAAAAATCACGACACATATTTATTACATGTCCTGAGTATCCGTTTACAACTTAAGTTCCTTTTATTACATCCCAAGTCCTAATTACATGGTGCGTGCACAGGTGTTTCCTCACCGTTGGTACTGATTACCTGTAAAAGATTTAAAGTTTAAAAATATCAGTATAAAACTGGTGAGTTCATAATTAAGACTCGATACAATATGATATGATAGTAAAGTCAATGGTACACATTAACATAAGTGAATAATCATGTGACCCGTATCCAGATCCTTTCTGACAGTCCAGTCTAGAAAATGACCGAAGTCAAACTCCGTGCCTCTAACTCAATGTTTCACTACATCAAGTCGATACCAGGAATGGTGACAGGCATTCACACAAGGGTAGACGCTATCTATCCATGAATGGGGTTGTCAACCCGATAGTACTATCTTTGTTCACACATTCGGCCCCACATGGGTTAACCAGATACAGTTGGTTTTGAGGACTTTTGTTGCACACCGAAAATAGTCAAAATCCCATGACACCCACATGCAAGCCGGTATTGCAATTTTTACTAAACATATCACACGTTTGATAAAGATTTCATAATAGTCACCCCGATGTTAATAAAACAGTAAAAGAAAAGGGGTTGTATGAAACTCACCTGATAATACAAATGTAGCAGAATATCACAAGACTTGATAGTAAGGGTGATTCTGCATTTAGTTATATTTACTAAGTTATTTATGTTCTAGTTTACTGATTAGATCTTTCTGAACGTTCAATGTCAAAGACATTGCTTAATAAATCATCAACTAGATAATAAGTATATAATTAATTAATTTAAGGTTATATCATACAATGTATGATAATGTAGGAACCTACATTACATTAGATTCCTAACTCAAAGTTGATGACCCTCTTGATTAATCTAAATAATCTCGGATTAATCAAATAGTTAATATTGTTGATTATAACGCTAAAATAATTTTTAGATGATTTAATGGCTTAGAATTGATTAATCCTTGTTAGTGATTACCCAAATATCATGAAATATCACAATGTAGTATCATAATTGATAAAATAACCATGTTTAACATACTGATCTGACTGTTATCAAAAACATCAGATAATCGTTCCAATGAGTATGTTAATGATTATGATTAGTTTGAAACATTTAGATTTAATCTTTGCAATTCAAAGATTAATCAAACTAATCACCTACATTGTTATAATCAAATGGTTTAAACCATTATAATCATAGTTATGATTTCATGAAAATCGGGCATTACAACGGATCAAAACAAGAATTTAACCGTTAGAACTTCGTGTTCTTCGTTTATAATCAATCCTAGCCATCATCTAGGCAATAATCAACAATCCTAACTATCTCATTACGTTCAAAATCAAGATCTAATCAATCAAAATCAAACTAGAAGGTTAAAACGAACCGTTACCTGTTCTGACGAGTTTCTGCGGTTAAAACAGCGATCGGGACTTGTATATACGATCCGTGGGATGATCCGGATGATCAAACACCTTTGAAATGAAGCTTGGAGGTGAAATTATGAAGAACTACGGTCTGGAGGTCGAAATGGACGATTTTTGAGGCTACCAACGCGATCAGATCGTTTAAAAACGTTTTTAGCCGACATAGCGCCTGGGGCGCATCGCCTGGATACCGACGCCCACGCCAGGCGTACCGCCTGACCCGGTTTTCCTCCTATATTTTGTTTAAACTTCGTTTCGCGATTCCGGGGGCATACGAACTCCGTTTTGCGCCCGGTTTTCGCCCACGTTCATCATTTTTCACGTACTATCATTCCCCAATAACAAAAGTTACTAAATCCTCATGGATTTCAAGCACGATCAAATGTGCTTACGTCATTAATGCCGAAATCTTCTTTTCGCGATTCCGGACAATCCGTAACTCCGTTTCGCGCACGGTTTTCGCCCATATTCTCAATTTCTCGTACACTTTAAACCTGTAATGATTAAAATCATCAATTTAACACAGATTCCTAGAACGACCAAACGTGCTCGTGTTATTGATGACGTAATGTTTACCTACAATTGTCACAGTCTCCTCCTGTTACAGAAATTTCGTCCCGAAATTTAGTGAAGACTTACTCGATGACCATCGATTATGAGAATAAATGTGGGTATTTCTGTTTCATCTGATCTTCGCGTTCCCACGTATATTCTGGTCCACGCTGTGAGTTCCACCGCACTTTAACAATTGGTACGCGGCTACGTTTTAGCACTTTCGTTTCCCGATCCATTACCTCTACTGGTTCTTCACTGAATTGAAGTTTTTCATCAATATGAATCTCTTCTAGAGGTACGATCAATGATTCATCAGTCAGACACTTCTTCAGATTGGATACATGAAAGACATCGTGAATGTTACTGAGTTCAAGAGGTAATTCAAGTCTGTAGGCTACTGATCCAATTCGTTCAAGAATTTTAAATGGCCCTACAAATCTTGGTGAAAGTTTACCTCTCTTCCCGAATCTGAAAATGCCTTTCCAAGGTGACACTTTCAACATTACCTGATCACCTACTTGAAATTCGAGTGGTCTACGTCGATTATCAGCATAACTCTTTTGACGATCACGAGCCGCTTTGATTCGTTCCTGAATAAGGGCGATCTTCTCAGTCGTTTCCTGAATAAGTTCCGGACCAACAATCTGACTTTCGCCTACTTCTGACCAACACACAGGAGATCGACATTTACGCCCGTACAAAGCCTCAAATGGAGCACATTGGATACTGGTATGATAGCTGTTATTATAAGAAAATTCAACCAATGGCAGATGAGTATCCCAGCTACCTCCAAAATCAATCACACAGCTTCGAAGCATGTCTTCTAGTGTTTGATTTGTACGTTCAGTCTGCCCATCCGTTTGTGGATGATAAGCTGTGCTCATATTGATTTGCGTGCCCAGAGCATTCTGAAGAGTTTGCCAAAAACGTGACATAAATCGACTATCTCTGTCAGAAATGATAGAGATCGGCACTCCATGTCGAGACACAATCTCATTAACATAGAGTTTAGCAAGTCGATCCATAGAATAATCCTCTCGAATGGGTAAGAAATGCGCAGATTTCGTAAGGCGATCAACGATAACCCATATAGAGTTATGATTATGTGATGTTCTGGGTAATTTAGTAATGAAATCCATAGAGATCTGATCCCATTTCCACATAGGAATCTCAGGTTGTTGCAATAACCCAGAAGGTCATTGATGTTCAGCCTTAACTTTAAGACATGTTAAACATCGATCCACGTATTCAGCTATATGTTTCTTCATTCCAGGCCACCAGTAAAAATCTTTAAGATCTTTATACATTTTATCAGCACCTGGATGAATCGAATACCTGGATTTGTGCGCCTCATCCAAGATAAAAATTCGAGAGTTACCGTAGAAGGGAACCCACATTCGGCTTTTAAAATACAACAGTCCATCAGCCTTGGTATCCAGTTTCTTATCTAATCCCCTCAGTCCCTCAGCAGAATAGTTCAATGCTTGCAAAGCTTGTTGCTGAGCTTCTTTAATTTGAGGAATTAGACTGGTTTGAATAGTCATACCTAACGCTTTCACACGTAAAGGTTTGACTCGTTCCTTGCGACTCAAAGCATCGGCTACGACATTTGCTTTACCTGGGTGGTAACGGATTTCGCAGTCATAGTCGTTCAGCAGTTCCACCCATCGCCTTTGTCGCATATTTAGCATTTTCTGATCTAGAATATGTTGAAGACTTTTGTGATCCGTATAGACCGTACACTTCGTCCCGTACAAGTAATGTCTCCATATCTTGAGTGCAAACACTACTGCACCAAGTTCTAGATCATGAGTGGAGTAATTCTTCTCGTGCACTTTTAACTGCCGAGAAGCATAGGCAATCACCTTGTTGTTCTGCATCAACACACACCCAAGTCCTTGACGCGAGGCATCACAGTAGACTATGAAATTCTCTGTGCCTTCTGGTAGTGCCAGAATAGGTGCATTGCAGAGTTTGTGCTTCAACAGTTGGAATGCCTCCTCCTGTTGAGAGTCCCATATGAACTTTCGATCTTTCTGGGTTAGGGTAGTTAAAGGCAAGGCTATCTTTGAAAAGTTTTTGATGAATCTTCTGTAATAGCCCGCTAACCCTAAGAATTGACGAATCTCTGTTGGGGTTTTCGGTGTCTCCCATTGCTTTACCGCTTCAATCTTGCTGGGATCCACTTGTATACCATTTTCATTTACTACATGCCCAAGAAACTGGACTTCCCGTAACCAGAACTCACATTTGGAAAATTTGGCATAAAGTTTCTCATGTGCTAAAAGTTCCAAGATCAGTTTTAAGTGTTGCATATGTTCTTGTTGGCTGCGGGAGTAAATGAGAATGTCATCAATAAAAACAATCACGAATTTATCCAAGTAAGGTCTACACACACGATTCATCAGATCCATAAATACTGCAGGCGCATTAGTCAGTCCGAAGGGCATTACTAAAAACTCATAATGCCCGTATCGAGTTCGAAAAGCTGTTTTAGAAACATCATCATCATGGATTCGTAGTTGATGATATCCAGATCTGAGATCGATTTTTGAAAAATAGATAGCACCTTGCAATTGATCGAATAGATCATCTATACGGGGTAATGGATAACGATTCTTGATTGTCAATTTATTGAGTTCCCGATAGTCGATACACATCCTGAGAGTACCGTCCTTCTTTTTCACAAAAAGGATAGGTGCGCCCCAAGGTGAGTAACTCGGTCTAATGAAACCTTTATCTAAAAGTTCCTGTAATTGACTCGATAGTTCTTGCATTTCCGATGGAGCCAATCTGTAAGGAGCTTTAGCTATAGGTGCTGCTCCTGGTACTAAGTCAATACGAAACTCAACTTGTCTTACTGGGGGTAATCCTGATATATCGTCAGGAAAAACTTCAGGATATTCTCGAACTACAGGAATGTCTTCAATACGTTTTTGATGTGGTTTGTTTTCAGTCACGTAGGCTAAAAAGGCTTGACAGCCCTTTCTTAAGCACTTTCGAGCTTGCATACATGATATGATACTCAGTTTCCTGCCAGCCCTTTCACCTTGTATCATAAGTGTATCACCATTTGGTAATAAAATACGAATCATCTTATCTTGACATATGACTTCCACTCGATTTTCTGAAAGCCAGTCCATACCAATAACAACATCAAAGCTTCCCAATTCAATAGGAAGAAGATCAATATTGAAAAGATGATCGTTTAGATACAATAAACACCCTTGAATCACATTGTTAGTCATAATTGTCTTGCCATTAGCAAGTTCAATGACGTAAGGGTTTGTTAGATTATCAACGGTCAATCCGAGTAATGAAGCAAAATCAGAAGAAACAAAACTTTTGTCCGCTCCGGTGTCAAAAAGAATAGATACATAGTGATTGTTAAGAAGAAACGTACCGGTAACGGTGTTGTTATCACGTCTAGCCTCTTCCGCCCCTATCTGGAAGGCTCTTCCTCTTGCTTCATTGCCCTGGTTGGTGTTGTTGATAGGACAATTTTTCATGAAGTGGTCCGGGCTTCCACATCTGAAGCACGACCGGTTGAATTGTTGTGGTTGTTGTTGTTGTTGAGTTCCCTGGTTTGGTCGGCGAACAGGGAGATTGCAATATTTGGAGAAATGCCCGACCTTATTACAATTGTTACAAACAGGGCAAGGTCCTACATGATGAAATGGGCACTTAGGACATTTAGGTGCCTGCCCTACATAGGCTTTTCTCTCCAAAGTTGTGGCAATGTACCCCTTTGCCATTTGCACATTCCGGCTGGGTTCTACCGGAGCTCCTGGTTTGCCTTTCCCAACCCATTTCCGTTTCACCCCCTTCACACTGCTGGGGATAGGGGTTACCAGACTGCTGCTTGACTCACCTTTCATTGTCAAGGTACCACTTCTTACTGCCACATCAGTAAGCCTGGTGGTTAAGGTGATAGCATGTTTCAAAGTACGTGGTTCAGCTGCCGTGACCATTCCCTTGATTTGAGGTACCAGACCTTTGATATATTTTTCTATCAACGCCTGCTCAGTTGGAAACATGTTTGGCAGCAGACATGTCAATTCATGAAATCGATCGGTATATTTCAAACAATTAGCACCGATCATAGAATGGTTCCAAAACTCCTCTTGAAGTTTTTGGATTTCAGTGATGGGACAATATTCTGACAGAATCATAGTTTTAAATTCGTCCCAAGTCATAGCATCCACAACAGCCGTGGTCAAGGTTTTTGCCTGGGTATTCCACCAGGTCAATGCTGAGTCTGTCAGTGAACAAGCTGCATAAGACACTTTGTGTTCAGCCAAACACTGGCTGATCTTGAGCTTAGTCTCCATGCCCTCAATCCATTTCAAAAGTCCTGACGCTCCTTCCTTCCCCGTAAAAGTAGGGGGATTGCAGGAAGCGAAGTACTTATAAGTGCATCCTCGTTGTGGAGGATCCGGATTGATTGTGTTGGTACTAGTCGTATGGCGGATTTCAGTATGTCCGCCTGTAGCATTAGGCTCCGTTTGGACTCTACCCGAGCCAGAAGCACGATTTGTTTGATATTGGGCCAACATGCCCGTGAGAACAGCGGATAATTGATCACCTGCTATACGAGCAACGTCCGCTTCATTTAGACTGTGTTCATTCACAGGTGGATCCGGAATGGATTCTTGAGTTTGAGGATTTTTAGCAGAACGACCTCTTCTAGGGGCCATAGTCTGATCACACACATATAAAGTAAAGTCAGAACAAGAATCCATAGTCGTAATAAAGACAAACGTTGTATAACTACTTCGAGTTTTCACAGTTATCTTGTACACCACTAAGTCAAGTTCATAGTTGCAGTTATACTAGTACGTCTGTTTGTCTTGCCAAACGTATACTAGTATCATTTTATAGTCTACCAAAATGATACCAATTTAGACATGTTACAACACTGATATGTACTAGTATTACATTATTTCACTATAATGTAGTACCGATATTAATATGTTTCTACACGTGTTTGTTATGTACTAGTATTACATTACTTCACCGCAATGTAACACCGATATTGTTATGACTCCACATGAGTCTTGTTATGCACTAGTATTACATTACTTTACCGCAATGTAACACCGATATTGTTATGTTTTCGCACAAGTTTCCTTTTGATATGAATTGCAAAGTTAGCACCGGCTATAATGTAAAGACACAATGTTGCACATACAATTGTTAAAAGAAAACTTTTATTATAACTGTCACAGTTGTACATTAGGATTAGTACAGATACAAGAAAATATCCTAATGCAGTTGTACCTACTATTACAACCTAACCGTCCGAGGCCTATTTTACAAGTCAAAACTTCCTCGGAGTAGTACAGTCCAGTCTATTCGATTCCTTTACCGTAGAAAATACAGCAAACATATGATAATGATGGCCACCACTGCCATCACTATTGCCACGTCCAACAGTCGTAGCTCCACACTCCTATTGCCTAACCCTACCATCCATCCCCTAACTTTCTCTACCCCAGTCCTACACATACCACCTAAAGTCCACTGGAGTCTACCCTCAATCACCTCCCTCCATGCCCTAGCACCTGCCTCTAGGACAGCAACATGTTCAGCTAAACTCTCATAGGCCGTGCGAGTTTCCCACAGAGTGTCACGTGTTTCCTGCAATGAAACACGCGATAACTGAAGATCCAATGTAACCCGTCGTAACTGGTCTCTGATCTCAGCTTGCTGAGATGACTCGCCTTCCTCATGTATGGAATGAGGTACATCCCGGGGTGCTAGTGGTCCTCTCGGAACAGGACCTGTCGAGATGCGGGCTCGTCCCCGCCTTCCTCCAAACCCTGTAAATACTGGTACTTGCTGTGGTGGTGTAGGGCTTTGTGCCCTCCTGATAGCTGGTGAGTCAGCATCTAACAGACGCTGAGGTATAGGTGATGTAGGTGGTAGTGATGGTAAAGTCTGGTGGGACATTTGAGATGACGGCACTGTCTGTGTTGATCCTGAACTTGTTTCCGTGCCAACTGAATCACTTTCTGAGTCTGACATCGCTGTATTGACATACAAGTTCGTATTAGTAACGTAAAATAAATAAATAACAACAACATGTATTTGAGTGTTTATATTTGTTAACTATGTTCGGTGCTCTCAGTGTAACTATTCGGGCCTATGGTTATAATCTAGGTTTCTAAGTCCGCCTAAATTCTATAACCTGTGGCTCTGATACCACCCTGTCACACCCCCACCTCCTCCGCGTCACCAGACGACGTCATCTTTGAAGGGTAGCGGAAGCATAGCGGTGAAGTCTCGAAGGTGAGGGGTGACTTACTTGATCCGGTATCATAACACACATAGTTAAGAAAAGCACTAATTAAAAATCACGACACATATTTATTACATGTCCTGAGTATCCGTTTACAACTTAAGTTCCTTTTATTACATCCCAAGTCCTAATTACATGGTGCGTGCACAGGTGTTTCCTCACCGTTGGTACTGATTACCTGTAAAAGATTTAAAGTTTAAAAATATCAGTATAAAACTGGTGAGTTCATAATTAAGACTCGATACAATATGATATGATAGTAAAGTCAATGGTACACATTAACATAAGTGAATAATCATGTGACCCGTATCCAGATCCTTTCTGACAGTCCAGTCTAGAAAATGACCGAAGTCAAACTCCGTGCCTCTAACTCAATGTTTCACTACATCAAGTCGATACCAGGAATGGTGACAGGCATTCACACAAGGGTAGACGCTATCTATCCATGAATGGGGTTGTCAACCCGATAGTACTATCTTTGTTCACACATTCGGCCCCACATGGGTTAACCAGATACAGTTGGTTTTGAGGACTTTTGTTGCACACCGAAAATAGTCAAAATCCCATGACACCCACATGCAAGCCGGTATTGCAATTTTTACTAAACATATCACACGTTTGATAAAGATTTCATAATAGTCACCCCGATGTTAATAAAACAGTAAAAGAAAAGGGGTTGTATGAAACTCACCTGATAATACAAATGTAGCAGAATATCACAAGACTTGATAGTAAGGGTGATTCTGCATTTAGTTATATTTACTAAGTTATTTATGTTCTAGTTTACTGATTAGATCTTTCTGAACGTTCAATGTCAAAGACATTGCTTAATAAATCATCAACTAGATAATAAGTATATAATTAATTAATTTAAGGTTATATCATACAATGTATGATAATGTAGGAACCTACATTACATTAGATTCCTAACTCAAAGTTGATGACCCTCTTGATTAATCTAAATAATCTCGGATTAATCAAATAGTTAATATTGTTGATTATAACGCTAAAATAATTTTTAGATGATTTAATGGCTTAGAATTGATTAATCCTTGTTAGTGATTACCCAAATATCATGAAATATCACAATGTAGTATCATAATTGATAAAATAACCATGTTTAACATACTGATCTGACTGTTATCAAAAACATCAGATAATCGTTCCAATGAGTATGTTAATGATTATGATTAGTTTGAAACATTTAGATTTAATCTTTGCAATTCAAAGATTAATCAAACTAATCACCTACATTGTTATAATCAAATGGTTTAAACCATTATAATCATAGTTATGATTTCATGAAAATCGGGCATTACAACGGATCAAAACAAGAATTTAACCGTTAGAACTTCGTGTTCTTCGTTTATAATCAATCCTAGCCATCATCTAGGCAATAATCAACAATCCTAACTATCTCATTACGTTCAAAATCAAGATCTAATCAATCAAAATCAAACTAGAAGGTTAAAACGAACCGTTACCTGTTCTGACGAGTTTCTGCGGTTAAAACAGCGATCGGGACTTGTATATACGATCCGTGGGATGATCCGGATGATCAAACACCTTTGAAATGAAGCTTGGAGGTGAAATTATGAAGAACTACGGTCTGGAGGTCGAAATGGACGATTTTTGAGGCTACCAACGCGATCAGATCGTTTAAAAACGTTTTTAGCCGACATAGCGCCTGGGGCGCATCGCCTGGATACCGACGCCCACGCCAGGCGTACCGCCTGACCCGGTTTTCCTCCTATATTTTGTTTAAACTTCGTTTCGCGATTCCGGGGGCATACGAACTCCGTTTTGCGCCCGGTTTTCGCCCACGTTCATCATTTTTCACGTACTATCATTCCCCAATAACAAAAGTTACTAAATCCTCATGGATTTCAAGCACGATCAAATGTGCTTACGTCATTAATGCCGAAATCTTCTTTTCGCGATTCCGGACAATCCGTAACTCCGTTTCGCGCACGGTTTTCGCCCATATTCTCAATTTCTCGTACACTTTAAACCTGTAATGATTAAAATCATCAATTTAACACAGATTCCTAGAACGACCAAACGTGCTCGTGTTATTGATGACGTAATGTTTACCTACAATTGTCACATATATTTTGATGATGTCCTTATTTACAGCTCTAACTTTGATGAACATCTTGGGCATGTGAGACAGGTTTTATCCTTACTACGCAGGGATAGTTTGTATGCAGCAAAGAAGAAGTGTGTTTTCATGACACCCAAGGTCCTATTTTTAGGATATGTTGTTTCTGGGGAGGGTATTCAGGTGGATGACTCCAAAGTTGCGGCTGTTAGACATTGGCCAACACCAACTACAATAACTGAAGTCCGCAGCTTTCATGGTCTTGCTTCATTCTATAGACGGTTCATTCGTAATTTCAGTTCTCTCATGGCACCGGTGACTGATTGCATGAAGGGTAATTCATTTGTGTGGACTGAGGAGGCTGAGTTGGCTTTTCAATTAATAAAAGAGAAGCTTACAACAGCTCCAATTTTAGTACTACCAGATTTTTCTCAGGTTTTTGAGCTGCATACAGATGCATCGAAGAATGGGATTGGGGCAGTCCTGAGTCAAGGGGGGCGGCCTGTTTCCTATTTCAGTGAGAAGTTGACATGTCCAAAATTACGTTACAGCACTTATGACGTGGAGTTCTATGTAGTTGTCCAAGCTGTGAAACATTGGCGGCATTATTTGTTCCACAAAGAGTTTGTGTTATTTACAGACCATGATTCTCTGAAGCACCTTCGAAGTCAAGATAAAGTATCACACAAGCATGCACGATGGATGGCTTTCTTAGAGAAGTTTACTTTTGTGGTGAAGCATAAGTCGGGTGTTTCGAACCAAGTGGCAGATGCCTTGAGCAGGAGGAGTAATCTGCTGGTTTCTATGAGGGTTGTTGTGCCTGGGCTAGACTCCCTCCTGGAGCAGCTTACAACAGACCCTTACTTTTCTGTTATTTTGCAGGATGTGCAGTCTGGAAGGAGGACAGATTTTCTTTTGCATGATGGTTTCCTTTTCAAAGAAAATCGCTTATGCATTCCTGATTCAAGTCTCCGCCTTCAAATTATTAAGGAGCTACATGGTGAAGGACATGTTGGGAGAGATCGTACTTTGCAGTTGGTACAGTCTTCTTACTTTTGGCCTACTATTCGCAAGGAGGTAGACCGGTTTGTTAAACGTTGCAGGATTTGTCAAGTTTCAAAGGGCACAGCTACCAATGCGGGTCTTTATATGCCTTTACCTGTTCCTTCACTGCCTTGGCGGGATATTAGCATGGATTTTGTGTTAGGGTTGCCACGTACTCAACGGGGTAATGATTCGATCTTTGTAGTTGTTGATCGGTTTTCAAAGATGGTTCATTTTATTCCTTGCAAGAAGACAACAGATGCGGTTAATGTGGCTCAGTTGTTCTTTCGGGACATCTACCGTCTGCATGGTCTCCCATCCTCTATTGTTTCTGATCGGGACACCCGGTTCTTGAGTCATTTCTGGCGTAGCTTGTGGAAGATGGTTAACACTCAGCTTAATTTCAGCAGTGCCTATCACCCTCAAATTGATGGGCAAACTGAAGTTGTCAACAGGTCACTTGGTAATCTTTTGAGGTGTCTTGTGGGGGATCATGTGAAGAGCTGGGATCAGAAACTATGTCAAGCTGAATTTGCTCACAATCATGCTGTGAACCGGAGTACTGGATTCAGCCCATTTGAGGTAGTTTATTCTGCTAAACCAAGAGGTCCACTTGATTTGATGTTACTTCCTACCCCTGGTTCTGTCCCCAAGAAGGTTCAAGATTTTGTTGAGGGGTTGCATGAGGTTCACAAGACAGTTCATGATAATTTGACCAAATCTAACATGAAATACAAAATAGCTGCAGATCTAAAACGAAGACATGTTGATTTCGAAGAAGGTGACTTTGTTTGGGCTGTTTTGACTAAAGATCGTTTTTCAGTTGGAGATTATAACAAACTGTCAGCTAAGAAGATTGGGCCAGTGGAGATTGTGCAGAAGATCAACCCTAATGCTTATCGTTTGAAATTGCCAAGCCACATTCATTGTTCAGATGTGTTCAATGTGAAGCACTTACTACCTTTTTATGAAGATTCGTCTGATGATGGCCTTGTTACTGATTCGAGGGTGAATTTTGTCTATCCGGGAGGGAATGATGTGGAAGAACAGGCTTTTATGTTCTTGGAGTCCCATGACCGGGCCCGTGCACGAAAACGGGCATAACTTGTGTGGTTGATGGACTTTTGTTTCTGGGCTTGTGTTTGGGCCATGGTGTCTTTTGGCTAAATAGTTCATAAGTATCATAATTAGTCATAATAAATAGTTCATAAGTATCATAATTAGTCATATTAAATAGTTCATAATTATCATAAATTATGTATTAATGTTGAGTCTGTTTGTCTTTCCTAAAGACTTTACATCTTCTAGTCTGTTGGTCTTTCCTGTTGGCCGTTTTCAATTTCTGCACTATATTTAAACCTTCTAGTTGTAATTGAGATGATGATTACTGATAGAATAAAACTTTTCACTTCAAATTCCTTTGAAACCTTTGGGTTGTTCATTGGGAGGGTTGGGATTTCACGGGTATTCTCAGAATCAACGTGATTATCTACCTATCTATCTTTTGTGTTACGTTTCCGCTACATCACTAGTTATAAATAAAGGTTCATAACAAGATAAAGGCTCAATAGCATCGATGCCAAAAGAAGAAACCAAATACAAATGACTACAATGATTCGGATGAAGGAGATGAATGATTAGAATTAATTGGTTTATGTACTCTTGGGTTACCCTTGGATGTTTTAAATTAGATAACACTATTGATTATTTGTTTTTTTTTTGTGTATTCTAAACAAGATTTGAATGTTTAATTTGGTACTTGAATGATATGAATTTAATTTATAAGGTGGTGTAAAACTAGGAAACACAGATTTTAAAACAGCACCTGTTTAATGGGTTTTTGGTCTTTAGCGACGACATTAGACCTTTAGTGGTGACACAAAATGGCGAAGCTTGTAGGAGATGGGTTCACGTTTTTATTATAAAATAATAATAAAATATACATAATAACGACACACTCGTTATTCGTAAAAAATAATTTAGTACATTACCGGTTACAAGACTAAAATAAAAGAATATAAATTGCTAATTTATATACGAAACATGTTTTGATCAATGTCTTCGTTGGGTACTCCAAATAGCGAGTCTTCAATCAAGCATCTTGACGAGCCGGTCACAAATACTTCAATACGCTTATGTCTTCCACCTATTCTTCATTGTCATAGAATAAACATGTTGATGATTATGGTTGAGGCACGTATTCAATACGTTTCCCTTAAAACAGATTTCACGCCTCTTCTCAAGACGAACGCGTCCGTCTCTCAGGGTACAACAACCGAAACAGTTTGTGTACTGTCGGGATTAACCTAGCACCTGAAAAATATGTCTTAAACAAGAACTTGAAGAGTTAAAAAAAGTTGGAAATTCTTCAAAGTTTGTGTGTGATTTTATGTAGTATTCTTTTCAACACCAAAACAAGACACCAATTGTCTTATATTTATACAACAAGTTGGTGATTCAAGAGTCTTGTCATAATACATATAATCAATATATGTAATTTGAAGAGTCTTGACATAATACATATAATCAATACATGTAATTTGAAAAGTCTTGATTTAATTTAAAAAATGAAGAGTTTTAATTTTAATTCAAATTAAATTTGATAATTAATCAAATTCATCAAATTTCCAACAAAGTTGGGTTGGAAACCTACCAATAGTGGTGACACTATTAGTTGTGACATGGATCAATTGAGGCGACACGTATTAATGTCGATACAATAGCGGCGATTATTGATCAATAGCGATGATTTTTAGTGCGGAAAGGTATTAGCGGTGATTTTTTCGTATTTTTAGTTGCGATAGCGGTGATTTTTTCGTATTTTTAGTTGCGATTTTTGTCATCGCTAAAGCCCTTTTTCTTGCAATAGTTGACGCGCACACGCGAAAAAAAATCCAAATTACATTTATATGTCAATATGCCCAAATTGTAAACTCGTTGCGTGCTTTCAACTCCCTAAGAGTATTTAATCCAAAACCATTCAGGTACACTCTTATAGTTTAATTAATTTGTCACCTTGACATCTCCAAAGATTGCACGCATTTTCTGAAAGAAAAAAAAAAGCATCATCATAGTCGCCAACTTTTGGTTAAGGTATGATATTAAAAGTATATGCACAACCAGAAATACAACTTGTCCTCTTGTCAAACTAAAGGAAACTGGTTCGATAACAAATCAAACGATATTAAAAGTATATGCATTCTAGTCAATTTATACGAAAAATACAATATTTAAAGCGACTTCTTGTAATTCTCAGTATATTCATAAATTGAAAAAAATGTGTCCATATACATATATAGTATTTGGATTAGGTTCAAATAAAAAGGGTGAGATTGGTGAGAAGGGTGAGAAGAATTGTGGATTTGACAAATGTCATTACTCTAATTTTTTTTTTTTGATAAAGGACATTTAGCCCGGAAAAATATATAACCACAAAAAAAGAGCTACAGACCAACAGGGGCATACCCCTGAAAACAAACATAATTCCTAAAACATGCTTTAGGAACCCAAAAAATAGAAGGAATAAACTTCCCAATCACACCCCAACTATACAAAAACAGGTGTATAACTCTAAAGATAATAACAGTAGCCCTATACAACGTACAAGTACTAACAAAATAATACAAATGGACAAGCACGTTGACAACACACTTGATCCGATGATGCATAATGCTCCTGGTGGTGGAGCAGTAAACTAACCAAAAGGAGTAACAAGGATCATTATGCATCTCCTTCCAAGTATACATATCCACAAAATCTCACAGGTAATGCAGACAAACCCAGTAAGCCAAGCCCAATATCTTCAAGTCCCAACCATGTAGAAGCATCCTAGTCTTTACATCCTTAGCATACACAGCATAAACAACCCAAATAAACCAGCCAACCAGCCCACACCAAAAAAATCCCAAGATTTTAACAGCCATTTGAAAACAGAATATGAAACAAAGACGTATCCAAAGCCCATTTAGTGCTAGTATACCCACTAGAATGACCCTTTCTGTTGCAGCCAGCCCATACTAGCCATAAGAAGCCACAATCCTTCCAGCCCATCAGTTGTCTAGTCTTGCCATCCGTGGACCCCTGAACACAATTGAGCAGCTGCTCAAGCAAGTAAGCAGCCCCTTGACATACTCATACCCCTTGCCCTTAGCCCTATAGAAGAGGATAATCTGATCACCCTTACAATCAATATAATAGCAGTCAAATTCCCAGCAGAAATCCAAAAGATGACCCACAAAAGCAGCAAGCTTGCTGCGCCTACTAACCCACCCCATACCCTCAAGACGACCACAAGGGAAGTCAACCTTCCAGCCACCCAAATGACAGCTCCTAATATGAAGGGAACAGACTGCATCCAACATGCTACCCAAGCTACTAGATCCCCCATATGTAGCCTCTTGAGTCCATATAACCCCCCATGTCACCTTGTACCCAATGTAACTCCAGTACAGACCCAAGCCAAGGCTGTCCCCATTAGCATTTAAATCATTTTCCAACAGATTCTTATGCAACAAGACCCTATCAAAAACACAGCCCCTCCCCCAACCCATATTAAGCCACCAGAGAATGTCAATGTAAACCTCTTTATACCAGTCCCAACCCTGGAGGCTAATAACCCATAAACAAAGCCCAACCCCACTGTTGCACCCAGCAATTATGCAATCTTTCCGGGTCAACCCAGCCCTATAACCCCCCCCCCAACAGTAACCATGTCCAGCCCTCCCAGTAAGTGACAGTTGAAATCATAAATACCTATCTCACCTCTACTCTCATCGCTCAGAAAAAAAATATTAAGATAGTTCCCAATCCAATCCCAACCATCACCCCAACATCTCACTTTGTTTTTATCAGTCCCATCCCTTATGCACCCATCCCTACCCTCTCTCAGCACTGTAATAATGAGATAAGGAAAACTAATAGTAATATAAATGTTAACAAGGATTATTATTGCAATTCCAATCTCTTTCCAGTTTAACAAACCTCTAAAGAAACTAAGCCTCTGAAATCTCATAAAGTCCAACTGATGCATCTTAACTTCCCAACGGGTCTCAAACCTATATGTTCCCATTAGGTTGAGGATCATCCAACTGATTGCACGAAAAAGGAAATCCAACCATATCCCAAATAAATCCAGCTTGGACAACCGAAGCTGATTTTTTGAAACGAAGCCCTCCCAATCTTAACCGAACCGAGTCAAAGATCAAGGCCACAATCTGATCTACCGATCTCTTCCTATTTTCATTTATTCTAAGGTTTCGTTCCTGCCAAACAAAATACACTGTGGCAGCCAACACCAACCGATTAATGACACCCCAAATAGAATTATTCAGATTATGGTTCGATATCTCATCAATTAGTTGGTGCCAATTATCAACCACTGTTCCCCATCTAGTCCTTTGAACAGTCTGATTGCAAACTTGATTGGGGAAATGACATTCAAAAAATAAATGTTCATGGGAATCCTGAACATTATTGCAAAAGACACACTGCAAGAAAGGTCCTTGGTGCCACATGTTCACTATATCATTAGTTTTGAGTTTACCCTTGATAGCAAGCCAGAGAATGAAGGCATGTCTGGGAATATTTTGATTGAACCAAACCACCTTAGCCCAAGGCATTCCACGCCTACCTCCTGAATATCAGCAAAAACATTACCAACATGAAAAGGGACCAGAGCTCCCTTCTTGGTCTTCCAAATAATTCTGTCCACCTGGTTGGTGATTATGGGGCAATTTTGGGGGACAAATATGTCTGGGAACCTTCTAGACCAATCCTGAGGCACGTTCCATCTGTTATCCCTTATGAGATCCTCCACACAGGTGTTGTGTGTGAAATCTCCTTCAGTCATGTTTCTATGAGTCAAGGTATTACAGATGGGACCCATGGAGTGCCAATTATCAAACCAAGCCGAGGTGCTTTTGCCATTGCCTATGACATGAATGATATGGTCTCTTAAGACATCCCTATTCTGGAGGATCATCCTCCAGCTCCAAGCATCCCCCTTCTTTAATACCAACATCCCAAAAATTTCTCCCCCGTAATCTATAAGTAGAAATCCATTTGACCCATAAGGAATCTTTACGGGTAATTAAGTTCCATGTGTGTTTGGCCATCAATGCTTTATTCCAAGTTCTAAGACTCTTAAAACCTAGGCCTCCATGTTTAAGGGAACACAATAATCCTTCCATTTAACTTTGGCTTCCCCCCTTTTCATTTCACCATGGCACCAAAGGAAACCACGCATAGACCGCTCTATATCCTTGATCACAGACACAGGCAATATGAACACCGAAGACCAGTACACTTGTAGGGAGCAAATCATAGCTTTAATAAAGAGAAGACGACCAGCAAAAGACAAAAACTTATTCTTCCAGCCCTTAAACTTCTTGTTAACCTTATCAAGCAAAGGGGAGCAGTCTCTCAGATAGAGCCTAGAGGAAATAAGAGGCACACCAAGATATCTAACTGGGAGTTCTCCAACCCTGAACTGGCAGATATCCTCAATTTGTCTCTTTACTTGGGCAGTCACATTTCCAAAATACATTGTGCTGTTAGGGATGCTGGGAGTCAAACCAGAAATATCCTTAGTCATATAAGGCATCCATGAGGATTTGGACAGAGTCAACATCCCCATGGGCAAACAAAAGGAGATCATCAGCAAAACACAAGTGGGTAAGGCCCAGCTCTCCACATTTCCGGTGGAAATTGAAATTAGGATTAGCCTTGACATTCCTCTCAATCATCAACGAAAGGACCTCCATAACCAAAGTGAAGAGATACGGGGACATAGGATCTCCCTGTCTAAGACCCCTCTTTCCTTTAAAATACCCAAGTTGTTCCCCATTGATAGAAATGGAAAAGGCAGTATTAGTAACACATTCCATTATCCATCTAATCATCCTGTCATGGAATCCAAAATGCACCAAACACAATCTAAGGAATCTCCACTCAACAGTATCATAGGCCTTCTGAATGTCAATCTTAAACGCACACCTAAGAGGACCTCTATTCCTATGATAATTTCGCATTAATTCCTGAGACAAAAGGATGTTATCACTGATCTGTCTACCCGGGATAAAAGCACATTGGTTATCACTGACAAGGCCAGGAAGGCAGTGCTTAATCCGGTTAGCAATAATCTTGCTAATGCATTTGTACAGAACATTGGTTACTCTTAACAGTCCTATGGAAGTACTTGGTGTTTTGATCCCCCTCAGATAACCAAGTTATCTTAGCCTTTTGTTTCAAAAACGACTCTTCATCTCTAACAGCCTCCCTATAAGCCAACAAGTAAACCTGCTCCTCTTCCCTAAGCGTATCATTGGTGGGGTCATTAACCACTGTAGCCTGAATGAGCTCAAGCTCCTGTTTGAGGCTACCAACCTTATTAAACAAGTTGCCTTGACTAAAGTTCAGATTCCTAAGAGGAGTTTTCAGCTTTTTAAGCTTTGTGGCCACAGAAAACATGGGGAACCCTGATATCCTCCTATCCCAAACTTCCTTAACTACTGGGTTGAACTCTTTCTTACGAACCAGGTAGTTAGGAAACCTAAAGGTTTTCGACTTATGCACGGGTAGGTCAGGAAAGGACAAGACTATGGGGGTGTAATCAGATAAGAGAAACGGATCAAACTGGCCAAAAGCAAGGGGGAATAGCTGCTTAAAAGAATTGTTGGCCACCACCCTATCAAGTTTCTTAAGAAGCCCATTAGGCCTCCCAGGACTTTTGTTCCAAGTGTACCTAAGCCCTATCGATTGTAAGTCTTCTACTTCTATGTCATAAAAGCACCCTCTAATCTCCGCAATGCTAGCCGTGATTTGTGAAGTCCCCACAGACCGCTCTGAAGGATCGAGGATAGCATTAAAATCACCCATGAGAACCCAAGGAGCATTTCCCACCAGTTGAGAATGATATCGAAGAGCATCCCAACAGTGACGTCTGGGCCCCATCATATGATGTGCATAGACAAAAGAGCAATAGAAACCTACATTACCGGTCACCGATTGGAGGAAACAGTGAATCACCTGAGGATGCCTATCAATAACATTCATGTTCATAATACTAGGGTTCCAGCCTAAAACTATCCTAGTATTACCAGAACAAACTCTAGAATTGGAATCCCATTCCCAATTCCTAAACACAGTATTACAAACTCTATGCAATTTATCCTTAGACAGATGAGTCTCTAAGATCCCAACAACACCTATACCACCATTGGTAATCTGCTTAATGACTTGCTTCTGATGCAGGGAGTTCACCATCCCTCGAATATTCCAAGCCATAATTTTGAGCCCCATTTAAACCTTCTTATTACAAACTCTATGCAATTTATCCTTAGACAGATGAGTCTCTAAGATCCCAACAACACCTATACCACCATTGGTAATCTGCTTAATGACTTGCTTCTGATGCAGGGAGTTCACCATCCCTCGAATATTCCAAGCCATAATTTTGAGCCCCATTTAAACCTTCTTATTTTGAGCAGGTTTCCTATTCCCTGAACGAGAACCTGCACCTCCTTTCATTTCTCTAGCAAAGTACTTAGCTATCTCACTATCATCTAGATCCACATCCTCTATACTGTATCTAGGTTCTAACTTCAAAACCTTGACTTGATGGTGAAAAAAATACCATTCCCTGCTCCCAATTTTCTTGGTCTTCCGCTCTCACTGATTTAAACTTAACCAGCCTATTAATGATGGCTAATTTCTGGGCATCCGTGATGCCAAAATCAACCGATTCATTATCTGTATTGACATCTTCCATATCAGCCTGCTCATACACCTGATTAGTTTCCCTACTGACCTTACCCGTACTAACTAAGTCCCCTTTTAAAATGGATGCCTCTAGGTCTAAGACCGAGTCATCCTCATCTAAAAGGTCAAAACAATTCGACAGATAAATGTCCGAATGTTTCTTACCAGCCTTCAAATTAGTCCCAGCTGGTTTTCTAGTGTTGAAAGGATGGCTGCCCATCTTCTTACGATACACCTGGTTCATGGATTTCATTCCTACCCTGGCAACCTGGTGAGTCCTAAAGCTCTGATGCAGTTCTCCCATTTTCCTCTGTATATTAGAATCACTACTGATGCTCTGGTGCTCTTTATTCCCAACATTCTTCAGCTTCTCTTGCACACTGGTCCTTTTATTTTTATCACTACTTTCACCCTGTTGCAGTCTACTTGTACTCTTCCCCGTATTCCCATTCCTCCTATTTCTCATGGTGGTGAAGCCCTCAGCATCTGGAATAGGATTTGTGTACGTAATATGAGCTCCTTGAGCCTTCTCATTCCTGGTCAGCTTTTCTTCCTCTGAGAGGGGACGGATCTTACAAGACTGAAATGAGTGCCCAAAAACCTTGCAATGCAAACACATTGGAGGTTTCCATTGGTACGAAACATCTAGTTTAACAATCCGAGCTGGTCTCTGGTTAATCGATGGGAACTCTACTTCCAGGTGGTTTGGTAAGTTGGTTGTAGCCTCAACTTCCACCAACACTCTAGCATAACCTATTTTTCCCATTTGGCTATTACACCTCTCTTCTGTGATTCTGTCCATCAGCAGCGGACGACCCACCCCACTCAACAGCTTGCTTAGACCCTTACCTGTCCATAATTCTAAAGGGACATTATGAACCGTAACCCAAAGCGGTATAGCAGATGGTTCAATTCTTTGCAAGCACACTCCCGGTACCCATTTTTTAATAAGGATGGGAATATTATTAATCAACCACGGCCCATTTGCTAGGACATCTTCCATACCCTTTTCACTCTTGAACTTGAAGTAGTAGAATCTTACAGTACTCTTGGATATAGTATCAATATCATATGATCTCCACAACCGCTTTAAGGTAGCATTCACTACATTCAAGTCCATAGAGGTTCCAAGAAAGTAACCATATAGGTATAATGAGAACTTGGTGGCAGAATACCGTAAGTCCTCATTCGATATGATCACTCTCTTTCCACCCTCCGGTGTATCCATTGGGGGAATGAACTCCAGCTTCGTTTTCTCATTTTGATTGTTCATTTTGATTTTTCCAGCATAAGATAATTTCCCTTCTTTGTGTTTGTCCCAGACATTCCCCACATTCTCAGCCGAATTGGTTTGAGGAATCGACCCTAGTTGATTAGCACCATCCAAATTGAATCCAAGATTACTAATTTGACCATCAGCCGATTCGTTCCTATCACTAGGACCTGTAATTCGATTACTCATATTCAAATGGTTGCTATCATACACGTTACCTTTACCAAAGATGTCATCGTCTTCATGATATTCTTCATCTTCTCCACTGGAATAGTCTTCCTCTTCAGCATCCATGTCCGTATCCACTATGTTAGCCGGATCTGCTTCCTGTTCAGGCGAGATGGGGAGCGAATTATCCTGGTTGATTCCACTATTGAGCACGTCACCTGCATGTTGAACCGTTGACATCACCAGACCATTATCTAATTTGGGGATACCTACAAGGGCTTCGGCACCCTGTACCCCCAAATTTTCGATAGCACCCTCCTCCACAAACCTTCTAAGGTTTAAATCTACAAATGCCGATTTATCCTTCCTGCTCAATTTAGTACCTGCCACTTCCTTCTATTTCTTAGACATCGCATTCAAAGCTAATCTTGGGGAGCTACGTTTCCCAATTCCAGCTCCAGCTTCAAGCGTTGGAAATTCATTGGGATCGGGGGGTTTATCCAGATTCATGCAATCAGTTGAAGGATCCATTAACCCTTTGAAAACCTAGTAGAAATCCGTAAGAAGTTCTGGCAACAGTAGGGCTTACAATCGCGAGAGAATCCTAGAGAGAGAAACTGGAGAGAGAAAGAAATTAGACCAAATGAATCCTTTAAAAAACACACAAACAGTTTATAAAAAGGGTATTTTGGTCATTGTGTTTAATGCTTCAATTTATTGTGTTTAATGCTTCATGTCATTGTGTTTAATATTTTTATTATTTTGTATTATTTTTTATATCATATTGTATTATTTTGTTATTGTTGTTTATGCATTAAATAAATTGTTCTTATTTATTTTTATGTTTTATGTATTAAAAGTACATAATTGTGTTATTTTACCATTATGTTTATAAAACTTATAATTTTAAAAAACAAAAATTGTTTTTATTTTTTGAAAAATACATTTTCGTCATTGTATATATGTTTATGTCATTGTGTAATATATTCATCATTGTGTTTTATCGTCAGAACATTTTGTAATATAATCATCATTGTGTGTTATGTTCAGGTCATTGTGTAATACATTCATCATTGTTTTTTATCTTTAGATGAATGTGTAATATAGCATCATTGTGTCTAATAATCATTATTTTGTTTTACGTGAAGGTCATTGTATAATATAATCGCCATTGTGTTTTACGTTCAGGTCATTGTGTAATATACACATTGTTGTATTAAATGAATTTGTTTTTTATCTTCAGATGATTGTGTAATATAGCATCATTGTGTCTTATGTTCAGGTCATTGTGTAATAGTCATTATTTTGTTTTACGTTCAGGTAATTGTGTAATATACACATTGTTGTATTAAATGAATTTGTTTTGTTTTATCATTATGATTTACATATAAAAAGTACGTAATTTTGTTGTTTCACCGATACTATTTTTAAAGCTCATGAATTTATAAAAAAATAATTAGACACTACGACGGCAAAAAGAAACACTCACAAAAAAAAAGACACAATAATATACAATTAGACACAATGACGCATTACAAATATCAAAGGTAGAGAAAAACGTTTTTTTTATATAACAATACTATACTCGTTTTAAAGATAAAAAAATGCTCGTTTTTTTGGTGTAGTTTTTTTGAAAAATAATATCGTATATAAAAGTTATGGCTGTAACACCCCGACGGGATGCCACGAGTGATGTGTAGATTGTTCAAAAGCTCGTGGGCATCTAAATCAAATCATTATATATCATTCAATTAACCAAATTAATTACACAAAAATCATGTTCATCATGAAATAGTTACATCAATTACAAAAGAGAATTAACTATTTAACTAAATTCAAGTCACCAGAATTTCAGTTAATTAGCTAAGTTCAAGATCCTATATGATGATGTCCAAAAGTGTAGGTTCTTCTTCATCAACCTACTTAGCTTCATTACCTGAAACATGTGAAAATCAAGTGTCAACTACAAAGTAGTTGGTGAGTAATCATAAGTTTTATATTAGATATTTTACAAAGAGTTTTGAAGAGTCTATATTTTCTTGATAACATCCGTATGAGCATCTGTGAAATCAATCAACACAATATCCACATACACAAATCCAACTCATAACTCAAACACATAATCACATATAATAATAAATCCTAGATAATCAATCATATGTTCAATCAACCAATCACAATCCATCAATATTCTCAATTAATATAAGTGACCATACATGTATCATTGTATATGACCAAGGTCAATAACAACGACACACGAAGTTGTGGAAACATCCACGTGACAATACATGCAAACATTGAGGAAGACCGAAGTCAACCACAACGAATACACGGAGTGTGGAAACATCCACGTGACAATACATGCAGTCGTCGCGAATGACACAAAGTCATAAGCTTCAACTCATGGAATAGTGACAATACATGCAGTCATTACAGATGACCAAGGTCAATAGTAACAACTCATGGAATATGACAATCCATAACCATGGATCTTTTACAAGCAAATAAGTGTCATCCCTGTGTTATCAAGTCAATATATGAATTGGTATACATGTTTCACCTCCGAGTTTAAAAACAAAACAGTTTTAAAGAAAGGGAGGTTATGAGAACTCACCTGAGTCTTTGGAATCTGTGTTTTCATAGAATGTGCGCTCACGTAAGAGAAAATCCCAAAACAACTCAACAATCTGTAATTATCGCGTGATCATATTCATAAGTATACGTGCTCTATAACTATAGAGTATTCGTATAAGTTTACTTTAGATTCATAAGTATTACATTAACTTAGTTTATTTATTCTAAGTTACATTGTAAAAACCTAGGATTTTATCACCGATTAATCATACAAAGAGAGGTTAAACTTGATAGTTTATAATTATCCATTTGACGCTAATAAATTGGGAATCCTTATGTTTTTACTTCCCATAACTATATAAACTAAAGGTCGTGGTATTATTCATACACCTACTTCCATGCATAATCAATTAAATTCACCACCATAGTTAAATTGAACAATCCACTCTAAGTGTGATGAAATCATATTTAGATTATTCACACAAAATTTTCCATTATATTTATACAACCTCATAATTCAATTTATATATTTAAGAAAAGGCGGTGTCTATAATTTATCATGCATGTATGCGTATATGTATTTGTATGTGATCTTATTCTTCCTTTTTATCCTTAACATTGCTATTTAGATTTTGTTATCCTAAGATGCAGCGAACCTTTGGCTTGTTTGTCACTAGGTTCGGCCACATAAAGGAAGGCTCGTGGCCCCTTTAGGTTCATAAGGTTCAGCTCTCTATTGACTGAAAAATGAATAAGGTTCGTGGCTTGGTTGATCAAAGACTTATGGTTCGGCGGCTTCATTAGCAAGGTTCGCTGGTTAGGCAGCCCAAAAAGGTTCGACCAGTTAGGGTTGGTGGCTACAGTTCTGTAGCTAAGGAAAGGAAAAAGGGTCGGCCAAATGAGATGAGGGTTCGGCTTTCATAGTTCGGCACCCCCTGGTTCGCGACAAGCCAAGGTTCGGCCACCCTATGGGGTTCGGCCTTGCAGGTTCGTCCAACAAGTAAAGGCTCGTCCTATCCAGATGGTTCGTCTAAGGCAGCAGGGTTCGGTGCTAGCTGGTCTGAGGGTTCGGCCGGAGTAAAGGTTCGGCCAGTAGCAACCCTCCACGAACCTGTGGGTTTTTGAGCTGTTCATCGTCACCATCATCAAGCTTCTGCATATTTCGAGACTACATTTGGCTTCTACATGATACTATTTACTCGTTTTAGGGTTTATGAGAGATTTATCCGGTTTTATCTACAACAAGTTCGATACTCATGACCCAATAACAAAACCGAGCATAAAAGCTCAGATTTACCTCAATATGTCGCCCAAACCTCCAGTTTCTTCGTGGAATCTTGTTCTCCTCGATCGTGTGGTCTTTTAGGCACCGAGATCTCGAGAAACCGCCATGAATCGAGCTAGATAATCTAGAGAGAAGTTGGGAGATGAGGTGGGTGACGAAATTAGGGTTAGAGAGAGAAGAAGGAAATGAGAAATGAAGGAAAGAAAGGAAGGAAATGTTCTTCCTTATATTGCGTAACATTTCCCCCGTACTCGGTCTCGTTTTTATCGCGTTAAAATATAACAAAGTGCTCGGTTTTCTCGTATATCATCTTTAAAACAATAACCGTTTAAAATAATTATATTTTATTTCAAATAACATGATTTTTAGGTAATATTGCCTCATAAAACGATTTCGAATAAAGTGGTTTCGAAAAATAGTTTCGTGTTATCTTTCTTAAAGTATTTTATTAAATTCAATAATTTATTTGTAGTTGTTTTATGTTATGATTCTTAATAAACGTATCAGGTTTTCATTTATTAGTTTAATATCGTTACATATTATTAAATTATCTCATCGAAATACGTTACTTACATACGTATTCGTAAAGATCGTCACCTTTCCGAATCCGACGCTCGTATTGTAATTCGATTTGATTTATGATTAATGGAATATCGTTTCAGAATATTATTCTTAATAATTATATTCGAGTGAATCGTCACCCACGCGAATACATTATTAAACTAATATTTCTGAAATAGTATTCACGTTTAAATTATGTTCGTAACCTCACCATCGCATATTCATTTCCAATAAGGCTTTCATTATTTAAATTATCTTTAATATTATAAATCCCAATCCAAAACCCATTAAACCCAAGTCACTGACACATCCGTGATAGACCGAAATATGCATATGTATAGGGTATATGTAGGGGTCAGTCGCAACTGCCCCAGCCCGTCCCACCGCTAATTCGATAAACAATGACCATGTGTCCTTGACTATGTTTAGCAACCATACAACAACCGACTCAAACTCCTTTCCATTTCCAAAACAGTAATCCATAATTTTGTGAATTCAGCTGCGAATAAACTCACTAGTTCTGTTTAGTTGAGTTACAACTAACTTCCCATAATTTACGCGTATAATAATATGTTCTAAGTATGTATACCAACAATAGTGAATATCATCAAATAATACATCATTGTTAATAATTACAAATCTCAGGTCGTAACAGTACAATCGTACAGATGTACGGACGACTGGAAATATAGTGATGTTACAATGGCCGTTTAAAAAAATGAGGGGAACATGATAAAAAGTCAACAAAAGTGTCTATGACTAAAATACTCTTCAACTAACTTTTTTAATACAACTTTGATCTCAACCATTAAATTATACATCTAATGGCCCACAATCCTTCTCACACTTATTACCCATCTAAGCCTTTTTACTATAAACTCACCCTATAGTATTTAACACAGAGATCAAATGATAATACATACATTATGTGAGAACTCGTGAGAAACATTTCTCATCATTAATTTAATTAAAATACAAGTATTAATTCTAAAATACTAGATTTCCACAATATGATTATTTGGTATATACATATCTATATAAGTTCACTTGATCCATCCTAAATAGACACACACATAGGAGGGTTTCAAGAACAATATAGATTTTAGTGATAGAAAAAAACAAAATAAATATATTTTTTTTAATCTATATTTTTAAAATGTAAGAAAATGGATGCAAATCTACCTATACTAATAAATAAAGATTTAGTGTCACATGTCATAATTCTGGAGCATTTCAACATTATTTTCCCGTTTCTCTCTCCTATTAAATACATCTAACATTAAATAATAATATTAAATATTAAATATACTTTTTATGCATTTTTAAAATAAAAATTTTTAATACATTAAAATATATTAATATTAAAAACACCCTTTTTAAAAAAATATATTATAAATTATAAAATTTTTAAAAACAATTATTTGAACACAATGTTTAAGGACAAACAAAATATATAAAAGTTGTTTAAAGACATCATAATATTATTATAAAATTTAAAAATATTAAGTAATACGAAATTGTAATCGTATTTTATATTAAAAATCATCTTAAATTTTTTCAAAATTTTCATTAATAATTATTCGTTCTATTTTTTTATTTAATCCGTTTAATACACGGAAACTAACCTATCTACATCTACATATCTACCTATACTAATAAATAAAGGTTTTTAGTGCCACATGGCATTATTCTAGAGCATTTCAACATTATTTTCCCGCTTTTTTCTCTCCTATTAAATACATCTAACATTAAATAATAATATTAAATATACTTTTTATGCATTTTTAAAATAAAATTTTTTAATTCATTAAAATATATTAATATTAAAAACACCCTTTTTTTAAAAAATATATTATAAATTATAAAATTTTTAAAAAAAATTATTTGAACACAATGTTTAAGGACAAACAAACTATAAAAAAGTTGTTTAAAGACATAATAATATTATTATAAAACTTAAAAATATTAAGTAATACGAAATTGTAATCGTATTTTATATTAAAAATCATCTTAAATTTTTTCAAAATTTTCATTAATAATTATTCGTTATATTTTTTTATTTAATCCGTTTAATACACGGAAACTAACCTATCTACATATCTACATCTACATATCTACCTATACTAATAAATAAAGTTTTTAGTGCCACATGGCATGTTTATAGAGCATTTCAACATTCCTTTCCTGCTTTTTTCTCTCATATTAAATACATCTAACATTAAATAATAATATTAAATATACTTTTTATGCATTTTTAAAATAAAAATTTTTAATACATTAAAATATATTAATATTAAAAACACCCTTTTTAAAAAATATATATTATAAATTATAAAATTTTTAAAAACAATTATTTGAACACAATGTTTAAGGACAAACAAACTATAAAAAAGTTGTTTAAAGACATAATAATATTATTATAAAACTTAAAAATATTAAGTAATACGAAATTGTAATCGTATTTTATATTAAAAATCATCTTAAATTTTTTCAAAATTTTCATTAATAATTATTCGTTATATTTTTTTATGTAATCCGTTTAATACACGGGAACTAACCTATCTACATATTTACATATCTACATCTACCTATCTACCTATACTGATCACAAGAGTCTGCAGCACATCTTCGATCAGAAGGAACTCAACATGCGACAACAATGATTATGATTGTGTGATCAAGTACCATCCGGGAAAGGCGAATGTTGTAGCTGATGCCTTGAGCCGGAAGGAACGGGTCAAACCCTTGCGTGTTAGAGCTATGGGGATGACTGTGCAGACCAGTTTACAAGACAGGATCATTCAAGCACAACAGGAATCAGTTGGTAGAGGAAACTTGAAGAAAGAACTTGACTGCGGAGCAGAGAAACATTTAGAGACCAAGTCTGATGGAATGATCTACTATCAGGATCATATATGGATCCCGGCGGTAGACGAATTGAGGAGACTTATCTTCGATGAAGCACACAAGATAAAATACTCTGTTCATCCAGGCGCCAATAAAATGTACCAAGACTTGCGTGGATATTATTGGTGGCCGGGGATGAAGAAAGACATAGCCGAGTACGTTGGCCGATGCCTTACGTGTGCGAAAGTAAAGGCGGAACACCAGAGACCGTCTGGTTTACTGGAACAGCCTGAGATTCCACTCTGGAAGTGGGAACAAATAGCTATGGACTTCATTATCAAGCTACCCCGCACTTCCAGTGGTCACGATACGATTTGGGTGATCATTGACCGTTTAACAAAATCTGCTCATTTCTTGCCAATGCGTGAGACCTTCACGATGGATAGACTGGCGAGATTGTACATCAATGAGATAGTGGTACGCCATGGTGTGCCATTGTCTATTATTTCTGATAGAGATAGCAGATTCACATCCAGGTTTTGGCAATCATTACAGAAGTCTCTGGGGACACAGTTAAATCTGAGTACAGCTTACCATCCGCAAACGGACGGTCAAAGTGAACGTACAATTCAGACCCTAGAGGACATGTTAAGAACCTGTGTGCTGGATTTCGGTGGGAATTGGGATTCTCATTTGCCACTGATTGAATTCTCCTACAACAACAGTTATCACAGCAGTATCGGATGTGCACCATTCGAGGCTTTGTATGGTTGAAAATGTCGATCACCGATCTGTTGGACTAAAGTTGGAGATAATCGCATAACTGGGCTAGAGCTTATTCAGGAAACCACTGACAAGATTGCTCAGATTCAGAGAAGATTGCAAGCTACAAGAAGCAGACAGAAAAGCTACGCTGAAAAACGGCGTAAGCCGTTAGAATTCCAAGTGGGAGACCGTGTCATGTGGAAGGTTTCTCCATGGAAAGGTGTAGTACGCTTTGGAAAGAAAGGCAAGTTAGCACCACGATACGTGGGACCGTTCGAAATCATCGAACGTATTGGTCCTGTGGCGTATAGACTGAGATTACCTGATGAACTCAGTAGTGTGCATGACGTGTTTCACGTCTTGAATTTAAAGAAATGCCTTACTGACGAATCGCTCGTCATTCCAATCGAAGAGATTCAAGTTGATGATCAATTGCACTTTATCGAAGAACCTTTAGAGATTATGGATCACAAAGTCAAGCAACTGAGACGAAGCCGTATTCCGATTGTAAAGGTTCGTTGGAACTCAAGACGCGGACCCGAGTTTACTTGGGAACGTGAAGATCACATGAAGTTAAAGTATCCCCAACTGTTTGAAGAGGAAGCTGTACCCGATAACAATTCTTAAATTTCGGGACGAAATTTCTCTAACAAGGGGAGACTGTAACATCAGTGCCGGAACCGTCACCGGAACAGTGATCTCTACAATACATGAACAGTAAATCAGGTATAATTCAGTTATCATTCATATGTCATTGTTATTACATGTTATCATAACGCAATTTCAGAATCATTTCAGAGAAACGAAACTCAGAATAATGGTTCATCAGTCAGATAATTATCTGGCATCACAGGAACCATCAAGTGATTATTTGTTAGGATTTTATTACGTATAAACATATGTGAGGCTCTACAGAGCAAAACAATACGGATGTTGTTATGTGAATGCTAAACCGATGGATTATTCGTATAGGTGACGATCTGTACGAATAAATCTGGAAGTTTAATGTTCTGAATGATATCCTATAATTAGAAAACAATATCGAAAGGTATAGTTATCTCCGTGTTCGTACGGGTGACGATTTGAACGAATACGCGCGACGACCGTACGATTCAATTTAAACGTAAATTAAATATTTTTGAAATTTAAATAAATAAAAGATAATCAGTTAATTTATTAGGAATCACAACTTAAAATAATTTTATAACTTCTATTTTAAAACCGAGTCGTTTCGTAACGAAAAACGACGAGAAACCGGCGATTCTACGCGAAACCACGCGAAACCGAACGAACCCGGACATACCCGGGTAAATCAAGACATTAATTATGGCATTCAATGCCATAATTTTCCCCACCAACCAGCCACTATCACCGAGAACTCGTCACTTTCTCTCTCTAAGAGCTCTCCACCTTCTCTCTACGATTTCTTCTTCATTTCTCCACAAAATCGAACCATTTTGGTGTCTAAACGACCACCATCACTTGTAGATCGTGAAAGTACAACCGATCTAAGCTCTTCTCCGTCTGATTCAAGGTAAAAATCCGATTTTGTCATGGTTTAAGGGTTTGAAAACCCTAATTCGAACCTCACCCTCAAACTCGACTATATGTTCTAAAACCTTAGGAAAATCGCACTTTAGCACTTTGGGTTAGTGTAGGTACAGGTATTAGGACGAACCATGGTCGATTGGCTCGAACTCCATGACTGCACCTTCTTGGTTTTCGACCGGCCGAATGACTACACAGCTCGCCGAATGAACCTTGTCTAGAACCCTATTCGGCCACAAGAGAAGCGAATGAAGCAGTCTCAATCGCCATTTTCCCCTTCGGCCAAATGAAGCCATACGCCATTACTCATTCGATCATGCTGACCTAGCCACCTCCACATTCGGCCGAATAGAACCCTTCTCATTCGATCGGGCCTAGTTCCATTCGCCACCTTCTCTTTCGGCTAAGAGTACAACCGAATCAAATCTTGATTCGGTCCAAGCCATTCGGTGGTTGCCATTCAATCGGCATAGGTCTCATACGGCTAAGGCCTTTCGTCCAAGACCTGGTTTAGTCGACACTCTTTCGGCCCAAGGTCCATTCGGTCAGCCCATGTAGTTGGTCCAAGCCATATCAACTAGGCTATGGATAAGTTGTTTAATCAAGGATCAAGGTGGTGAGTTGCATGGGAAGTAAACAAGTGTGTGTGGTGTACGTGAATGTATATACATGGATTGGGATCCCTTTGTGTGTGCATGTTTTGCATGGGGAACACATGCATGAGTGTACATGTGATGCATACAAAGAATTATTTTAATGATAAATAGGATTGAGGTTGGTTTAATGATCTACACTAAAGCCTTAGAAAATTTCATAAGAAAGTGTAATCAAATTAGGTAATTCTCTCGAATTATCTATGATGAATTATCTAAGGAGAAAATCAAGAACCATTTAATCTCCAAAAGCTACAAATGGGCCCAAGGTTGATCCAAATTGGATTAACACAAACCCATCATGTTGAAATTCAATCTTTTAAGAAACAAATTATGTTTTAATAAAGAGAAATGATTTATAAATCCTATTAGATTAATTAAATGATTTTCCTAAATGAAGGTTCAACTTAAAATGAATTAAATTGAAAATGTCTTACTTAAAGACTGTAAATGATTAATGTGGGATTAGGGTTACTACTGGGTAATAAGTTATACTAAGTTAGATAAAGTCTTAGAAATACATTAGTAACCAGGACACTTAGCTGCACACCGAGACCAAACCCTAGATACGACTGTTATAAATACTTATCGTCTACGAATCTTCTTAAAATAACTCAGGTGCTGAAGATACTTAATTTACAACAAACGAGCGCGCATTATTTTCTTGGTTGAAACATAAGAGCTACAACACAAGTGAGTTCATTGCCCCTTTTCTAAACATTTTGTTTTAAAATGCGGAGCTGAGAAGCATGCGTAAATCGTTTCATTTAAACTGTTTATTTAAATGCTTTTTATTCATTTTATGTTTTTACATATCTATGTTTGTTGATACTCCTAGATTCCTGTCTAGGAACTTATTAAACAGATCAAATTATTAAATAAATTAAAGTACTCTTATGAGTAATACTTTAAATTCAAACTCTAAATAAACCCTTAGTCCATCAAGCTCAAATTCAAGAATCTAAATTCAAAGTGAAATCAAAGGAACTAAATCAAAAGATTATATTCAAAGGAATCATAACTCAGTGTGGGATCTGAGAACAAAGAATCATAATCAAGAATCAGTTATCATTGTGAATCATGGGAATTCTAAAGATCAAGAGACTCAAGGAATCAGAAATCATAAATGTGTGTGAATCATTGAAATAATGAAATCATTACAATCTAATGAAATCATTAATACTCAAGTCAAGGTGGATGTCAGTTGTATAGGGAATCAAGACCACGTGTAACACACATATAAAGTCCCTTTCAGGTATAGAAGACTCTTGTAGTCAGGCTATACGGGCAACAACATGAACGATCAAATGAAATCAATATCAAAGTCAAATCAAGAGAATCAATAGATCAAGAACCAAAGGATATCCTTAAAGTCCCTCTCAGATACAAAATATCATTGGGTCAGGCTGTAACGGGCAAAACATTAAAATCCCGCTCAGTTCAGGTGTACTCCTTGTGAGTTATGCCTGACATGGTTCACGTGTGAGAGATTACAACTTGGACAACCACCAACAACTAAGTCTAATTGATTGAGTAAAACAATGCCCAATCATCATGTATCTACGATGAACTCAAAAGAATCAAAGGAAATCAAGTTTTGGAAATCATAATCTAAATCAGAGATGTGTTAGGTAAAAATGCTTAATTATCATTAACAACAGTGTCATATGCATATTAGTATGTGGTGGGATGTTGGCTAGGGCTTGTCCCTTACATATGTCCTATATATAAGCATACCGATGTGGATATTACATGTGGAGTTAATGAGGTTAGGGTCTTTACCGAAAGAGGTTTTCAAATCATTTTCAAATCACTAAACTATATGAACCCACCAACCATGTGTTGACTTTATTTTTGCATGACTTCTCAGGTGACGAACAGGTCAATTAAGAAGTCATTTCTTTTGGATTAGGACTTCCGATAGAAGACTTAGCATTTTGGATCTGCACACTTTTGGACATCATACATAGTTACTTTTGTATATCTTGTGCAGATACAAGATTGAAGATTTATGATGTGATAGTAGATTTACATTGTTAAATTATAAAGGGTTATTGGAATTTAATACTCCCAACTTTCACCTATTGGCCGACAATACTCCCTACTGAGGAAATGTTTACTGATACCCCCAACTTTCAACATACTTTCTTGTAGCACTTCCCGGTTAACGAAATTCTAACGGTGTTAGTTTTTTGCTGATGTGGCACTGAGGTTTCCACCTCACCTGCTGATTTGGCTTTTTTTTTCCCATTTTTTGTTCTTTCTTTTACACACACCGGTTCCCTCATCGTCAACAAGCAGCAGCCACCACCACCACCACCACCACCAGCCAAGCATTGACCCACCTCCACCACCATCGGCCAAGCTCCCCTACAATCATCATCGGCCATTTACTAGTTCACCATCACAATCTGTTAGCATCCTCCTTCCCACCATTACCACCATCACCACCACCACTATCGACACCTGCAAAACCCCCCATGTCTCACCTGCTATAAACCCCCATTTCCACCTGCAAAACCCTCATTGTAGAAGAACATAACCTAATCTAACTAGTATCTAACCTAATCACCTCCCTATTTGAACCAAAACTCTAGATTCACAGACACACACACATTGCCGGTACAGTGGGAGGAGCAAACAGAAAAACAAAAGGGAAGAGCAAACTAAGGGCTTAGATATAGTCACCATCATTTCAAACAGAGAGAGAAGGGTTGACTCGTTGTCGCCTCCGCTCACGAGAAAGAAGATCGGCGAAAGTGGTGTGGATCTGAGAGCTTGAATGTTGATGGCGGTAGTGTGGTGGACAATGGAGTTGGTGTGGTGCAGGTCTAAGGTGGTCCGATGAAGGTTTAGGTGGTGGTGTACGGCACCAGTGGAGCTGTGGAGGTGTGAAGATCAAACGAAGGGGAAGGGGAAGAAAAGGGGTTGGATAAACTGGTGTGTGTAAAAAAAAGACAAATCAAAGGTGACATGGATAAACTGGTGCCACATCATCAAAAAAGTTAACACCGTTTGAATTCCGTTAGACGGGGAGTGCCACCAGAAAATATGTTGAAAGTTGGGAGTGACACTAAACATTTCGTCAGTTGGGAGTATTGCCGGCCAATCGGTTAAAGTTGGGAGTATTTAAATCCAATAACCCAATTATAAACTTAACTGATGTAATTTAACTTTGTAATTCTATTTTATTTTAGCAAGTTTCTCATTTATGTATCATGTGCAATGTAACAATCTGATCATTTCGATTATCACTCACGATATCGCGCCTCGGGAACCTTCCGCCCGACGGGGAAACCCGATCCTACCCCGTCGGCCCGGGGTGTGACATAAACAAACTATAAAAAAGTTGTTTAAAGACATAATAATATTATTATAAAACTTAAAAATATTAAGTAATACGAAATTGTAATCGTATTTTATATTAAAAATCATCTTAAATTTATTCAAAATTTTCATTAATAATTATTCGTTATATTTTTTTATTTAATCCATTTAATACACGGGAACTAACCTATCTACATATATACATCTACCTATCTACCTATACTAATAAATAAAGGTTTTAGTGCCACATTGCATGATTTTAAAGCATTTCAACATTTTTTTTCCGCTTATCTTTCCTATTAAATACATTTAACATTAAATAATAATATTAAATATTAAATATACTTTTTATGCATTCTTAAGTAATAGATTTGCTTGATTGGCAACACACATACAATCAACACATTGTATAAGCCTAGCCTCTAACACATAAAGCTAACTATGTCTAAGGCTTGCATCATAGATTGAATGAATAGTATAATGAATAAAGTTTGAATAAGACATGTGTAACATCCCAAAAACAAAAAGTAAAAGGGAGTGTAAAAAAACTCACATGATTGTTTGATTTGATAATTGATAGAAAACTAGTATACAGGACCCGCGCGTTGCGGCGGGGTCTGATATACTGACGTAAAAAAACCAACAGCACATGAGGTTAAAATCGTGTACAATAAAATGCACGAAAATACCCTATACAACATCTATAACGTAAGCTTTGAAACTAAGGGTTGTAGATTAAGAACTTATTTAATAGTAAAGAATGTGATTATAGAAGACTTAAAAAAAAGGCCCTGCGTAAATGTAGAGTTTATAAATGATACAAATATTATAAAATTATTAAATGTAAATCGTATATATATGTAGTCTATATAATACTCATGGTTTATAAAATTATTAAATCTAAATCGTTTGTGAACTAATTACGATAAAAATGATATAAACGATACAAATATTCGATAACGTACGAATGCGTTATAGTTATAGGCATGTAAACAACGCGCAAAATTTCTGTGACCGTTTGGGTTAGAAATTTATATAAACGTTCATGAGGCCATTGCGATCAAATTAATATAATTATGACATTTATCAGATAACCTAATGACGCGTTAAAATCATGTGAACATTAAAAATATGTGAGTAAAGTGAGAGGGGGCTTTAAAAATAAGAGTTCAAAGTTCAGGGTTATAAACGAAAATTTAAAATTAATTGAAAAGTATTGAAATCTATCTTTTTATCTTTAGACGCGGTAGTGAATAGTGATTATGTGAGGGTTTGTATCATGTGAAAACCCGGTATAAGAGAGAAGACCCTTAAACCCTTTCTGGACCATTGATTTGGACTTTTGAAAATAAAATATGTGGTACACATTAAACTTGAATAAAAAATTAGGTTTTGGATAAACAAATCAGTTTTAATGTGGGTTAATGTAGACCACATGTTTATTTTCAAAATTCCAAATCAACGACCCAGATAGGGTTTAAGGATTTTCTCTCTAAGATGGGGTTTTCACATGATAAAAACTCTATATATATGTATGTATGTGTATGTGAGATGTTAAGGCCCACCGTTTGTGTGATGTATGTGCGCATGTGTGTGATGTGTGTGATGTGTGCGTGTGTGGATTTTGTGTGTGTGATGTGTGTGTCTCAAATATGTGTGCGCATGTGTGTTATGTGTGTGTGTGGATTTTGTGTGTGTGATGTGTGTGTCTCAAAAGGAATAGTAAAAGGAATAGTGATTTATGTGTGTATGGAAAACTTTGCCACTTAATATATATATTAATGAGGTTGTAGATAATGTTTCAACCTAAAGTTACAAAGCATAGTAGTCTTAGTATTTTGTTTAGAGTTCAAGTCTTAATATCCTATAATTTATGGCATACTAATAAAAGTCCTAAACTCATATGTACAATTTTTGATAGGTACTAAGTTCGAATGTTTATTTATATAGTTAAATAAATAATACTTTTATTGAATTTGTTTTCATTCATTTATAAATTTGTTTGCCTCAAAATTATGTTTAAGGTATATGTGTAAAAATAATTAATTAGAGAATCTAGAAATTTTATTTTGATTTATTGTAAACTTATTTAGAGTAATTAGTAAAACTATTCATATATATAAAATTAATAGTTTTAAAGATTTAAAATAGTCTGTTCAAATCTTTAATGACCTCCATTTGTAGAAAATAATTATCTAAAATTGTATTTTATACGTTGTTATAAAACTTGTTTTTGATTCATTCAAATTATTGTACTTCATTAAATTACGTATGTAAATACTTATTTCAACATATAAAAAAATGTTCATTTAGGATTAATTTATAAAGCTTTATGAATCATAAACAATTCCTTGGACTTTTATTAAATAGCCTTATTTACTCAAAATATATTTTATTATTTAAAACACTAAATAATTGGAGCTTTTAAATATAGAATGATCACTTTTTTAAATAAATTTTATTGTTTGTAATTTAGTTCTTAAAGAAATTAATTTCTTAAAATGATGTTTAATTATTTATTAAATTTGTTTTATGTACTTTAATCGAATAAAAACAAAATTTCTGAAATGTCTAAGAATTAACAGAAAAGAAGAAAAGAAAAAAAAATAGTTTTTGAATTTATTGGAATTTTTTATACTTTTTTTTTACATAAAAGAAAAAGGGAAGGAATGGGTTAAAATGGGGCAAAACCATTAATAGGTCACCGCCCGGATTCGAACACGCAACCTCACGCACCAAATCATAAGCCCCGACCGGTAGGTCTAGGACCCTGAGAACGAAGGGTAACATAATCTAAAATACATAACATCTATTAAAAACATTTCCCCATTCCAGTTTATATCCAAACGAAGCCCTAGCCCTTTCATGGTCAAAATTGATTCGATTTGGATATAAATTATGGTTCAAATTATGGGGCTATTGTTCGTAGGTTAGAAACGAATAGATTCGTGTAAAAATTACTAACCTTAGCGTGGTTTTGATTGTATTTCGAGTAGAGACTCCAAAGCTTCGAACGATCGAGTTTGTGAGCCTTGATTCGTATCTTAGAATGATTATGTGGGCATTTGGATTTCACAGAAAGTTCCGAAGGATCAAAAGGGTGGTATCTGTTGATTTAATTTCGTTTTTATACTCGTCTAAGCCGGTTTGATTAAACGCGTTTTTTGCTCGTATTTTTGGTCAAGGATTTCGAATTTCTATCCATTAATTCGTTTAATTGGTGATTGAGAGAAGATCTCGTGATTGATTCCTTGCCAAAACGATCGAATCCCAGCTGTAATCGCATTGGAATCGGTTAGATTGCTATACGTCCATAGGAGTTGGATGGGTTGGGAAGGAGAAACATTTTGGGGTTTTGACACTTTCAGCCCTTATGTTTTTGTTTAATATGATAAGTTTCATTAATTGGCATAACTAGTCCTTTCAAGTTATGAAACCTTTTATAAAAATTCTTTTTAAGTATTTTATAACTTAATTCTATATTTATAAACTTCGTGTATATATGTATAGGGAAGCGATCATATAATAACCCTCTCTAATTGAGAAAACTCAATAACTCAAATCCAATGGTTCAAATTTCCAAGATTAAATCTAATGGTGACATGTGTCACTAATTAATTTTTAATACAAAAGGGCATTATGGTCTTTTGTCTTAATTACAAAAATCAGATTTAATATAAGAGTGACAAGTGTTACACTCTTAAGAAACCATCTATTTTCCTATTTTTAAATTAAAGTTTCCTCCCTTGATTTTTATACACTTATAACTTTTTTATACTATGTTATTTTTTTATAAAAATTACACCATTAAACTCGTCATATTTTTCTCGTCAATTTCATTATAGTCATGCCAAATTTTTTTCGGGGCGTTCGTAATTACACTAACGTAAAAAACATAAGTACAATAATTTTTCTCTTTTTTAAAAATTTTCCATCAATTTTTTTTCTCTCATCTTAAATATATATTACAAACTTATTTTTTATTATAAAATTTAGTTAATTAGATAAATTTATATCAAATAAGATAGAAAGTTAGATAATTGTAACGTAAAATAAATAATAAGTTACAGCTCGTTACATCAGTGTAACGACTCGTTACATCAGTGTAATTATGAACACTTTGAAAAAATTCAGCTCGTTACAACAGTGTAATTAGGAACACTTTGAAAAAATTCAGCTCGTTACATCAGTGTAATTACGAACACTTTGAAAAAATTCAGCTCATTACTTCAGTGTAATTTCGAAAACTTTAAAATTTTTTGACAAAACTATACTTGAATTAAAGATAAAAATGTGACAAATTTAATGGTGTAATTTTTTTAAAAAAATAATAATGTATATAAAAGTTATGAAGGTTTAAAAAAATGGGGGGTAAACTTTTATTTTAAAAAGAGTAAACTTCGTTTTTGCTCCCTGTGGTTTGGTCAAAATAACGTTTTTGCTCCAAAAGTTTCAAAATGCTCGTTTTGCTCCCTGTTGTTTGACAGTTTAATCATTTTGCTCCCTGTGGTTTGACAATTATAACCCTTTTGCTCCAAAACTTTCAAAATGATCATTATGCTCCCTGTGGTTTGACATTTTAATCATTTTGCTCCAAACTTTTCAAGTATATCTCCATTATACTCCATTTTTTTCGAAACCACAGGGAGCAAAAGGGTTATAATTGTCAAACCACATGGAGCAAAATGATTAAAATGTAAAACCACAGGGAGCATAATGATCATTTTGAAAGTTTTGGAGCAAAAGTGTTAATATTGTCAAACCATAAGGAGCACAAGAGAAGTTTACTCCTTTTAAAAATCAAATCAAGTACACCTCACAAATCTCCAAAATACACTTAAAGAAATCTCAACTACTCATTTTTCCCAGATTTAATATGGACCACACATTTCAAATGTATTAAATTAGACAACCAATCAAATTGGGTTTATAAGTTAACTCAATTAACATGGGTTAACGTTTACTCCTTATCCTATATGTATATATGTATATGTATATATATATTTACACCTTAGTCATATTTAAGTGTATAATGATTATTTTTATGTTTATAAGACATTTAATGGTGGTTATATTTTATAAACTTTTATTTATTTATTTATTTATTATTTATTAAACCTTTATAGGATTATATATATATAAATGTATATGTATATGTGTTATAGAATAACTATCGTTTTAATAACTTTTAAATCGCATTCATATATATACACTCGCGCTCACACATTTAAATATCGTTTAAAACGTTTTACTAAAAGTTTTATCTCGCTAAATTAAATTTGTTTATTAAATTTTTCTAGATTTTGTTGTTGTGCTTGTGTATATATAAACGTGTGTATGACTACGAAAATTTTAGAAACGTCATAACTTCTATTTCTTTGAAATTGAGAAGCTTTGAAATTTGAATTCGTAACGGTAAACCACAGGGATTACAAAAATATTATTATAAAACTTAAAAATATTAAGTAATACGAAATTGTAATCGTATTTTATATTAAAAATCATCTTAAATTTTTTCAAAATTTTCATTAATAATTATTCGTTATATTTTTTTATTTAATCCGTTTAATACACGGGAACTAACCTATTTACATATCTACGTCTACATATCTACCTATACTAATAAATAAAGGTTTTTAGTGCCACATGGCATGATTCTAGAGCATTTCAACATTTTTTCCCGCTTTTCTCTCCTATTAAATGCATCTAAAATTAAATAATAATATTAAATATTAAATATACTTTTTATGCATTTTTAAAATTAAAATTTTTAATAAATTAAAATATATTAATATTAAAAACACCCTTTTAAAAAAAAAACTATATTATAAATTATAAAACTTTTAAAAACAATTATTTGAACACATTGTTTAAGGACAAATAAACTATAAAAAAGTTATTTATAGATCTTATGCACATGTAAGTCTAAATTCAATTATTCAAAAAATTTGAAAACAATCCATCAATACTATTATCAGTAATTTGTTTTACTAAGCTTCCAGTCTACCCTGTTAGATGATTTCGTAGCCTTTCGGCCCATCAAATTCTATACGACACCCACCACCGATCATTCCAGCTTCTCGTAATAGATGGCGTATCCTCTCCAACCTATTTGGTGCAAGATAAATCTTGCACCTGACAGTTACTTTGTGTAACTGCATTGTTTCCTTTACCACAAATTTTAAAAATACGTAATCTGGCCCAACATCCAAGCTACCAATATCAGTTAACTCCAATTTCTTTAGACTTTGTAAGCAGGTGGGAGGTACCAATCTGCGGTCTATGTGCCCCAACATCTACAGTTTAATAAAATAGGTTAGACAATATTTTAAGTGTGTATAACTCAAAATGATAGTACGCACCTTTCCAACAGAAAGGAACTTTAATGTTGGAGTGTTGTGAAGAACATGCATCACGGTACTCAGTCCGTGAGCTATGGTATCCGTAAGCACTAGAGACGTTACGTTTCTGGCCATCGTCATCGGTTGCACTAAAGGTAACTAAAACAAAACAAAAACAAAAACAAAAAAGAAAAAAACAATTAAAGAAAGGTTGTCATTAAAAGCTTTAAAATGACAAGTAGTGCGCAACTCACAAAGGAGCAATTGGAAAGCGTCAATGTATGGAGTGAAGGGCATCCTCGCATAATGTGGAGGACGACAGAAGCAACCTCTTGATGACAGCTGGTATCAAAAGATACCAGCTTTGGAAGGTCAACGTGTACCTCGTTGATGTTATCCCTCACAAACCCAACACATCGTATCTTTAGGTTTGACAGGGTTCCAGAAACGAAAAAAGATTCAGGTAAGTCTATTATATCCACATTAATATCCAGTGTTCTGATATTTTTCCCTATTGCTTCGTCTATCCATGCGCTGACTGGTACAATTGTGGGCGAGTGCAAACGCAAGACAAACTCATCAAGAGTTTGTCCTTGTAACGCTACCTTAAGCTTTTCATAAAGATATGAAAGCCTCCCTATATTGTGTGACAAGGTAGCATTCTCCTCAAAACTTAGCCTCCGAATGTTTTTCCAGCTGTATTTCCACCCTTTTGAAAGAACAGATGTCTGTACAGCAGATGCTAGAGGAAGCAGGGATAAAATTGTGTATCGTATTTGGAGTGGCAATGAGGTAAGTCGATCTGCAATTCCAAAAAGATTGTAAAGACTGTTGGTTAAACTTGTAAATTGGCTAGATTAGAGGACCATAATTTAGCAAGTTTTATTAAAAGGTTCTTTTCTATCTTTATCGAGTCTGCTTTTTTTATGTTTATCAGATTTAAAAGAAACCAAAAGGAGGTCAATTGGAATCAGTATCCTCTAAAAGGATAAGGATTAAGTTGGCTATTAAAGTTTAGTTTGTAATCTGATTTTATTCTTTCGAATAAGAGAAAAGTGAGAAACCAAAAGGAGATCAATTGGAATCAGATTAGTCCAACATAAACATACCAATTCATCATGATATATAACAAAAGATACAACACGTACCAAGATTCAATGAAGAACGAAAAAGAAACAAAAAAAACGTACCTGAATCAGCTGTCACTTCGTGAACACCTGTATTGGCATCAGGTGGATCAGAATTATGTGTATCCATCTCTGAAAAAAAACAAACATTACAAATTGTAATTTTAGGTAATTGCCAGGCTCAGATTATATTTCTTGTAATTGTAATTTTAAGACCTAATCAATAAAGAATCCCTGCATTGGTCAATATTTCATTCTTGATACCTTTATTAAAATCTTTGATTATCATACTTAAAATAAACCCACTAAAGATTAAAGAAACTAAGAACAAAAGACGCAAATGGGGTTTTACAGAAGTGGAGGACCATAGCGGATTTCAACTTCAAAATGCGGAACTACGATCGATCAGTGCGGGGTTAAAGGATGAACATCAAGTCAAGAAGACTTACCTTTGAGTAGGGCGGAGTGGAGCCGTGGAGGACTAAATCGGAAAAATCTTCGCTGAACTTGGGTTAGAAATAAACCGCGAATCGTCTCAATCGCCTATGATGATTTGGTGGAGATTTTGGAATTTTAATGTGCTGGTATTCGTGTGAACTACTGAAACTAGGGATCGAATTTGGAACCTTATTTTGAATTCGGCTTGGTGGAACCTGTTTATAAAACCCTTAATCGGCAATGTGGGTTTAGAACTTTCTACAGTGGTAAACTATATATTAATTCTTTTCACATTTGAAATTAATTGCAAACTCTGATGTGGTGGTTACATCTAAATTATTTGTGATGGTAGGTGTAGGGTTGGACTCCTGCAGGCGCCTTTTTTTCCCCCTTTTTCCTTATCTTTTAATTTGATGAACTTTTTCGGTTTCTAAATGTTCATGTTTATTTCTTTCATTTCTTGGTTGTTTCACATGTGCTTTCAGGGTTAACATTTTCACTCATCATCTTTCTAATAAGTTACCTTTTGAGTTTATAAAGTTTTGAGTTTATTCATTTCACCGTTTTAACTATATAAAAACTTTATAAAATATCGTTTTTACCCCCGTGAGTTTCAAAATTTCCCCCTTTGTTTCAAAATTTCCCCTTTTGTTTCGTAGCTAAAAAAATTATTACGTGCTTAGTTTTATATGGAGGTCCGTATAAATTTGATTTCATTCACGTTTTTATGTACACCTTTTACGGGAATCAAATAGTGCATTTTTGTGTCAAGTTTATGTACTTTTCAGTTGGTATGTGTCTTGACGTAAATTTTGTTTAGAAACGACTTAGGTCAAATATACTATGTTTTTTCCAACAGAATAAATTTGATTTGTTAAGCGTTTTGGCGCTGCCGCATCGAGCGGCAGAGACTACCAACAACTTATAAAAATATATATTTACTGTGGAAAAAAAGAAACAAATGTGACTTTGGCTTAGGGGCTGTTTGCTAGGTCTGAATCATTAAGTGTTGAATGGTTAATGCTTTTTGGCTTTTGTTGTTCGCAGCAGATAACCAAGGTTCAAATCCAGTGGAATAATTTTAGGCTTAGGATTTTTTTTTTTGTTTTTTTTTTTTTGTATCTTTCTTATTATTTTTATTGTTATTTTATCCATGATGGTGTAAATAATGTAAGTTTTACTAAACATACTGATATCATTAAACATGATAATCACATCGACTTAGGGGTGTCGTTCGAGTTTGTTAACCGGGTTTCGATTTGTTCGGGTTTTTTGACATTGAAAATAAACCCGATTACCAAACCATTTAAGTTATCTGTATTCGGTATTCGGGTTTTGGTAATCGGATTCTTAGACTTGATATTAATCAGTATTCGGGTTATACTAAATTTACTTAATTAATGGTCAACCTAAAATTAACACTAAACGCTTGAGATGTTATACAATATACACATACACATGATATAAAACTTATTAAGCCATTACCACTTTTTTTGGTAAACACAACACAGGCGTAAGCCGCGCTTCGGTCCGCCGCGAAGCGCGGCAACGCCTTCTAGTACACCCTTAATCTGCAGTGTCGGTTTAGAAGTTTCTAGAGTGAAAAATTATATATTACTTCTTTTCACATTTGGAATCAATTGTAAACTTTGATGTGGTGGTTACATCCAAAACATCACAGCCTTGAGACAGGTGAGTTCCAATTGAAATTTTGTAGTGAAGTTTGTTTTTTTCTTCTTCTATTATTATAATTATTGTTATTGTTTCATCTTTATATTGGTATTAGTTTGTGGTATGTATTTGTGATTGAAAATAAGAAGATAAGTTTGAATTTGTTCTAGCATGTGGTATAATTTACAGTTGTTTAAAAGGTTATATTTCCAAACCAATTGAAAGTGTAGATGATTGCAGTCAGTTGGCTTCTATGTTTCTTTTTCAGTGCATTATTATGGTATATCACTACATTGTACTTGGGTCACATGTAACATTTCTAAAAATTTGTAATAAACATTTTTATTTAATATACAATTATATATAACTATACAAGTCGATGAAATAAAAATCAAAACTCACTTTTAAATTTAAACTATTGTTTATAATGATAAGTTTTATAAAATTTATAAATAAATTGTAAATAAATAATTTAGACAAATAATAAAATTTTATCACAAAAACATTTTTTTAATAAAACCTTTATTTAATAATTTAATTATAAACTTTGAATAAGTATTATAAATAACTTTGTTTTAACTATATAGAATATATATATAACCTAAAAATAAAACTAAATTAGTTATATTAGTTACAAAACCTTTTTAATAACAATTTAAAACATTGTTTTAGAAAATTTAGGGGTTAAAAGTGACAAATCCGAAAGTTCTATTTCAAAGAAAACATGGGAGGGCTGATATTGCCAATACCCCATAGTTTCTCACCACCCCTACCCGTTCCAGCTGCAAACCGACCCGTTCCAGCTGCAAACTGACCCGGTTACAGCTCATTCTCGTATACTTAGAAATTATTCGAACGCGCTAATCATCCTAAATCATCAATCTAACCAATTAATACCGTATCAATTAAGAACCATTACCAAAATAAACAAACAAAAACGCGTTAATGGGATCCGGTCGAGACGTGTATAAAAACTCAATTAAATCGAACCCATAAACCCTTTAGGATCTGCGAAGCCGTATGTGATCTCAAAAGGCACGCACAAGCTCTCGAAGTCGTGAATCAAGATCCCCCAAGTTCGGCCGCACGTCTTTTGTTCTACAACTCAAAACCAGTTCAAAAGAAACCCAAGGTACACATCCTATGCATCATTCAAATCATTTTTCTACTGGGAATCATAGCCCCATCATTCTAATTACAATCGGGATCCATTGATGATTGAATTTGATCAAAGATCGGATTAGGGCTCGTTTCTATGAACTGAAATAGGGGAACCGAGATCAGTTCATGTTAAAACTATTTCGAATGGGAAAATAATGCGGCTAAGGCCTATGGTCCAACCGATAGGATGCTTGTGTGTTTAGTTTGAGGTCGTGGATTCGAAACATGTTCGGGCCGGGTTATCTCGGTTTTGGACCATCTTTTTTTTTATATAACTTTTTATTTAAAAATCCATTTCAGATTCTGATTTCACATAAACTAATAAAAATACAAATGTTAAATTCTTTTAAATTAAATAAAATTTTTCTTAAACAGAAAAATTTTATTAAAAATTTTAAAGCTTTATTATGTGCAAATCATATCATTATTAACAAACCTTATATGAAGAAAATTCTGAAAGTAAATTTTATTAAGTTAAAACAATAAATTTTTCTTAAATCATAAAATGTTAGTATTTGATAAATCTTTAAGTACATAATAGTATAATACTATTTATTTACTCAAATTTTATAAATTACTTTTATAATATTTTTAGTTAATTAATTTGGACTAATGATTTTTAAGGTTATTAGTTGATAAAAATTTATAAATTTCTTTCATAATATATTAATAATATTTTATTAAATTTAAAATAAAAGTTGTACTTAAACTATTTTTTTTTTCAAATTTTAGAGTGAGATTATTTTTAATCACTTTAGCAAATGATTTCATAAATTTGTATTAATAACTGTGTTATACAAATATTTTGATAAACCAAAAATTTTATTATACATTTTATTAACATGTATGTTTCATTTTATAAATAAATTTTCATTATGTAATATTCTAACTTATTGATTAAATTAGTTTGTTTATAATTTATATATATATATATATGCACACACATATGTTATGATAAATTATTATTTGGACACATTATTTAATGAATTTCTTTGGAAGTTATTAAGTATCCTTTGAAATTTATAATGATAAATAAGTGTTGCAACATTGTAGTTAAAAAAAAATAAAAATGAGTTTAATTTCGAAACTTTTAAGTTATATTTTATGTAACTTAAGAAATATAAAAATTCTTACATTTACTACTACTCTCGTTTAATGAATCCTAATGAAAATTTAGGTTTCAATTATTCAAAACAAATCAAACCATTGATCCATTTAGAACTTAGATAAATCCATAAAAAAACATAGTATGTTAACATATGCCTAATGAATTACATAAGTGGACTTTAAATTTGCTGGACATATTTGAGCTATATTTGACAATCATTGCAAAGGCTAGCTCACACACTAAGGTGAGTCTTCATAGCCCCTCTTTTACCTGTTTTAAACTTTTGGGGTGAAACATGCTATCTTTGAACTTATTACAACTTCTAAACATTTTCGTGTGAACTTAGCTAATGACTTTATAGCTTGTGAACTTTAGTTAAGGATAGGCATTGATCACATTCATTTTAGTGACTACGATAGATCTACTGGACCGACCATCCCACCGTTGTTTGATTTTCCCTTCGGGGGAAGCCTGCTGTGATAGTTTGCTAACTTTGAGCATTGTTTGTAGTGCTAAACATTGGTCAAACATCATTTGTTAACATTGATGATCTGCTTTACTTGCTAGTTCTTTTTAACTATGTTCATTATGCTTTGTGTTCACATATGACATGATTTATAACATTTTTGTAAACTTATTTTTGTGTGAGTGTACAAACCTATGAAACTCACCAACTATTCGTAGTTGAAACTTGATTTTAAACATGTTTCAGGTGGAAATGACAATTAGCTATATTCTTGAGCTTGGATTTGAAATTGTTTACGGTTAGGGTTTTGAATTTCAATAAATGTAATAGTTAGGGTTTTGAATTCAATAAATGTAATAGTTAGGGTTTTGAAATTCATTTAATGTAATAGTTAAGGTTTGAGAATTTGAAGCGATGTAAAAAAAGGTTATAATTTAATGTATTAATTATTTACAACTTTATACCTTTTGCTATGAACAATCTACACTCCGTGCCGCCCCGATGTTTCCGCCATCGGTCGGGGTGTTACATCACATGTCCATGGTGAATAGAACGTAAAACCATCATACGTGCAAGTTGATTATTAAATGGTTAAACAATGATTTAGGCACCCAAAAAGTGCATTTTAGATCTTGCCAATGTTTTAACTTTTGTTACATATTTGTTTGTGTATGTAAGATGTATGGTTTTGAATCAAACTATGATTTGTTTGTGAAATTGAGATGACAAATGGATCATGGATATGTGATATTTATGGGAAAATGATTGGAAATTTAAAGGAATGAAACTTGGTACAAAAGAGCGGGGGTGACATTGTACAATTTTGAGTTGGCATCTGCAATAGCAGTATTCTAACCTAATATTGTGTACTTTTCTTTCCCTAAATTTCCAATCTCATATTCTAATTATGAAAAATTAACTTTATTAAAAAAACTTATTTGAGGCAAATGATTATCAGCTGGAAAAAATGCCATCAAGATTGCAGCTTTGTTAGTGAAGGAGCATATGTCTATTACATCTCTATTGGGTCGACTGCCTCGCATGGAAACGTTCATTTAATTTTTGATTTCTAAGGTTCTCAAACCAAATAACTTCATCTTTACGAAATTGACACCCGACAAAAAATGGTGTTCAAAGAAGGTAACAGTGTTTTTTTTTCTTATACAAAATCTATGTTTAGGTTTTAAGATTTTTTTTGTTCACCTATCATTTATCAATTTCATATGTTTACAACTTTGTTTAGATGTGATTTTTTCTTTGATTAAATTATTGAATTAAGTGATTTATGTTTGTTCTATGTTAGGATTCAATTGGATGTTACCAAGTGTGGGAGAAAAGATGATTTTTGCTGACAAATAAAAGGTTTACTTACTTTGATTTCTTACTCAAATCATTTACCTATCATATATATGTTCGCTAAGTAAATGTGTATCTTTACTTTTTAAATTAATGTATTAACATATAAGGTCACCTAAATTATTATTTGCTATATATACCGCTTTATACATTTGTCTACTTCAATTTACAACTAAGAAGGTTTTTGGATACACGCTTGATTCGATTCTTTCAGCCTTGATCTATTAAATGAAGTAAATGGATAAATTGACCACATAAAGATGAAAAGAGTTATATATACCAACACGTCTTATCAATTTGGATCCACATGTAATCGTTATATATCAAATGGGTTGAATATGATCTTTTAAGGTTTACCATTAAAAATCAAACTGCGACCCACTGCGAAACGCGGGTCGCTCTTACTAGTTCTAATTCAATTCACTGATTCAATGCTCTGATTCTATTTGCAGAGTCAAGTTCAAACTGACTGCAAATCAAAATTTTGAACTTTAACAGTAAAATATATGGATATTGATTATATTTGACTGCAAATCAAAATTTTGAACTTTAACAGTAAAATATATGGCTTCTAGCCTAATGGGTTACCCCTTTGGCTTCCCTGTGGGAGGTCAAAGGTTCAAATCCCTCTCAAGGCGAAATAGGGGTCCTTAGGAGGCCAGAAAGTTTTCCAGTGCGGTTTCCTCCTGTGGTGGTTGTGGGGTCTCAACGGAGGTCATGATAACTAGACCTTGATGACGTGGCCTGGAAATCAATTGTTCACACGTTGAGATTAAATGCCGTTCAAAAAAAATGGAGGAGGTAATATTAATTTCAAACACCCTTTTTATTTTCGTTTCTTTTTATTTTCTAATTTATACCTTCATGTGAAAGCATGTGTTGAGTTTAAGACCTCATAAGCAATCTCCTCTTTGGAATTAGGGGTGAGTTTTTAATAGTTGCATATAGTTTCACCTTAAAAGTTTCATTTTCAGCCGTAGGATCTGGTTTTATGCAAATATGACAGGATAATCTATTATGAGTTATAGTTATATGCCCCTTATAAGTTAGTCTTCACATGGCTTTTATTTGAAGGTTTTTAGGTCAAATTACACTTTTAACTGAGTTATTCATTGCAGGGAAAGTTGTAGGGATGAGATTTTTGTACCGAATACCGGTACCGTACCGGTAGATTCGGTACTTCATTTTCTCAAGTTTCAGTATCGGTACTAACCGGTATCGGTACCGGTAAAATACCGAAAATTCCTGAAACGGTACCGGTACTGGAATATATATATTTTTTTGTTTTGAATTTGATTATTTAGTAATCTAGTATAGTTTAAAAAATATTTCTCATGATGCGTTAAAACCTAATTAATATTTTAATTATTAAATATAATTAAAATGCAACATCACAGAAAGTGATCCCTTGGGGTGATGATGTTAAATGCAACATCATCATCGCCATCCAATTACTATTTCAAACTTTCAATCCATCTGTCTATGATTGGGTTGAAGGTTAATTTAGTTTTTACAAGTAGGTAAAGAGTAAATGGGTCAAATGGGCTATGTTAGTGGTGCCAGAGTGTATCTTTGATGCGTAAAATATCTTAAAAAAGGAAAATCACAAAAATACTCACTTTGACCAAAAATTTAAATAAAATGATCATTTGACTTTTCAATCACAGAAATGTCCATCCCTTTATAGGTGGTCCGGGTGCCTGTATAGGTGGTCCGGGCGCCTGTAATTTGACCGAATATTATTATTTTTTTAGGGGCGGACGCCCGTGACAACTTAATTTTTTTAACGGGCGTTCGTCAGATTTAAGGGGCGTGGGCGCCCGTTAAGGACAAATGCCGAAAACCCATTGGGTCTCATATAGGCAGCCGCCTGTAAGTATACGGGCGCCGGCGCCCGTAAAGGCATGGACATTTTGGTGATGGAAAAGTCAAATGGTTATTTTGTTTAAACTTTTGGTCAAAATGGTTATTTTTGTCATTTTCCCTATCTTAAACCTATTTAAGATATTCAACCCAATTCGACAATATTCGATTATGAGCTACTGTTGGACTTAAATGCATAATAATCAGATTTTCTTTTCAAATAAGTATTTTAATTACTCAGATAAATACACATGCTTTTTTACAAGAACTATAATATTTATTTCCACATTAATTTACCTTAAAAACATTTGTAGAAGGCGAAAATTGTGCAATTTAATTGTAATTCATGTAGGATTTTTCATGGAAACAAGCTCAATGGTTTATTACACATATGTCAACTGGTTAATTAAACTACTTCATGGTCTCAAATTAGACAACTGGGAGTGTGAAGGCAATCAGAAGGAAGACTACTAAAACCAGTCGGATGAGATACATTTGGAATGTTCCTCGCAGGTTCAAGAGCGGTTTTAGAGAAGGTAAAGTTTTTCAAAATGATTTTTACATCAGTTTATACTATTTACTAATTTTCCCTTCATGTCAAATGCAAGTGGAATTCTTGATGCTTTATTTTTCATTTGATCAATTTATGATGCATTATGTAATCTAAAAGATGTGTTACATGGGCACATGTTTTGGACTCTTACCTGCTCAACTCCATTTCCTGTTTTCATTAACTAATTTGATCCAACAATTTATATTTAATATAAAATTACCATTTCAATAGTTTATTTTTCCACAAATTATGTATTTAGTATACAATATGGTATAATTTAATAATTCTTATTATTTAACTATATTGCTAATCAAAATTATGCCCCTTACATTTATAGGGTTAAGTTAAATTAAATAAGTCTTTTAATCTAAAAAGCCTAAGAAGAATCATGAGCCATTAGATTATTATCAATGGTTATGATTAAACAACTTGTTAAAAAGTATTTTAATAATGCATATTTTTGTTAACTTTTTATCAACTTCCTCCACCTTCTTTAAACATTCATAACTTTTACATAAAAAATTATTTTTTGAAAAAAAATATACCATAAAAACGAGCATTTTTTTATCTTCAAAATTAGTATAATATTGTTATAGAAAAATTTTTGTTTTTTAGTTCATTGTCTCTTTTGCACAGGTCATTGTGTCTTTTGTATATAGTATTGTGTCTTTTGTACATGTCATTGTGTCTTTTGTGTTGTGCTCAATGTTATGTTTTCATGAACAATTTAAGATACTATTATGTTGCAGAATACATAATGTTAAGCAAAGATGACACGATGACGAGTATGAGTAAAACAACGATCTTTAAAAAAGACACAATTACTTGTAAAAATACACAATGACGAGTATAAACAATTTTGTACAGGTCATTGTGTCTATTATACAGGTAATTGTGTCTTTTTTATATATATTGTGTCTTTTATGTTTCTGTTCAATGTTATGTTTTCTTAAACAATTTAAGACACAACGATGTTGCAAAATGAATAATGTTAAGCAATGATGACACAATGACAAGTATAAATAACACAATGAATTTTTAAAAACGACACAATATCCTGTAAAAAAGACACAATTATTTGTAAGAAAAACAAGAAAAATAATTATACACAAACGTTTAATAAAGACACAATGAGCTGAAAAAATTTCATTTTTTATAACAAAATTATACTCATTTTAAAGATAAAAAATACTTGTTTTTATAATATATTTAAAAAAAAAATAATATCGTATGTAAAAGTTATGAACGTTTAAAAAATGTGGGGGGGAAAGCGGTTATGACTATATTACCCTCTAACAATTTTTCTCTCTAAAATTTTAAATATTCCTTCTTAAATTTGATCTCATGATCTAATGGTTAATAATCCTTCTTAGACTTTTTAGAATAAAAAGACTATTTAGTTGATCCTAGCCCTACATTCATATCCATTATTTCAAAATAACTTTAAAATGCTTTTAATTTTAACTCTTTATTTCTTAAAAATTTATATTTTTAAAATACAATTTTGATATCTTTTGTATTTAAATAAAATACTAATTTGCAATAGATATACGTAATGTTTATTTTTAAATTATTTAATATAATAAAACTTTTTCATTAATTAATTTGATACATCAACTTTAATTTAATATAAAATTGTCATCAATCAATATTATATGATCTTAATTTTAGACTTTTAGTCGGTTTATAAGATTGATTTAATTTAACATATAAATTTAATCAGGTATATACAATTTACTTCAAATAATAAACATTTACAAAGAATTTATTTTTCCATAAATATATGGAAGCAGGAAAGAAATTGTAAATGCTTCTTTAAGCTCTTTATACATATGGAGCAGATGCAAACTTCTCAAATTAACTAAATTAGGTTTTTCCCCACCACGCGTTACGGCAGGTTATCGCAATACACTCCCGATAATGGGTATTATATACCAGTTGCAGAAGTATAAGTTACATATCAATGTCAAATATCTCATCACGAGCTATATACTAATTTTCCGTTAAAACATAAAATCATACAAAATACATATAAATATGTTACGAAAATAATAAAAAAAATACTCTCAAAATCCTTCTAACCGGCAACCAATTGGTTAAATTAAAAAAAATATAAATTTCTAAGCAAACATCAATTTTCAATGAGAACAAATAAATCACCGTACCTTCTGCGAACACCATCGAAACCCTAGAAAGAAACACATTTTTTCACTATATATATTCATTGTTCATACTTTTTAATAATACACACTATTTTAATATAATATTAATATGTATACTATTCATTTAGGTTGCATTTTAATATATACTAGTAATTTAACCAACCGCGCGTTGCGGCGGGGCATTAAATCGTATAGTAATTCGAATTTTATTAGCATCATGATCCCCGTGTCAACCATAATTCCTACCCATTTTTTTTCATTCTCATAATAAAATAATAATTATAAACATGCTACCTTTGTTATCACCAATATCAATATCTTGAAACGGTCAGTGCAAGGAGGTAACCCAAACCACAACCTGAACTGTAAGTATGCAATACGTCCAGGAGGAAAACGAAGATCATTCAATAAATGACAAAAGCTAAGTAATATAACCTAAAGTCTTTGGCACAATAGCTAACTACGTAATATAACCTAAAGTCTTTGGCACAATAGCTAAAACGTAGGTAAATCATGAAGAACAATAAGTTTTAACTCATTGGAAAAAACCTTGTCTCAGGAATAGGATGAGTGGCCGAAATGGAGAAGAAGCACCACATGCAACCACAAATCAGGATTGTGGTTGCTTCGTATCACCACCACTAAACTTTAGTTGAACCGCAACCATTAGAAAAAGAGCTGAACCCTAGCCGATGTCGTCTAAAATAAGCAACACCCCCACTGAAAACAAAATGCAAACAACATTACCTTTCTAAAAATAGGTTTATGCTACCCTGTCATTAAATAAATTTTCAAGCCATCATTTTAGATATATAGATATAACATCCTTTCATGATTCAATAAAAACACATAAATAATACATGAGAAGTGTTAATGTACAATGTTTATTTCTCTCAATTTCTTACCTTTAGCTGCAGAGAAATTTAAACTTTCAACACTTACCTTTGCAAACAAATGAAGAACTACAATCTGCAAAGCTAAGAATTTTATGCAGATATTCTATAAAATGCCCAAATAATACATACAATGATGATTTAGCATAGTGCCACTGAAAGGTTCAAAACCCGTTACATCAAATCAATATGGATCTCTAAACATAGGAATCAATTTTTGTCTTGCTCCTCATAGTATAAATCAAACAAAAAGGAGAACTCTAGTTTAAGAAATACACATGTACCCATTTGACAATCATATACTAAAATCAAACATAGGATAATTGTGATCTCTTGGAAGCAATATGTATTTTGGTTTTTCAAATCAATGAACCGCATACATAATTTTGAAATCCAGTATTTGTTGAAAATTTGCCACAATTAAAAAAAAAAACCTGCTCGTACATAATCAAATAAATGTTTTTCATAACACATGATCGCATATATAATTTTACCTAAAAATATAGAACTGGCTGCAAAGTTATTACAAAAAAATGAAGCTTTTACATAGTATGATAAACATGTACTTCTTTCATTTTCCAAAGGAGTGTTGCATATATACAACTTTACATAAAAATCCAGCACCTGCTCCAATAATTGTTGCCAAAAACAGAAGCCTTTACATGGTGGCATAGCAGAAAAGTTAATGGATGTCTATGGTTCACAAATTAAGGAAAACTTTGTGCATACAAAACACAGAGAACCAATTGGCCGGCCAGCAATCTTGTTGCTAATTGTCACCGGTGGCAAAGGCACACAAAAGAAAACGACAAGTAAAGAGAGGACAGTCAGGCACAAAAAGCAAACAACAACTACAAAACTGCTGGCTCGTGAAAGATTGGTCTATAAAAACAAACAAAACAACCTTAGAAGGATCAAAGGTACCAAACATGAATCTGTCTCAAGTGGAAGTTATCCATCCCTAATAAAATCAGGTCAACCAAATCTTTTTGATTGAGCATCCACATGTTAAGTCACATAAATAACAAAAAATTTAATAAAACTAAGATAACAAAAAGAATTAGTATTTAATTCAAGACTAATGAACTGCCTTATGAACTGTTAGACTATTTATTTTAAAAATGTGGATATTTGATCATATCTAAACTTTGTGAATAACATTACATTATATGAATGTTAGATCATATCAAGAATACATGATGGATTTGGGTACGTTATTCATCAATCCAGAAGTAGCACACACAAATAGCATGAACTTTGAACAGCAATCCAAGTCAAAATCAAAGAGAATCATGATCAATGGAAAACACAATGAAATCCGAACCCAAAAAAAACCCTTACCACAAACTTTCCTATTGTGTTGACAAAAGACATACATGTTAATAAAATCGAAAGAGCAACAATCAAATCTAAGTTACCGAAATCCTCAACTATCGACAGACAGTGAAGACCCAACATAAATTTAGAAACTTCTTCATATGTCATCTAGTCTGGAAGAAGGTCCATGTATGAACAACTTGGTCAGCACATGTTTGTAAATAAAAAAATGAATTAAATCATATACCTCAAATATCAGATTCAGCTCCTCAAGCAATATGAATCATGTCAAGAAAATTAGGGCATATGATATATCACAGAAGACCTACATACCTTGGATATTAATCGAGGAGAGGCGGTCTCACAGATCAACCTCCATCACCCCCATCGCCGCCACCTACCACCAACTAAGACACAGATGAAATGAATGGAAGACATGTTACAAAAGCAGGTAAAATCGACAACACGATCAGATATGAAAATCAGGGTTTCACGCAACCACCCTGTCATAAGCAATCGGAGGTTACCAAGAAAAGGGGGAAGAAATCGTGATGAAGGCGTGAAGATTTGAGTAACACGTAGGGTTTTACGAGAAAGAAGACGTGAAGCTATGATCAGGTAAGTTTTCTGGATGAGATAAGAAGGATGTGGTTATCCGTCAGATCTTAGAGGAAGCGGCTGAGGGTAGTTGTTTGTTGTGGTATGGAAGGGTTTGAGCGTTGATGGTGACAACAACATTTGTGAAGGGGATTGGTTGATGGCGGTGGTGATTAGGCACTGTTGTAAGTGGTGGAAGTGTAATGGCATCAGGGTGACGGGAGAGAGAATTAACGCTCTGTTCCCGAGATCACTTAAGGAGAGAAAAGAAGAGAATTGGAAGGAAATGAGAAACTTGTTTGTGTTCCCGAGTTTCATTTAACGAAGGAAGGGAAAGGAAAATAACAAATGTTGTGTTCCCGAGTTTCATTTAAGGAGAGAAGTGGAGGGAAATGGAAGGAAAACAAGGTCAAACTTTTTAGTTTTTCTTTCCTTCCGATTTGGAAGGAAATGGAAGGAAAGAATTCCCTTTTTTTCTTTTCTTTTCCTCTTATTTCTTTTCCTTCCTTTTCCTTTCTTTTCTCTCCTGTAATAAACTCGGGAACTGAACGTAAGGCATGGTTGGGTAGTCGGTGGAAGCAGGTGGTGGTGTTTCTTGCCTTTCACTCAAAAACCCACAATCTACTGTTCATAAGTGGCCAAAACTCAAAACCTCACAATCTTACTATTCATAACCCAATGGTTTTTTAATATATATGTAACACTAGCTTACTGACCCCGTGTATTACACGGTCTCATTCATAAAATTATATTAAATAATACAAATTAACAATTAAGATATAAAAATTGTAAAATGATTTTTTATAATAACCTTTTGTTTTTTAATTTGTAGAATGAAGTTAATTAAAAATAAATATTAATTACATAATGATAATAGATTTAATAATCATGCAAATTTGAATCCAATCATAAAATTTAATTATCATCATTATTCATTTTTTAATTAAAACTAAAAAAATTTCCATTAATTATCTTTAAAATTTAATATGAAACTTTTGAATTTCAAAATTATTAATCCAAATTGGAAAGTTTGATATGATTCAATTTTCAATAATATTAAAAGAAAATAAATATCATCTTTTTAAATTAGGAAGTTTAACTTAATTACATTTATTAAATTTAATTTATTTTTAAAATATTAAAGATTAATATAATGGTGACAAGTGGCATCAATTGCAATTTGTCCAATCATTTAATGACATGTGGCATGTAGTTTAACCAGAAAGGGACATGTGGCGGAGTATTATTCTTTTATTATATAGTATGGATATGACGTTAAACGTGGAAAATCAATCATGTGATGTGGAAAAAATAAATGAGTTTGCAAATTGGGTATTGTAGTTATGCGAGGGAAATCTTGGAGGCATCAAAAGATCCCGAACCTAAAAGTGAATTCGTTCAAGAAATAAAGGATCTATTGCTCTCATTTTTTCCTAGTGATGAAGTAGAACACCTTAGCTCAGATAACATTTGTCAAACGGAACAACTGAATAAACCGTTACAAGAAAGCTACACTCACCTATGTACTAAATGGTCTTAAAATATCTGATTTGTCAAATCATGAATTAGTACTCAAGGTTAGAGTTCCTGTCATGCTACTAAGAAACATTAATCAACAAAATGGTTTATGTAATGATACTAGACTTCAAATAGGATCACTTGGTAAGCGTGTAATCGAAGCAAAGATCACAACAGATGATAATGTTGGTACAAGAACATTCATTTCAAGAATCAATTTGATACCATCTGACAACAAAACACCATTCAAGTTTCAAAGAAAACAATTTTCAGTTTTAATTTGTTTTTCAATGACAATTAATTAAAGTCACGGACAATCTCTTTCACGAGTTGGATTATATTTGAAAAACCAATCTTCACACATGGGCAATTATACATGAAACTTTCGAGAGTAAAAAGCAAAGATGAAGTTAAAATTTAATATTAGATAGAGATGGTAAATATACAAATAAGACGTCAAATGTACATAAGGAAATTTTTAGTAATTTGCAATACTTTTAAATCTTTGTATGCAATTTATCTTTCTAATGTATGAAATGTTCATCATCTTTTTTATATGATATGTAAGAATCTTTAAGACAATATTTTTATACTATATGATTAATTACATCTTTTCCCTGACTCCTTTATTTTAACACACGGGTTATAACCTAGTTTATTTATGTATATCATGTATCACAGTTGAATTGATAGTATATTATTGTGATTATGATAATTTATTAAAAAAATAATTTTGTAATGAATAAAGTTGTTAAAAAGATAAAAGGGGAAGCATGAAATGTTTGATGACATTTGTAATTATTGATTCTCATTGCGCACCCTACTAGAGGGAGGCCAAGAAACCCGATATGAGAATCGGAATTGATAATCTAACCTGACTTTCAAACTGATTTCACTACAGCCTGACTCACTCCGAACCTGGTTTCAACCTTGTCAAACTAGGTCCTCCGCAGTCTGCCCTCTGGAAAAAGTTTGAAGTTTTGTTTGATGACGGATGTTACAATTGTGTAATATGTATCTTGCTCATATACTATCCTAAATTAATATTTTTTTGTTTGGGTTTGAACCTTAACTAAGAGGCAAAACATCTATCAAATAAATTCATGTTAACAATACGTGACTTGAGTGATAACTACATTTAGTGTTATACTATTAAAGTATTAAATCTTTGGCATAGTTTTTGGTTTTTGTAGTATTTATTGCGATCAATCCTGTTATGAGGTCTCTTTCCTCTTTGTCTCCGGCTCAGAATAAAGAAACAACCTCCAGTGCCAATGAAGCTGCCATTGGCTTAGATCAATAAATGGAACTACAGTTAAGTATGATGATGCTTCCAAACAAGGCGAAGAGCTCAATAACACAATTGAAATTGGTGAATGCTTGGGAATTGATTTCGGTGGCTTTCGTCAACAGGTACGTTTAATAATCGATAATGAAGGAGAAAATAATGTTTTCCAATGAATTTCCTGTCATTAAACATAAGTGGAGTTGGAAATCTTAGGAAAGCCAATTGGGTAAAAGGAATCAAAACTAGCCATGGTGTTCATTTTGTTTCCTTACAAGAAATAAAATTGGGTTTATGTTCAGCAACACACTTGAATAATTTTTGGTGCAGAACCCAATTTGATTGGTAATGTGTTAATGCACAAGGAAGATATGGGGGACTTCTAAGTATTTGGAATCCCACTGTTTTTAATAAAGTATCAACAATTAAAAATCATCATTACCTAATAATAAATGGCATTATATGTGCCTCTGGGAAAACTTTGAATATTGTAAATGTGCACGCCCCAAATGATCAGGGATCAAGAATTAACATATGGATGGAATTAATTATGCTTGGCAAAATGGGCGGGTTGGGTCGGGTTGGGTAACGGGTCAAAATGGGTTCGGGTTAAGATGAGTGCGGGTCAAAACGAGTTTTAAGCAAAATCAGTCCAGGTCTAAATTGATAGTTCTTAAAAAACATCAATTTAATTTAACTTTAGATGTGTTATAAGTAAACAAATAGTCAATTTGGATAATTTTTATTGATTTTCTCATCAAATATGTTATTAATCATTCTTAAATGTTTGAATCCATTACATTTACATACTTTTTTAGTTACCCGTCTTGACCTGCATTGTGTTTAAGTGTTACACATCTCAACCCATTCAATATTATGATGTTACCCATTTCAACCCATTATACTACAATCATTTACCCAAACCAACCCATTTCCTTTGACATGGGTAAAAATTGCCACCTCTAGAATTAATCAACATCAAAGAGTTTATACCTGGACTCTGGATTATCATGGGAGATTTCAGCGATGTCCGGTTTCCATCCGAACGAATGAATTTAGAATTTGTGCCACAAAAAGCAGACCCTTTCGATAACTTCATAAGCGAGGTAGATCTATCCGAATATGAGATGGAAGGGAGTAAATATACTTATATGTCTGATAATGGTATGAAATTAAGCAAACTAGATCGCTTCTGGTTAACCATGATTTCATAAACATTTGATCTTTAGCAGTTGTAACAAATCTTGCACGAGAGTATTCAGATCACTGCCCAATACTATTTGTCACACCTAACCAACGACTGAATACATTGGGACGTGAGTTTTGTTCATTAGCCCATGTGGCTATGTTATAAATTTTAGTAATTAAAACATTTATATCAAAGATTCAATAAACCAAAACATAATGCATACATAACTAAGGCAAACATTCATTACATTGTTCTTAAAAAAACAAAATACATAAAATGAAATAGTCTAACATTGTTTAAATTTAAAACTAGGACTACTAGCATAAACCCATCATATGTCTTTCATCATTTCTTCCACTTAACGTGTTACATATGCAAAATAAAGATGTTTGTTAACTATTTGTATAGTTGCTGATTAACACATACAATTTATATAGTATACATATAAAATTGATGCAATTCGATTAGACTATAAAGTTCAATAATCTAACAGCATAATCCTACTAGTTCGCAAGTAAGTTTTGAATATCTCGTCTCCAAAATCGTATCAATACCTAAAAGCTTAGTATATCTACAAATTTGCAATAGTTTATATCGTATCCAAACTCGTTCTAATACAAAGCACAAAGCTTAGTATTTTCACATGTCTGCCCATAGTTGCACTTTTCGCCCTTTTGACACATTTCACCTAAGACAAAGCGAAGGTGGTAGCTAACACACCTTAGGCTATTTGGTATCGAATATCAATGAATAACATAGAATAACAAAAGCAAGTAGTAACACATAGCACATATTCAAACCACATATACTAAAAGCATTGCATCTATATTCAAACCACATATACTAAAAGCATTTACATATCGAACCGATTAGTTTGCCGTAGTGCAAAGCGTGGTAGTTGAGGATAGATATATTGGGTTTGACAAGCCTCGCTTGGTAGATGGTAGATCTACGCAAGTGTTTAACTGACCAATTCAAACATTACTATTGTTTGTGTTGGACAATAGTGGAGAGGCAACCAACATTCAAACAGTCAGCTTCGGTATTGACCACTTAAGTAAATAGTACAAATGACTAGGTATCATTAACTATGCAATTTGTGATTATGTGATCTGCAAACATTACTTTCAAACAGTTGTTCAAACATTTGTGATTATATATATAAACATGTGTACACACCAACCTTGTGTTGACTATACTTGCTTGTTTTCTCAGGACGCTAAGACACCAACACAAGCAAGCAGGGACTAGGTTGACCGAGTCTTATGCATCATTTGACTTTTATTGTTTTGAATTGATTAATTAAACAGTGTAACTCATGTTTTGCAACTGTTATGTTTTTTTTAGTTTTTCAAACACTTCCACAACTTAAACTTTGATTTTATGAAATGGGACTGAATTATGTTTGAAAAGCATATAGAGGTCTTTCGCTATGTCTAATGACTGAGATCCTGGTTTGTAACGCCCTAAACGATATGATTCTGTTAATGGGAAATTGAGGGTGTGACAGTTTCCAATTCGATCAAGGGACCAAATGTAAGCCCTTGAAATGATAGGGCTTTCGATCTCCTTGCAAAAAAGAGTAGGATGGTGTCACACCCTGTGCCGCGTGCGGAATTCACGGCGATGTGGCGTATTGTTGTCATAACCAAGGTGTAAAGAGTAAACCACAAGATTACTAAGATTTGGTAATATTAAGATAAATTGTTTCACAACACTTAATGAAAACAAAGAACAAATAGTATGGTTATGATAAAATGATTAAAGATAATTTTTTGTTTCTAGGCCATCCTATATGAGCTTTAAGTCTTGATCTAGCTTCATTCGACATCACTCGAAACATGTAGTGAGAAATTGTCAACTAACAAAGTAGTTGATGAGAAACATAGGTTTTATGATTTGAAATCATTGAAGTAGCATATGTTGTACAATTCCAATTCAACATCTTCACATAAGCACATTAATAATACAAATATATGATCATGCAATCAAGCCTATATGTTGAATATGTTGAGGTACAAACCCGCAGTTTGCCTTTATGTTGAACGTTGAGCGGTTTCCATCCTATGTTCGTATAGTAGTACTACCGTTTGGTTTGCATGTTCAAGTTAATGATCACATGTTAAAGTTGAAATCAAGTATTTTATTAATAAATGTGCATAAGTAAAGCAAGATGAACAATTGAATTGTAATGAAAATGACGAATTGCATATGCCAACGCCTACATGTTCCACCGCAATGATTTAGAAATCAAAAGTAAAAAGGGCTATGAATCTCACTTGTATGATTGATGAATGACTTCTTGGATGTTGTCTTATACGAAGATTTACTTGGTTCCTACACCATCATACACTTCTTTGAGTTTGTGACTTAGTATAGTTTAGGTTATTGTGTTTGTGATTTTTGAGTCTTTGGCTTTTTTAAGTATCGGTTTTCTTTAGAAATAATTGTTTTTTAACTTATTTTGGAAATATTTGTTATAATTCCTATAAAATACTAAGTGTCGAGTTTTTAAGAAATTCCGACATTATCATGACGTATTTTTGTAGATAAACATTTTTTTATTTTATCAAATTTAAACAATTATCTATTATCATTATATATTTTACCTACATAATATATAAATATACGTAAAATTCATATACATGTTTTTGCAATTGATTTTTTATAAAAAGTGTAACTTTTGAGGATTTTTGTTTCAAATACCCATAAGCTCAACTGGGTCTTAAAAATAGTAAACTTTAGATTTAAATTCTGAAAATTTACATATATATTCTTTAAGATATCCTAAACAAGTTAGGAGGTATAATTCCGCACACTAATCTTGTGAAGGTTGTTTGGGATATCTTTTGGTCGAGTTAGAAGGTGTATAACTAGTCCTTGGAAATCTATGACAATGAACTTAGTCGTGGAACTTTAGTTTGTTAAGGTTGATGTTTTTATGATCATTTTAAGACTTTGTTGAAGTTGTGACAAGTTCCTGTCAGATTACAGAAATGCATGTTTGTGTGTATATTAAAGTAAAAATTATGTAGAAAAAGATTTTAAGGCTTTATACCCTTAATGGAGCTCAAGATAATGAATGATAATAAGAGTCTTGGGAAATAACAAGCTTTAATCTCTTCTTGAACTTCTTTTAACTTGGTTTTTGCATCAAAACTTCCAAAAATTGAAGTAGATCACCAAGAACCTCCAAGTTCTTGATGAATGATGAGGAAAATAAAGAAAAATGAAAGTGGAAAGATGGTGGAAAGATGATGGGGAGGTGATGAATGAAAGAGGGGGAATGGAGAGGAAGGAAGTGTGTGTTTTATAGTGTAAGAAATAATCATTATGCATGGATCTTTAAAATCTAATGATTTGTGTAGGATTTTGTAAGATATTTTTCAAGATATTACAAAGTCTCATTTGATTTAATCTTTACCATATGTTGACAAGTGTCCTACACTTGTCCCATTATTAGTATGTGTAGGATAAAACTTGTACAAACTGAGTACTATGGTGGTTAAATATTATATCGAGTATAAATTTTGGTATTGTTTTATGCAATTATTTTTTGATAATTATTAAAAAATGAATCTTACTAAAATAATTAAATTTTGGTGAATAATAATAATATCAAATGATCTTCGGTGTATTATGTTTGTTTAATCTGGCTAAAATACGGATACCATCCGTTGTCTGAAAATTAACCGAAAAAAATAAAATTTACGGTTTTTCTTCATTAACTCAAATTTGTAGTTATGAATTATTATATCATGCTAAGTTAAGCATATTGTCTAAATTCATTAATCAAGTTGTCGCTAATGTTCATTTTAGATAGTTTATAGCACACTAAAATTACCAAATGCAAAAATATGCATTTTAAAAGGAATATGCATTGCCAAAATTAAAACAAAATTTAATCAATAATACTCAACTAGAATATGTTAATGGTGTTAAGCAAGTTAGCCTGAAAGTTGAGGAATGTCACAGATGGTGGTATTAGTTACCTGGTTCGATGATGTTTGACTAGAGTTCGAGTAATGGGTAAGGTCGGCTCGTTCTTGAGTTTGATTCTGACTTCATAGAGCTCGTGAGATGATTTGAGTTACGCAGGCAGGTTCGTATGAATTCAAGAAAGGATATGGAATGGTTTTATTTAACTTTTATATTAGATTGATTCGTCGTCGTCAAAAGATCCCAGTACAAAAGCTCTCCGTACAAAAGCTCAAGGAAAACACACCGCCTGCAACTGTAATCTAATATCATCGGTTGGAAACCCTACCACCGACGCTACCACCACCATCTCCGATGGCCGGACGCCAAATACCCATCCTTCTCTCTCCTTTTTCGATCGCCTTCACGAACACGGTAACCAGTCTCTCTCTCTTCTCAGTCACGTCATCGTCTTCTTCATCTGTGCTCCTTGTCTCCCTCTGTCTTCAGCCCCTTACCCCTAGTTTCCCCCCTCTAGCTGGCCGACTGGGAAAAACAAAACCCTACAATCTACAACCTACAACCTAAACCGTCCGTAATTCCTCCCCTAACCCTGCCGGTCGACAAACGGTACTCCTCCTTCCCCAACACATTTGCCACCAGGAAAGGACCAGGGGGACCAACACACCACCGCAAACAACGGTACCACTGCCGCCACCAACAGTACCACCACCACCACAGCCACCTCCCTCACTGCAGTTAAACCAAACCCTTATATTTCCTTACGGTGTTGATCCACTGCCCAGTGCCCACTGCCAAACACAAGAAAATACTGGGAACCTTTATCTTTACCTTTACAAACCAGAGAGGCTGGAAACAAGGATTTGTCCTGTATCCTTTTTACTCTTTGTGATTTTTGCATGCTAAACAAGAAGACAGGATCAACCATGGCTCTTGGATTGGGCCAACCCACTGTGAGATCGTTCTTTTTTCCTTTGTCATTTCTCGTCTATTTTTCTGATTATTACACTAAAAGTGGTTACTGCTGATCATTGCCAATTGGTGGTAAGTTTAACTCATTATATAGTGACTGAATATGCATTGTGAGCATTGTTGGATCTATCATCAAGGGTATTTGTTTATTGTTTTGCTGGATTTGTGATATTTGAAATTATGATTGTTGGGAGGTGCTGGAGTACTCGTGTGAGTTTGGGCCATAGTCCGTGTGTGTGTGTTTCGTTCTGATTTCTTTGTGTGCATTATTGGTCCTTGTGGAGACTTGTAGCTTTGACTTGGCAGCATAGACGGGAGAGCACGTTATGATACTTTGAGATCATGTCTAGGGAAGAGAGGTGCGGGTAGAGGGAGAAATAAGATGGGGCATATTCTGCACATAGGGTCATGGAAGATCGGAACCCTAACTGGAAGAGTTTTGGAGCTGGTTATTGCACTCAGAAGATGCAAAGTCAAAGTAACGTGCCTGATGGGTTGTTAAACACATCCAGTTTTTAAGTAATTTTGAGTCGATTTTAGTTTGTAAATAGGTCGTTTAAGATTTTTTTAGTTTCTTTTTACATTTTGTGGCTTTTACTAGAGGTGCACAAATCGGTTAACCGGTCCAAACCGGTTTTTGTATTACCCGAACCGGTTAACCGGTACAAAGGGTTTACCGGTTTTTCCTAAAAACCGGTTCGGTTAATAACCGGTTATTTTAACCTAAAATCTCTAACCTATGGAACCGAACCGGTTAAAAACCGGACCGGTTAACCGGCCAAACCGGTTCAAAAACCGGTTTTTAATGCTTTTTTTTTTTCGTTAATCCGTTTGATCCGTCCGTTAGACTTAGAGTGTTGAACCATAACCGTATTGAACAGTTTTCTTTTTTTATACGTTTTCAACCTTAAAGTTAAATTAATAAAATCATAATAAAAAAAAAATCATAATAAAAAACTTAACAAAATCAAATCTAAAACTAATAAAGTAATAAATAATAATTACTAAACCCTAATGAATCTTAAACTAATCAAACTAATATTAAACTAATAACTAATAATTAATAAACCTTAAAACCTTAAACTAATAATTACTAAACCCTAATAAAACCTTAAACTAATCAAACTAATATTAAACTAATAACTAATAAACCTTAAAACCTTAAACTAATAATTACTAAACCCTAATAAAACCTAAAACTAATCAAACTAATATTAAACTAATAACTAATAAACCTTAAAACCTTAAACTAATAATTACTAAACCCTAATAAACCTTAAACTAATCAAACTATGAGTTGATTATTTTAAGGTTTTATTAGGGTTTAGTAATTATGAGTTGATTATTTTAAGCAAATGCACATCTCCAATGATGCAGGAGTAAGCCTCGTCCTTCGTATCGATAAAACCCTGCCACTAAGAGAAAAAGCAGACTCCGAAGCTACCGTAGAAGCTTGGACGCTTAGTAAATCACGGGCCATGGCAGATAGAATCGGAAAGTAGGTTTCCTTTTGTTTCCACCAGGCCAAAATATCAAAGTTTTCAAATTCTTCCGGCGTAAGACCGGAAATCCAATCTGTCCCTAGGTACCTTCCTAGTTCGCTACTTGCGCTAGTACCTCGGGCTCGTTTAGTTACATTTTGTCTTAATGTGTTAAATAAATCAAAGTTAACATCTTGGCTTCTACTCGAACTAGAAGCCGCATACATTGTTTGTTGTATGTTAGATGTTTCACCATATTTTTGTAAATAATGATCAAACATATTTTGAAAATATATGTTAAAGTTATTTTTAGTGTTTGTTGCAAAGTTTGGGTCTTCCAAATCCAAACCCAAAGCACTGACTATTTCATCAACTAATGTTTCAACGCCGGCACCATTGAAACATGGGTTTAATGCCGTCGCACAAGTAAATACGGGCGGCATTTCTTGAAAGTATTTCTTTAGTTTTAATTTCATTGGAAGTAACATTCCCGTATATATTTCATTATTTTCACCCGTCGATGGAAATTCGTTAATTTTTCTTGTCATTATAAATAATTGTTGAAGAACCAAACAAGACGTGGGATAATAAACTCCCGATAAAATTGTTGTTGAATTTTTAAAAACTCCAAATAAACTAGTAAATTCTCCTATGGCGTCCCAACATCGGCGATTAAATCTTTTTGCCTTACGTTCTTCCACTAAATTGTTATGAAATACTTCCAAGGTTTCCCTTTGTCGTAAGGCGCTGTTAAACATACGCCAAGTCGAATTCCATCTTGTTGGTACGAACGTAAAAGAAAGAAGAGATTGAATCGAGAAGAAGTAGGTGATCCTTTTTTGAGCGTTTTTGATCGTTTTTGAGCGTTTAAGAAGAAGAGATGTTGTAAGATGTTGTGTGATCAAACCAAAACAATCCTCATCTATTTATACTAACGTTTAGGGGCAAAAAGGTCCAAAAAAATGTTTAAAACGGCTAGAAACGGCTATATAACGGCTCTTTTTTTTTTCACTCGATCGGTTAACCGGTTAATACCCGGTTAACCGGTCTCAACGGCTATATTTTGGCTCCAACGGCTAATTTTTTAAACTACAAACCGGTTAACCGGTTTATAACCGGTCACAAAAACCGGTTTTACTTTAACCGGTTCCTACCCGGTTTGCCCCAAAAAACTACTAACCGGTCTCGAACCGCCGGTTTTTCGATCTCGACCAAACCGGTACCAATAACCGGTTCCCAAACCGGTTTCTAACCGGTTTCCAAACCGGTTCGGTTCGGGTAACCGGTTTTTTTGTGCACCACTAGCTTTTACTGGTTTATCGAGTGAATGAGTTGAAATCGAGGCTAAAACACGAAAGAATCGAGCCCTGTTGAAAAGAAGAGAAAAAGACAAATTTGTCATCATTTCAAGGTCATCGCGGCACGCTAAGAGGAATAAACTAACCCTTGGCGGTATGCCAAGTATTTCGGGAGGAGCATGCTTATTTTTTCTATCGCGGTACACCAAGGAATCTAGTAGGCAGCTCAGCGGTACGCGACCAAGTTCAAATTTTGAAAAAAGCCAACTAGAATTCGAGAATTATAAGGAGAAGCTTTCCAGCCATTTTGAGAAGCATTCTCGACCATTTTTAAATCAGAAGAGCATCTCTGGAGCTTTTGGAACCATTTGGAGAGCTTTGGATGGCTAGGAATTGCTAGGAGGCTAGGGTTCATGTGAAGACAACTTGGTTACTTCTTATTTCTCATTTGTTCTTTATTTCCAGTAGTTTATTACATTTCATTTCATTGTTTCTGATTGTTCTTGACTTAGAATGATGTGTATTGGCTAGTTCTTTTATTCTACTTAGGTTATGATGCTTGTTTGATTGATTGTTGGTTACTATTGACTATTGTTTTGATTATTGATGGAAAACACTTTTGTAACAGATCTTATTATGTCATGTTGATGAGTTTTGCATATCTAATCTTGATTATATGAGTTCATATCATGTTCCATACGTGTTTATTGAATGTCTTTCGGTGTTAGACGCGTATTAGGTCATTGACTTGGTGTTATGACTAGTTTGGGCTTGCTTGATATCACTAGCCATAGGAAAAGATGTGATTGATGTTCTTAGGGTTTTATGTGTGTCTAAGTGTAGAAATCCGGAAGGTGATAGACTTGTCGGGTGATCTTTAGCATTAGGCTTTTCTTAATAACTGCCCGGAAGTGATGCTTCTTTGAAAAACATGGTGTTATTGTCATTTTGTGTCAAATTAGACATTTTAAGATTACTCCTTACATCTTTGGTGTATTGGGACAAGAAAATCAGGAATGTGACTTGTTCATTTGAGTACAAAAGTGTTGTTGGAAAATCCGGGAGGTGATCCAACTAACTAGTGTGTGTATTGCAAGATTAGGTTTTCTTAGTTGGTTACATCTGGTAATTGATCCAGAATCCATTAGGTTACCTACGTTTTGCTGTTTAAGATCCTAGTACCATCGTGTCAACAAAAGTCAATAGTTCCAATAATCACAAACAATAATCCAATTAAGTAGAGTTTTTCCCACTTGTTAAAGTTTTTCTAAAATTGTGAGTCATTTCTTTCAATTAAATCTGTCAATCTGTTTCTAGGGTTAAGTGTTTGATCGGAGAAATAGGTTATGGAGAGAAAGTGAGAGCGTGATAGCTTAGAAGGAGACACCTCGGTGAATTCCCCAATGGTTCTATTTATACCCACCAAACGCCTGGGTCTGCTCTTTCTAGGGGACGACACCTTCATTTTCTGTAGGTCAAGCCTCCTGCTTTCTGAACGTCCCCCTCGTGTAACCTTCCTCTTTCTATTTCCGTACAACAAGTTTACTTGTGTCTCTATCAGTTGTCCTGATTCCTTGACATCTGTTCTTTATCCTTTGGACAAAGGATGAAGTTCTTGGTACAATCTTTTCACCTTTATCTTTATCGATATCTGGTTGATCGAATCTGAAGTTGACAGCAAAGCTGTCCGGCTATCTTGCCGTTTTGTCTTACCTGTTATGGTAGTCGTGCAATCTTACCATCATGCTATTTTGCACATATTCCAATATAGCTTCCTACGCCATCAAACTCATTGCAACTTTGGTTCACAACTTCACACCTTAGTTTTCTTGCTTTTTGGGCTATTGAGCTCACTTGTTACACTCATAATTTTAGATGAGGCTAACTTAAATTAACTTTTATATTATTTTATTTTATTTTGTATAGAAGGATTATTAGAAGCCTTTTGCAACCAATCTTGCTTTGAAGCATTCAATTTTCCCATTCGGATCCAGTTTTGTTTTGAACACCCATTTACATCCTACGGGTTTTACTCCGTTGGATAATTCTACCAAATCCCAAACATCGTTTTTCTTCATGGAATCAAGCTCATCAGTCATAGCTATCTTCCATTCAGAAGACTGATCACTAGTAATGGCTTCATGATAAGAGGTAGGATCAGTAAACTTTCTGGCATCCATTTCAGCTTCAGTCAGGTAGGTTACATAATCATCAAAGTTAGTAGGCACTTTAGGCCTGGATGACCTCCTGAGCTGATTAGCGGGTTCAGCATGGCTGGTATTGTTTTGATGTTGATCAGATGAGGTGCCTTCATTCTCGGTAACGTTTGGAGCAGTAATGAGTCCTGATTGTGTCGGAGTAGGTGCAGTGAAGTTCGGAGTAGCATGATGTACAAGAGGAGTAATCGGAGGTAAGTTAGTCGACGAGTGTCTCCCCCCGCGTCTTGTACTTCTTGCAAATCAGAGTCAGGATTTTCGCTGCTCCCACTGACCTTTGAATCCTCAAGGAAATGAGCATGGTTTGGTTCTACAATTCGAGTGACATGGGTAGGACAATAGAATCTATAACCCTTTGAGTGATCGGGATACCCGATGAAGTAACATGTAACAGTTTTCATGTCAAGCTTCTTTAAGAAGGGATTATAGAGTTTAGCTTCGGCAAGACAGCCCCATACTTTCATATATCTAAGACTCGGTTTCCTTCCTGTCCAAAGATCATATTGAGTATATGAATTGCTGTCTTTAAGGCCTCGGCCCACAGGAATGAGGGTAAATCTGAGTTGGCTAACATACTGCGCACCATGTTCATTAGGGTTCTATTTCTCCTTTCAGCAACACCATTTTGTTGAGGAGTACCGGGCATGGTGTACTGGTTCACGATCCCCTGGCCTTTACAAAACTCATAAAATGGACCAGGAGCCTGACCCACATTAGTATGTCTACCATAATATTCACCTCCTCTATCTGATCTCATAACTTTTATTTTAAGATCTAGTTGATTTTCAACTTCAGTTTTATAATCTTTGAAAGTTGTAAGTGATTCAGATTTGTCCTTGATTAGATACAAGTACATGTAACGAGAATAACCATCAATGAAAGTGATAAAAGAAGTATGTCCAGTTATTCCAGCAATGGTGTAAGGGCCACTAATATCGATGTGAATAATTTTCTAATAAATTAGAACTCCTAGTGGCACCTTTCTTAGTTGCTGTTGTCATTTTGCCTTTAAGGCATTTGACACATGTTCCAAAATCAGTGAAATCAAGAGAAGGTAAAACTTCATCCTTCACAAGTCGAGATAAGCGATTTCGTGAGATGTGGCCTAAACGTTGATGCCACAACATGGATGAAGTTTCTAAGTCTCTTTTTCTTTTAGTCTTTGTTGAGTTCTCATTAATATTATATGATAACAAAGACCTAGAGAAATCATCATCTAGTTCTAACTTATAATCCAAAAGACCAGTACCAAATACTTGAGAATTAGAACTAATAGTAAGTCTGCCATTATCATGAGAAACATAAAAACCATTCGTGTCTAACTTTGGTCCTGATACAAGATTCCTAGAAATTTCAGGAATATATAAGGTATCATAAAGTTTAATACATAGACCGGTTTTCATTATTAATTCTAAGGTTCCCACGGCAGCAACAGATAGTTCCTTTCCATCCCCAAGCTGAAGTGTTCTTTGGTTTGTTTCCAGCCTCCGGATTGTAAGGAATCCCTGAGTAGAATTGATCACATGAACCATAGAACCAGAGTCAAACCACCAAGTATTAGTTGGAACATTTAAATTAAAGGACTCAATTATCATATTAAGATGATTACCTCTCTTAGCCAACCATTCCTTGAAGTCAGGGCAATCTTTCTGCTTATGTCCTACCTTTCGGCAGAACTTGCAGTAAGGCTTGCCATTGGAATTGTTAGAGCTGGAAGATGCACCTGTATTGGACTTAGGGACTTTAGAAGCTTCCCTATGAGTATTGTTCTTCCTTTTCTTCGAACCAGTGGCCATCAGGTAAGCAACATCGGGTTTCTCGAGCTTCTGACGCTCTTCCACTTGTACGCACATGGCAATCAACTCATTCATCATCCACTTCTCTTTCTGAGTGTTGTAGTTGATCTTGAAGGCCTCATAAGATGCAGGAAGAGAAGTCATAATGAAGTGAACCAAGAAACCATCACTGATCTCCATGTCTAATCCCTTAAGTTTACGGGCCATGTCATTCATCATCATGATGTGCTCACGAATGCCACTGAATCCGTCATATTTTGTAGACACCAATTTCATAATCAGGGTGCTCGTATGCGCCTTGGAGGTTCCTTTGAATTGCTCCTCCACAGAAGTAAGGTAAGCCTTGGCGTTAGCCAAATCAGGAATTGCTCCTCTGATGATTGGGCTAATTGAGTTCTTGATAAACATGAGAGCCATCCGATTAGCCTTCTCCCTTTCTCATACAGCAACTTAGCTTCAGCAGTGCTCTTATCAGTGAGGGCAGGAGGTGCAGGCTCTCTCAGTGCGTAGTCAAACTCCGTGATCCCAAGAGTCAGCATCAGCGAATCTTTCCAAGCAGAGTAGTTCGCACCAGTAAGGGTTCTACTTAAACAAATGGGTTTCACTTTGGTTAATGACCATTCATTCAAGCATTAGGGACAATTAAGTTAGAAAATAAAATGTGCATTAGGAATGTAACACATCACCTTTGGGCAAAAGTGAGACATTTTGTAAGCATTATGCACATGTTAAGTTTGCAAACATATATGTAACACATCACCTTTGGGCAGAAGTGAAACATACATGCTTTAAGGCAAAAGATGATGTCATGTGAATATCTAATGTTTAAGGATATACACAAGTAATTGACGATGCTTAATAAGACTCAAAATAATAAGATGTAACACATCACCTTTAGGCAGAAATGAAACACTTGTTACTGAGTTTAAGCTGATTTTGTATTTTACTATTTTAAGGTTTTGTATTTTAAGGTTTTGGTTAAGTGTTCGTACACGAAATTTACTGTTTACGAAGTTAGTAATGTTCTCGAAAATAGTTATGTATTCGAAAATAGTTATGTACTCAAAAATGGTTATGTACTCGAAAATTTCGAGTACTTTCAGTTTTTCGAGTACACTTAGATTTCGAGTACTCTTAGATTTTCGAGTACAGTTGTTCGAGTACCTTATTTCGTGAACTTTTAAGATTTCGAGTACACTAAATTAAATGTAATTTCGAGTATTAAATTTCGTGAACTCTAAATTTCGAGTACACTAAGATTAAAAGTAATTTCGAGTACTTTAAATTTCGAGTATATTAAATTTCAAATACTCAAAATTTCGAGAACTTAGAATTTCGAGTACACCAAATTTCGAGTACTCTTAAAAACGTGTACATTAATTTCGAATACGTTTAAGTCCGAAAATTTTTAGGTTTACGAAAAACGCACCAGATTCACGTTTTTACGAAAAACGAACCAGTTTTAAGGTTTTCTGGAAAAAACGACCAGTTTTCGTACTCGTTTTTCGAAACGTTTTTGGATTTTGAATCAATTTCGCGATTAGGAATCGATTAAATAACATATCGCTCTGATACCATATGTTGGATCGATTCCTTTGTTTCAGATTTAAAGATGAATACGAAAACAATAATGAAATAGAGATTAGATGAAACCTGTGAATGCAGTGAATGCGTTGTTGATTCCAGACATGATTTCTTGAGATGACGTTCCGCTCGGGTTCCCGTTTAGGGTGTACGGTGAGGATGGAGATGAGAGAGCTCGGTTATGGAGGTTCACGTTTTCTCTAAGGTTGAGGAGAAAACGATTATGATGTTAATGAGTGGGTAACCTTTCATTAGGAGCCAATTAGTCTCTATTTATATACACCCAAGAGGAAATCTTAATTAGGATAAATTAGGATAATTACGTCCATCAAATAATCATCTATCTGTTAGGGGTAATTAAGTAATTAATCTAATTAGTTAAATAATCATGAGAGCTATATTGTAAATATTTAATCTTATATTTACAACATATGGAACATATTGTTTTTAAGTTTTAATAGATCCTAACTAGTTTCCCTGTTGACCGGATAGAAATCGATTATGGATCCAGGTTCTTTTTGGGTGCAGTTTTGAACTAAAACGAAGAAAAATAAATATTTATTTTGTTTAGTCAACACGTTTCTACTAATACCTGGTCACCACGTTATGTAAAACAATGAGTGCTCACAGCATATGCTTCAGGTCCTACCTTGTTTAAGCATTTATCTTATATATATACTTCCAAAATTATTAAAAGAATACATTCAATTATGGCATCAGGATTCGTAGTTCTAATTTCTTTAAAATTAATATATTAATTTATAAAATATCTATTTTTAATATGATTCAGTCAACATAAAAAATTAACTAAAATGTTAGAGACTACGAACCCACTTAAATAATTTAGTAATACTAGCTCTAACCTAGAAGGTGATGCATCACTGTTACAAAAGCTATAAGAAAACACAATTGTAAAGATATTTATAAAGTGTAGAGATCAACAATCTAAAGGCAATCTAAACAACTTAATTAAGTAGCTAGTTCATTATATTTATTAAGCGAAATTTTCTAACAAGCACAAGAATAGTGGCGTACTCATGAATTTTTTTCCTATGAGGTCGCTTTTTTTTAATACTCTAATATCTACTAACTTGATGTTACAAGTTTTAGATCGTGTCTGGGTGAGGTCAGGCCGGGCCATATTATTGGATAATTACATAATTAAATATAGTCATAATTTAGAATTAAATAATAAACCCGCTCTCCTTATATTTAAACCCTAAACTTAATTTATAAGAATGACTTATGATTCTCATTAATACTGTTAAACAAACTTCAATCTTAATATTATAAATTATTTTCAATTATATGTATGTAGTCACTTCAAAAACATATCCTATGATGTCAAATGAAAGTTCATAATTTAATTTTTATTAACGAGTTGAGATTCAACAAAGCTCCGTGATTTGTTCTAATAAAATAGGTCTTCCCCTTATCTCCAATTCTTAGGTGTTGTTTTTCAGAGGTATAACGTCTACAGTCTGCGAACCACGTCTCTGCTTATGAAAGGATATGTGGTGTTTGTTTTTCCAGAAGTGCTCACCATCATCACTGCGAGCACCGCCCTATCTCCGCCAGAAAACACCACCAAAACCAACGGGGAAAAGGGGTGGTCGCGGCGGCTGAAATGCGGCTGAAGGCAGTAGAGGATGCGGCTGAGATGGAGGATGCGGCTGAGATGGAGTTGAGATGCGGCTGGGATGGAGGATGTGGCTACGGTGGACGATGTGCTGAAGGTGGTGGAGATGAAACGTGAACTTGAGTTTGGAGATGAAACATGAACTTGAGTTTTGTGGATGAAAACTCCTCCTGCGGTGGAGGATGTGATGAAGGCGGTGGAGATGAAACGTGAACTTGAGTTTTGTGGATGAAAACCTAATTTCAAGCTGAAAAAAAAAACACAGGAAGAGATTAAAAGAGGTTAGTTTAGGTCTCTGCGAAAAAGAGGTTGAGAAGACTCTTTTTAATAAAATGTCTTCTAAAAAACAAACAATATGAACCATCATACATCTGCCCGTTGTCTACGCGACGCATACAAAAGAGACCAGAAAGATCTTTTCTGAAAAATCAAACAACACCTTAGTGTTTGGAATTTTTAACAACTAAATCAGAACAAATTTGTCTTTGATAGAGCTTGAATCCCTAACTTCAAAAAAGTAATATTATAGTAACATCTAACTCTAATAATTTTTATTAATTTTATCTAACCCCACACCTTTTTATCTTAATAATACTTGATTTCTTTGTTCTTAGCAAAAACAATCATGATTCAAGTTTTTCATTATTAAACAACAAAAGGATAGAACATATTATCGCCATGTACAATTTAATTATCAACCATATAATTATATATAACATTATATTAAAGTAATATATATATATATATATATATATATATATATATATATATATATATATATATAAAAGCATGCATGCATGTTGGGATTGTATGATATATAATAACTTAATTTTAAAGAAAAAACCCTAAAACTCTTTTATAATTACTTATTTTAAATTATGAAGAAAAAAAATGTGGTTTATTTTAAGAGTAAATTCCTTATTTGTCCATTTTAACTCAAAAAAGGACCAAAATGTTCAAATGGTTTCTACTGGCTTAAATCATGGGCGTCCCGTCCGTAATAATATATTTCAACATGGGCGGTTGTGGGCGGGGCGCCCATGGTTGGATCCGATTACGGGTGGGACGCCCATGGTTTAAGCCAATAGAAACCATTTGGACATTTTGGTCCATTTTTGAGTCAAAGTGGACAAATAGGGAATTGACTTTTATTTTAAACCATATTAAGAAATAGATTCTAAACCCTAAACCCTAAATAAACCAATGTTGAGTTGGCGGAGTGGTAAGGCAAGGATTTGGGGTACCGAAGGTCCCCGGTTCGAGCCTCACTCTAGCCATCCTTCTGAGGTACCTGCTGCCGTCGATCCTTGGGCCAATCGGTGAAGTGTAATGCGCGGGCATAGCCCAGATCCGTGCGGTATCAAGGGGAGGTATTTTACCGGCATCATAACCCTTGCGGGGTGGGATGATGGGTACCCAATGTGGTACCGGGGCTAAGGGTTCCCTCCAATTACCTTTTTTTTTTTTTTTTTAGAATTTAAAATAAGGACAATGAAAAGATTTAAGGTTTTAATGAATAGCTATAATTGAATATAGTCCAAAAAGGCTGCAAGAAAACCAATGTTTTCATAACCGGACCGGATGTCGAACCGGTCTCCTTACTGGTCAGAGGTCGGACCGGTCGGATCGGTCGAACCGGATTTAAGAACCGGATGATTTTATATACATTTTATAAATATATATATATATATATAAAAAATCAAAAAAAATTAAAAAAAATAAAAAAATATTAAAAAAACGGTTCAACCACCGGTCCGACCACCGGTTTTCCGGTCCGACCGCCGGTCCAGTCCGGTTTTGAAAACATTGAAGAAAACAATAATATAATGAACGACGTGTCTTGTTACTGACTATCTCTATCCACCCATGCCCATCACCAATTAAGTTTTGACTTTTGACTATAAATACATATGGTTCATGACACTTGATACGCCACCAATCCAAACCACCACCAGCTCGATCAATTACCTTTCAATCATGTATTCTTCCACTGGACAACAGCAACAAGCCATGGGGGATCCGGCTCAAGCCATGACAGCACCTAGCCAATGGTCAACAGGTCTTTGTGACTGCGGCAAAGATTGCTTGACATGCTGGTGTCCATGCATGCGTTACTTTTGGACGAATCGCTGAGGTTATCGACAAGGGAACCACTTGTAAGTGTCTTCGAGACTCCGACTTGAGTTTGATCAATCATATGATTTTACAGTGATTAATTTCTTTAATACACACCCACTTTTTCAAGTCATTATTAACTTATTAATGTTGAAAAAAAAATCTTCTATCTAGACTTTATAACAAATCAGAAAGACGGATCATGGATCATGGATCATGTGAGAGACTGAAAGGGGTTTAGGTGAAAAGTCAAAACAGTTTATTTTAACTTTTATTATTCTTTTGTTTATTAAACAACATGCGGTGTACACGGGGCCCTTCATTCATTACTTTGCCTATTCACTGGTTGCGAATGCATATATTCATGTATGTATCGCTCTAAATTAAGGCAGCAATACATGGTGTCCGAGCAACCTTGTAACGACTGCCTTGTTCATTGTTGTTGTGAGTGTTGTGCTCTGTGTCAGGAGTATCGTGAGCTTAAGTATCGTGGATTTGAACCGTCACTTGGTAATAATCTTCGCTCTTGTTACAAGTTAAATCAACCAATATGACCTATACTACTACAAAAATAAGCCTAATGCAACTTTTTTGTTATATATTTCAACTTTTTTTTCCTAATGTAACTTATTTAAATGTAACTTTTTTAAAAAGTTGTATTATGTAATAAAAAAGTTGCATTAGACTAATGCAACATATTTGCATCCTTCTGTGACAAAAAAAGGTTGAATTAGATTGATTTTGTACGAAGATATCCAACTTGAGTTTCTAAGTGTTTTGCAGGTTGGGAAGGGAATATGGCAAGGCAGAATCAATGAATCGTGATGCCACCGGTCGGTGTGGGTGAAATGAAACGCTAATTTGGACCATGAATATATTTTTCTTTTAAGTTTTTGGATGAAATAAATGTACAATATGATTTTTAATTTTACATGTATTTACTTTCTTTTTTCATCAACTGATTATTGTTATTATAATATTTGGCTTTTAAATGGAAAACTTTTCAGAAATTCTTATGTTTAGAGTTCTTTTCATGATTTTTAATTTTACATGTATTTACCACTTGGTAGAGGCATTACCTCTTAGAAAGAAGATCTTGGGTTCAAATCCAAGCAAGGGGGAAAATTTGGTGTAATTTAGGAGTAACATAGTATTGCCGTTAAAAAAAAATAACTTGAGAAATAGGCAAAGAATTATCAGACGCCCTAGCTAGTCATTACTACTTGTCACACCCCCAAATTCCCACTCGTGGCGTATGTCCACGTGGATGTGACGTGTCCAGAATCACAGCTCAAGGTCATATAGAACGACTCTATATGCGGTTTCAAATCCAAGTTTGACACATACACATAATAAAATAGTTTGCAGCGGAATAAAAGTTATCATAATGTATTGCAGCGGAAATCAAATGTTTGACAAAATGCAGCGAAAATGTAAATAGTTTAACACAACATTGTTGATAGAATAAAAGTGAATTGTTTTCAAAATGACAAGACAGAATGCATGTAAGTTCCTAATGCTCGTTCCTTAGATTGTGCATTCCTGTCCTCCTGCTAGCCACGCTAGTTACCTGAGAATACAAGTTTAGAGAAAAAGTGTCAACACAATGGTTGGTGAGTTCACAGGTTTTGATATACATATAGTAATAAAAGTGTGTCATGCTGTTTATCAAATGTTAGTACCGAGCCCTTGGCCCAAAGTGTCAGTGCGTCACTACCGAACTAGACTTGTTTGTCCTTGCCTCCGCTATGTCTCGTATACATAGCAAGTTAGGTCAGAATTTGCACGGGTTATGACACTCAGTCAACATGGTGCCCCGTGGAGTTAGTCATTCCCTAATGGATCCATCCAAATCTACCACGTTGTTCGTACATTAACGGTAAGACTTTGTGAGGGCTTGTTACGAGTTCAACACTTAATGTTTGTCCAATAAACCAGCATACACAATAGTGTTTGTACAGTAATAATGTTTGACTCGATGCAACTAGTATTCTCCCCCTATTTAAAAGCGTTTGAAAAAAAGTAAAGAGGGGCCGTAAACTCACCTTAGTGATATGAACGTACGTAAGCGTAAGCTCCTGATTCGTCAAGTAGTACGTCAGTCACCGGCAACCTATATCGTATACCGTACGTGAGTTCGTGTATGTGACCGTGCTAGTGTTAGTGCTCATGTTTGTGTCCAACAACCCTTGGTTGTTCATGTTTGTCCGTGTCGGTCCACAATGACCGTGTTTGCTCGTGTTGGTCCACATTGACCATGTTTGACCGTGTTTGACCGTGTTTGACCGTGTCAAGTCAACGACCCGTTGGTGAACCGTGTGACGGTTGGTGAATCGTGTAGCAATCGTGTAAGTGTTTGTCGTGTGCAAAACGCGTAGGTCGCGTCTAGGGACAACTTACTATTTATAGTAAGTTTCCATTCATAGAAAGTTCACAAAGCATATCGTTTTTAAAGTTCTAGCATGTTCAATAGTCCTACGGGATCATGTTAACATATAACACATTATCATACAAGTTCATATACGTCGTTTATAGCATGTTTGCACGTAAAAGTTTCCTAAAATGGAAAGTTTCCATTTTTAGCATATGTGACATCGGAAACCATCTAACTTAGCATCTAATCATCATGTTATATCATAACAAGTCATTTAGCATGCTCAAACCATACCGAATGTTTACAAGTCGGGTTTTGTAAAAATAAAGTTACTATAAATAGTAACTTTGTGGGTTTTCATGAAAACAACCATTCTAACATTTCTAATCCTATTTTCATGTCACCAATCATCATAATATACTTCTTAGCATCATGTAAACATATTAACATAGCCAAATTCATCACCTATCACCATTTCATTCATAAAAGTTACTAAATATAGTAACTATGTCAAAATGATCATAAACATTATCAAATCCACATTCCACATATCCTATTCATCATAGTATCATCCAAGTTACCAATTCATATACATGCATGTGTACCATTTCATCCATAACACCATTTTGTCAATATAAAGTTCCTATTTATAGAAAGTTCATCAATCCCACCATTTTAACCATCTAAATCAAATCTAATCATGAGTAATCCTTCTAATATCATCAATAAGCATACCATCATACTCAAGAACATTCCTACCATCATGGATCATGCATGCATGGACATATAACATCATCTATCATCATTTTAAGCAACAAGACTTACACCCAACATCTTGGATCGTCCTAAAACATCATATAATCATCATGGATCATCAAGGAATACATCTAAATCATCAAACCCAGAAAATAAATTCGTGCATGTGAGCCATGGGTGCTTGCATGTGGGTTTTAACACTTGCATGTGGGTGTAATAGATGTGAAAGTGAGTTTTGAGCATAAAACTACCTTCTAGAGCTTCAAGGTTCCCTGGAATGATGGATGAGCAGCCTCTAAATCCCTGGTTCGTGGGTTTGGGTCAAGAACAAGGAAGGTGGTGGTGGTTCTTCGAGTTTCCTTGTGGTGCACAAGCTTCAATCCTTCAAGTTGGAGCTTCAAAGTGGTCTCCAATGGTGGAAAATGGTGGTAACAGGGATTAGAGGTTGAAGATGACCGAGTGGTGGCGTGTTTGGTCGAGAGAAATGATGAAGGTAGAGTAGGATATGATTTTCTTGGGTTTATAAAGATTTTTCTGCGAACTGGGTCTCGTCGCGTAGCGCGACACGTTCAAGGGTTCCCCTCGCGTAACGCGAGAGAGTCCCGCGTTCAAATTTCCCCCGCCCACTTGTCGCGTATCGCGACAGTGTCCTTATGGACTGTCGCGTAGCGCGACAGATCCCCTGGTGAGCCCAATAGGCCCATTTTCATTGGTTTGATCCGTTCGTTGCCGTTTTCACGTTTACGAACTTTCGTTTGGCCTTGTTTGAACTTCCAAGTTCAATGCGTGAGTGTTTCGTGAGGTTTCGAGTGTTGTGTTACACAATGTGTTAGACGTTCACCAACGTTCGTGTGTTTTGACACGTGTGTGCTGTTTGTCGATAATTCCACGAATTATCTAGTCATGTGTCAGTGTTCGTACTGTCGTGCCACGTGTCACACTAAATTAATCTAATTCTAGTGCCACGTGTACATAAAGTATTTAAATAACCATTTAAATAAATAATAAGCTGATCTGGAAATTACGGGGTGTCACATCCTCCCCATGTTAGAAAAAATTTCGTCCCGAAATTCAACTTGTGTTGTCAGAGTTTGTCTGTTCCGCGAACAGGTGTGGGTACTTCTGTTTCATTTGGTCTTCACGTTCCCACGTGAACTCCGGTCCTCGTCGCGAATTCCATCTCACTTTCACAATCGGTATCTTGCTGAGTTTGAGTTTCTTGGTTTCCCGGTCCATAATCTCTACCGTTTCCTCAACGAAGTTCAATTGTTCGTCGATTTGTATTTCCTCAAGAGGAATAACAAGTGTCTCATCAGATAGGCACTTCTTGAGGTTCGAGATGTGGAATACGTTGTGTACACTGCTCAGCTCATCTGGCAGGTTTAGTTCGTAGGCTACAGGGCCTATTCGTTTGGTGATCTCGAAGGGTCCAATGTAACGAGGGTTTAACTTTCCTCGTTTGCCAAACCGAATGACTCCCTTCCAGGGCGAGACCTTGAGTAACACTCTGTCTCCCACCTGAAATTCTAACGGTTTGCGTCGTTTGTCGGCATAACTTTTCTGTCTGTCCCGAGCTGCTGCCATTCGTTTACGTATTTGCACGATCTTCTCAGTCGTCTCGTGCACAAGTTCTGGACCGGTCAGTTGGCTGTCTCCAACTTCTGTCCAGCAGATGGGTGATCGACACTTACGTCTGTAGAGTGCCTCGAATGGTGCAGCTTGATGCTTGTGTGGTAGCTGTTATTGTATGAAAACTCAACTAACGGTAGGTGAGATTCCCAGCTACTCCCAAAGTCAATAACGCATGCTCGGAGCATGTCCTCCAGTGTCTGTATAGTTCGCTCACTCTGTCCGTCCGTCTGCGGGTGGTAGGCGGTACTCATGTCCAATCTCGTGCCCAAAGCCTTATGCAAGGACTTCCAGAAATGCGACGTGAATCGACTGTCGCGATCAGATATGATGGAGATTGGCACTCCATGTCGAGTAACCACTTCCTTCAGATAGATACGGGTGAGTTTGTCTAGCTTGTCAGTCTCTTTGATAGGTAGGAAGTGTGCGGACTTTGTCAGTAGGTCTATGATAACCCAGATGGTATCGCAACCACTTGCCGTCTTGGGCAGTTTAGTTATGAAGTCCATGGAAATTTGCTCCCATTTCCACATTGGTAGTTCCGGCTGTTGAAGTAACCCTGATGGTTTTTGGTACTCAACCTTGACTTTTGAGCACGTTAAACACTTACTCACGTAAGTTGCTATTTCAGCTTTCATGTTCGGCCACCAGTAAGTTGTCTTCAAATCGTGATACATTTTGTCGGAGCCCGGATGTATGGAATACCGGCTCTTGTGTGCTTCGTCCATCACTACTTCTCTCAATCCCCCGTAGCGTGGAATCCAAATTCGATTCATTAAGTAATAAGCTCCGTCGTCTCTTGCCTTTATTTGCTTATCCATGCCACGCATGGCTTCAAGAGTGAGATTTCCAGCTTTTAGGGCCTCTTATTGTGCGATTCGTATCTGATTTGGCAACTCAGAATGAATCGTGAGTTTTAGTGCACGCACGCGTTTTGTTGTTTCCTTCCGGCTCAACGCGTCGGCCACTACATTGGCTTTGCCTGGATGATACTTGATGGCGCAATCATAATCACCTATGAGTTCAACCCATCTCCGCTGTCTCATGTTCAACTCTTTCTGGTCGAAGATGTGCTGTAGGCTCTTATGATCGGTAAAGATAGTGCATTTCGTGCCATACAAGTAGTGTCGCCAGATCTTTAAAGCAAACACTACGGCTCCCAACTCAAGGTCATGAGTCGTGTAGTTCTTCTCATGCACCTTTAGTTGTCGTGAAGCGTAGGCTATCACTTTCTCGCGTTGCATAAGCACGCAACCGAGTCCTTGTTTTGAGGCGTCGCAATACACCACAAAGTCGTCGCATCCCTCTGGTAAGGATAAGATAGGTGCAGTGCATAATTTCTGCTTCAACAAGTTAAATGCAGCTTCCTGTTTGTCTCTCCAATCGAATTTCTTATCTTTATGTGTCAAGGATGTTAGTGATTGAGCAATCTTCGAGAATCCTTCAATGAATCTCCTGTAGTACCCTGCCAGTCCAAGGAATTGCCGCACCTCAGTTGGAGTCTTGGGTGCTTCCCAATTTTTGATAGCTTCAATCTTGGCTGGGTCTACGTGTATTCCTCGTTCATTAACCACGTGTCCAAGGAATTGGACTTTGCGAATCCAAAAGTCGCACTTCGAAAATTTCGCATACAGTTGCTCTTCCTTTAGTAGTTCCAAGACTAGCCTTAGATGTTCGGCATGTTCCTCCTGATCCTTCGAATAAATCAGTATGTCGTCGATGAACACTATCACAAATTTGTCAAGGTAAGGTTTGCACACTCTATTCATGAGATCCATGAATACAGCTGGTGCGTTGGTCAGTCCAAAGGGCATAACCAAAAATTCGTAGTGTCCGTACCGGGTTCTAAAGGCAGTCTTAGGAATATCATTTTCCTGTATCCTCAGTTGATGGTAACCCGATCTTAAATCGATCTTCGAATAGTAGCTTGACCCTTGCAACTGGTCAAACAAGTCATCTATTCGTGGCAATGGGTATCGGTTCTTGATCGTCACCTTGTTCAGTTCTCTGTAGTCGATACACATACGGAATGATCCGTCTTTCTTCTTTACGAATAAGACCGGTGCTCCCCAAGGCGAGAAGCTCGGTCTGATAAATCCCTTGTCTAACAGTTCCTGCAACTGATTTGACAGTTCCTGCATCTCCGTCGGTGCTAGTCGGTATGGAGCTTTGGCAATCGGTGCTGCTCCTGGTGTGAGGTCTATCTGGAATTCAACTTGTCTTTTCGGAGGTAGTCCAGGTAGATCCTCGGGAAATACTTCGGGAAAATCGCGGACTACGGCTATGTCCTCAATCTTCCTTTCCTTCTTCGGTTGTTCCGCAATGAGGGCTAGTATTGCAGTGTATCCCTTTTGAAGGTACTTGTTCGCTTTCATGCACGACATAATGTTCAGAGGTACGCCCCGTCGTTCCCCCTGGATCGAGATCTGTTCACCGTTCTGCAACGTCACTCGTACAATTTTCTCGTTGCATACAATCTCGGCTTGGTTAGCGGATAACCAATCCATTCCAACGACCACATCAAAGCTTCCGAGAGTTACTGGCATCAAATCGATTTCGAGTTCATGACCTGCCAATGCCATAACGCATCCTCGAAAGATGTGTTGCGTTTCGATCAACTTGCCGTCGGCTAGTTCTATAGTGTATTTATAGTCTAGTGGTGTCGGGGTAATGTCTAGAAATTCACTAAACTCACTAGATATAAAACTCCTATCGGCACCGGTATCAAATAATATGCTAGCGTAGACATTATTTAAAAGAAACGTACCGGTTACGATATTCGGGTCATCTTTGGCTTCCCCCGAGCCAATCACAAATGCTCGGCCCTTGGCCGCTCCTCCTCTGACCTTCTTCAATTGAGGACAATCCCTCTTCATGTGGCCCGGCTTGCCACATTCATAACACCCTCGGAGGGTGTTCTGGTTGTTGTTGTTCTGGTTTTGTTGGTGGTTGGGGTTGTTGTTGATGGGAAGTCTTTGTCTGCAATCCTTGGCCATGTGGCCGTGTCTTCCGCACTTCAGGCAACGGTATCGTTCGCATTGCCCGGAGTGATGGTATGAGCATCGGTTGCACAGTGGGTATCTCCCTTGGTATACACCCTTCCCCTTGTCATCGGGTTGGGTGGCAGTGAAAGCTCTGGCTGGTGCAGATCTTTGTTGTTGTTGGGGTTGATGAGTTTGATGGTGGCTGGGTTCCCACTTCCTCTTCTGGCTCTCTTGAGGCTTCACATGCTCGCCTCGCTTCGGTAGTTTGCCCTGTGCTACAGCTTGATCAGTTAGCTTATGGGCCAGTCTGATAAGTGGTTGGATGGTGGTGATGTCAGATGCCATCACTATGCTTTGAAATTGTTCGGGCAGTCCACTGATGAATTGCTCGATCTTCTTGTATTCCGGCGTCACCATAGCCGGGCATAGTTTACACAGCTCATGGAATCGAGTGCAGTACTGCTCGATCTCCGATCCCACCATCTTATGTACCCAGAATTCAGCTTCTAGCTTGCGGATCTCATCGCGAGGACAGTATTCCTCTTGCAGCAGTCTGGTGAAGTCAGCCCATGACATGGAGTTGGCACCGTCCAACCCCAAGGTTTGAACATGGGTATTCCACCATGTGAGAGCCGGTCCCTCCAGTGTGCCGGTTGCGTATTTAACCTTGCTCTCTTCAGCACAGTCGCACATGGCGAACACAGATTCGACTTTCTCCACCCAACGAAGCATCCCAACAGCTCCCTCAGTTCCCTTGAACTTGTGAGGGTGGCAGTTCAGAAAGGACTTGAAAGAACATCCCTTGTTGTTGTTGTTGCCTTGCAATCCTGCTGGTCAGAAACCAATGTCGTGTGTTAGTGCGTGTTAGCTACACTATGTTAGTCATGTTAGGCAAGTGTTGGTACCGTTGTTAGTGCCACTAGTTTCGCTAGCGTGTTTGTTCGCCTCGTACTCCGCGAGCATCCTGTTGAACCTACGTTCGACCATCTTGTTAATCCTTGCCTTCTCAGCCTTACATTTGAGTCTTAAGGCGTTGGCTCCCCTTCCCGACATATTCTATATGGAAGGTTAGAATGTTAGTTAGCATAAGTTAGGGTGTTAGCCAATGTCATAAGAGAAGTCAAGTCAGATGTCATGTCAGAAGTCAGATCATATGTCATGATGCAATAAATAAAACAAAACATAATTCTCATTAATAATAAGCTTGAAGTACAATAATTCAAAAGGAAATACATAATAAGTTCTTCGAGCACATCCCGCTCGTCTAGACCAAAATAAAGAGAATATAAAGTAACACAGTCCTCTAGTCCGAATCCATAGAGACGTGCGAAATGTCGCTAGCAGCGTCTCCATCATCATCATCATCCTCCGGATCCTCGTTCGGATCCTCGTCAAAATCCTCTTCTTCGAGGTCCTCGGCCTCGAATTCGGGACCATCCTCCTGTGGTGGTTCCTCAATAAACTGTGCAGCCCATGCGTTAAGCATGGCATCGCTGGCCTGCACCATTGCCTGAGTCTCGGTTATGTCGGTCCGATTCTCAGTGATACGCACATCATGCTCCTGCACGACGTCAACGACCTGTCCATGCTGGGTCATCAGTTGAGACATTTGGAGACGTAGAGCCTCCATCTGTGCCTCCAATCAGTTGTTGCGTTCCTCCAGCCTATCATTCTGTCTCTCTAGTCGGTCGTTCTTCTCGTGAAGAGTCCGAACCTCTTCTGATAGTCCCCTAGTCTTCCAGACCTCCCGTCGTGTGCAAGCAACATGTGCTGCGAAGGCCTGCTCCATCAGCACTCCGAATGGTGGTAGTCGATGTCCTGGAGTGGTGTCGCCAGGAAATCGAGGTGGAGGTACTCTCTCCTCTACGATCCAACTCTGGAGTATGGCGGGTAGCCATCCCCAATATCTGGCCCGTGATGCGTCCCTAGCCCGCCGGTCCATCTCGGCGTCAACCTGGGCTACGATGTCATCAATGCGTCGCCGACTCTCTGCAGCCATGTCATCCGTGGTCGGGTGTCGGTCGGTGTTCCTGTTAGTGTTGTTGTTGGCCATTCTGCGAGTTTTACGTTAGTAAGCAACAGTTCGATAAGTAACAATGTCATCAATGTGCAAGTTCTACGTGCAGTGTCTAGAGTTGAGCAATGGCTATAGTCTAAGTTTACTACATGCAAACCTAGTTCCCTATAACCAAGGCTCTGATACCAGTCTGTCACACCCCCAAATTCCCACTCGTGGCGTATGTCCACGTGGATGTGACGTGTCCAGAATCACAGCTCAAGGTCATATAGAACGACTCTATATGCGGTTTCAAATCCAAGTTTGACACATACACATAATAAAATAGTTTGCAGCGGAATAAAAGTTATCATAATGTATTGCAGCGGAAATCAAATGTTTGACAAAATGCAGCGAAAATGTAAATAGTTTAACACAACATTGTTGATAGAATAAAAGTGAATTGTTTTCAAAATGACAAGACAGAATGCATGTAAGTTCCTAATGCTCGTTCCTTAGATTGTGCATTCCTGTCCTCCTACTAGCCACGCTAGTTACCTGAGAATACAAGTTTAGAGAAAAAGTGTCAACACAATGGTTGGTGAGTTCACAGGTTTTGATATACATATAGTAATAAAAGTGTGTCATGCTGTTTATCAAATGTTAGTACCGAGCCCTTGGCCCAAAGTGTCAGTGCGTCACTACCGAACTAGACTTGTTTGTCCTTGCCTCCGCTATGTCTCGTATACATAGCAAGTTAGGTCAGAATTTGCACGGGTTATGACACTCAGTCAACATGGTGCCCCGTGGGGTTAGTCATTCCCTAATGGATCCATCCAAATCTACCACGTTGTTCGTACATTAACGGTAAGACTTTGTGAGGGCTTGTTACGAGTTCAACACTTAATGTTTGTCCAATAAACCAGCATACACAATAGTGTTTGTACAGTAATAATGTTTGACTCGATGCAACTAGTATTCTCCCCCTATTTAAAAGCGTTTGAAAAAAAGTAAAGAGGGGCCGTAAACTCACCTTAGTGATATGAACGTACGTAAGCGTAAGCTCCTGATTCGTCAAGTAGTACGTCAGTCACCGGCAACCTATATCGTATACCGTACGTGAGTTCGTGTATGTGACCGTGCTAGTGTTAGTGCTCATGTTTGTGTCCAACAACCCTTGGTTGTTCATGTTTGTCCGTGTCGGTCCACAATGACCGTGTTTGCTCGTGTTGGTCCACATTGACCATGTTTGACCGTGTTTGACCGTGTTTGACCGTGTCAAGTCAACGACCCGTTGGTGAACCGTGTGACGGTTGGTGAATCGTGTAGCAATCGTGTAAGTGTTTGTCGTGTGCAAAACGCGTAGGTCGCGTCTAGGGACAACTTACTATTTATAGTAAGTTTCCATTCATAGAAAGTTCACAAAGCATATCGTTTTTAAAGTTCTAGCATGTTCAATAGTCCTACGGGATCATGTTAACATATAACACATTATCATACAAGTTCATATACGTCGTTTATAGCATGTTTGCACGTAAAAGTTTCCTAAAATGGAAAGTTTCCATTTTTAGCATATGTGACATCGGAAACCATCTAACTTAGCATCTAATCATCATGTTATATCATAACAAGTCATTTAGCATGCTCAAACCATACCGAATGTTTACAAGTCGGGTTTTGTAAAAATAAAGTTACTATAAATAGTAACTTTGTGGGTTTTCATGAAAACAACCATTCTAACATTTCTAATCCTATTTTCATGTCACCAATCATCATAATATACTTCTTAGCATCATGTAAACATATTAACATAGCCAAATTCATCACCTATCACCATTTCATTCATAAAAGTTACTAAATATAGTAACTATGTCAAAATGATCATAAACATTATCAAATCCACATTCCACATATCCTATTCATCATAGTATCATCCAAGTTACCAATTCATATACATGCATGTGTACCATTTCATCCATAACACCATTTTGTCAATATAAAGTTCCTATTTATAGAAAGTTCATCAATCCCACCATTTTAACCATCTAAATCAAATCTAATCATGAGTAATCCTTCTAATATCATCAATAAGCATACCATCATACTCAAGAACATTCCTACCATCATGGATCATGCATGCATGGACATATAACATCATCTATCATCATTTTAAGCAACAAGACTTACACCCAACATCTTGGATCGTCCTAAAACATCATATAATCATCATGGATCATCAAGGAATACATCTAAATCATCAAACCCAGAAAATAAATTCGTGCATGTGAGCCATGGGTGCTTGCATGTGGGTTTTAACACTTGCATGTGGGTGTAATAGATGTGAAAGTGAGTTTTGAGCATAAAACTACCTTCTAGAGCTTCAAGGTTCCCTGGAATGATGGATGAGCAGCCTCTAAATCCCTGGTTCGTGGGTTTGGGTCAAGAACAAGGAAGGTGGTGGTGGTTCTTCGAGTTTCCTTGTGGTGCACAAGCTTCAATCCTTCAAGTTGGAGCTTCAAAGTGGTCTCCAATGGTGGAAAATGGTGGTAACAGGGATTAGAGGTTGAAGATGACCGAGTGGTGGCGTGTTTGGTCGAGAGAAATGATGAAGGTAGAGTAGGATATGATTTTCTTGGGTTTATAAAGATTTTTCTGCGAACTGGGTCTCGTCGCGTAGCGCGACACGTTCAAGGGTTCCCCTCGCGTAACGCGAGAGAGTCCCGCGTTCAAATTTCCCCCGCCCACTTGTCGCGTATCGCGACAGTGTCCTTATGGACTGTCGCGTAGCGCGACAGATCCCCTGGTGAGCCCAATAGGCCCATTTTCATTGGTTTGATCCGTTCGTTGCCGTTTTCACGTTTACGAACTTTCGTTTGGCCTTGTTTGAACTTCCAAGTTCAATGCGTGAGTGTTTCGTGAGGTTTCGAGTGTTGTGTTACACAATGTGTTAGACGTTCACCAACGTTCGTGTGTTTTGACACGTGTGTGCTGTTTGTCGATAATTCCACGAATTATCTAGTCATGTGTCAGTGTTCGTACTGTCGTGCCACGTGTCACACTAAATTAATCTAATTCTAGTGCCACGTGTACATAAAGTATTTAAATAACCATTTAAATAAATAATAAGCTGACCTGGAAATTAGGGGGTGTCACACTACTTGACATACTATTTACAATCTTCATTGAATTCTTGCTCATTTTCAGAACCATTTATATGAAATAAGTGGAAAATCCATAAAATTATTTATTTATTTATTTACATATTTAGTATCAATTCTAACATGACTTGATAAAATATATCATTTTTACTGTATGCATATATATATACTTGAATTTAGGGTAACTTTCCCCTAAAAAGTCTATATCGTTTAAGAAGGCTAATAAAAATGATTTCTAAAAACTTGAAAATCGACCCAAACAACTAAATGAACTCATTTTTCTGCTATTGGAACCGGCTTGTCGAACTCTAAACCTCATACATTAAACCCTAAACCATAAGTCATAACACTAAAACCTAAACTTTAAAACCAAACCTTAAAGCATAAGAATACAACTTAAAATTTAGAAATCAGGCCCTAAAACCTAAATTTTATAGCTAAATCCTAAAAGAAATATTGTAATGTTCGATAATATGTTCACACAAAGCTGAAACTGAAACAATATTCCTACTCAAACTAGGAATAAAACAAACATTGTTCAAAACAAGTTCTAAACCATTAGGTAGTAAAAGGACATATTCTCCTACTGCCTTAACTGCAACCTTTTGTCAATTTCCCACATGGAGTTCCAGGTCGCCTGTTTTCAGCTTCCTAACCTTCCTTAGTCCCTGCAAATCATTGCATATGTGAGAGCCACATCCAGTGTCAAAGACCCAAGATTTGCTAGAAAAAGAGAAGATTTCCATAACGAAAATACCTGAGGTGCTTGCAGTAGAACCCTTCTTCTGCTTTGTCTCAGTTAGGTATTTTGGGCAGTTTCTCCTCCAATGCCCAGTTTCATCACAATGAAAGCATTTGGCATCCTTTATAGGTTTGGTCTTGGCAACAACCTTGTCTTTGCCCTTGCCCTTACCTTTCATGCTCGTCTTGCCCTTACCTTTGGATTTCTCAACTCGACCCCCTTTGATCATCAGCATTGAACCAGCTTTGTTAGAGCCTGGTATATTCATCTCAGCAGTTTTAAGCATCATATGCAACTCTGGGATAGTCTTGTTCCAAGCATTCATATTATAGTTCAAAGTGAACTGGTCATATGACTTTGGCAATGAATTGTGGATTATATCCCCAGCTAATTCATTTGTCAATGGACACTCAAGACGTGCTAGATGATCAATGAAACCCTTCATCTTTAGTACATGAGTACTAACCGAAGAACCTTCTTGCATGTGACAACCTAAGAGTGATCTTATCACTTCAAAGCGTTCATGTCGACTGTGTTGCTGAAACATTTCCAACAGATGCTGAATCATTTCATATGCCTTCATGTGTTCCAGACTCTTTTGGAGTTCTGGAATCATGGAAGCAAGCATCAAGCAAGAAACCTTGACATAATCATCTACATGTTTGTCATAAGCTTTACGGGCTGCACCCGTGGCATTCACAGGTTCTTCTGGGATTGGTGTTTCAAGGACATACAACTTGTTGTCTGCCCTGAGAACAATTCTCAGGTTACGATACCAATCCATGAAGTTGGAGTTGTTGAGCTTATCCTTCTCAAGGATAGACTTAAGAGTAAACGAGGGATTAGTGGAGTTTGCGTTAGCAGACATCTACTAATTTCAACATTATTGAATTTAGTATTTTCATGCTTGTCCTAATTATATTATGACCCATACAAAAAATATTTTATTAGGAATGAGATCCTGCTTCGTTATAATCAATGAATGATTTAGCACTCTCCATTGTTATGACTAGACAGGTAGGTAACGATTACCAATTGTGTCTCCACACAACTCTCGGTTTTGGGGCTGGTTGACGGGTATAGTCGACCATTTGTACGTTTAACCCCAACTGCACCTACTTAACTCTTTAAGTGATATTCCTCCTTAATTTGTAACTAAAAAACCAGCCTAAGTAACTTAGGAATCGTGATTTTTCCTTTTACCAAAACTGTAGGCCCGGATGCAGGGTAAATCTCTAACACCGAGGGTTCGGATAAATTGGTTAAAGTGTTACTCATTAAGGATGGTGCAAAATATCCATTTTTAATAATTGAGATTTCTTTTATGTTTATTTACCATTCGGGTTAAAAACATATTGGACGACTTGTAGCATGAAACAAGTCGTGCAATTTCTTTTAGTAAAATCCAATTTTACATGTGGTTTGCGTTTGCTTGAAACTCCTTTCAAACACTCGACTCGATTAATTTTATATACCCTATTTTAATCTAAGTCGGTAGTTTACGCGAACCGATTTTAAACTAACATGTTTAAAATATAATTATAAAATAAACACTTTTATTTTATAATCTGTTTTATCGTTTAAATAAAACAACCTTTTATTTAATTGCCTTTATAGTAATTATAAAACTCCTTTTATATTTACAATTGTTTTTAAAATTGTGACAAATATTTTTTTTTTGTTAGTTTTATATTTACTAAATATTCACAACCACAAACAACAAAAATATATAACTATGATTTGAGCCATAATCTAATTTATTCGGTTTCGTTCGAGCCATTAAACGTAAACCGAATTAGGTCTAGGGTTTGCAAATCAACGCCTTGATTGTAATCTCCCACTTGATCCAAGATCTCTATCTTCATGCTCCTTGAATGTCTTCATTTTGGTCTTCAAATCCATTTGATCGGTTACATAAATAAATTCTATCTATTTACAAAATTAGAAATCTAATCTATTACATCGGGTCCAAATACCCGTTAAAAATACATACAATCAAAAATGAAAAACCAAAATATTACAACCATTCAAATGGGTCAAAACCTAGGGCTCAAATCATCATAGTCACAATCAAACAATCAAAGGCTCGATCTTTTGTCAAACAAAACGTTTTTGACAAATAAAACAGAAGATCGATTAAACAAATGTTTATTCATGTGTAAAAGAGGCTCTGATGCCACTGTTGGGAATTGTAGTAACCTTTTAAACTTTTTTTAATTAATAATATTAATTATAAAATCAGATTTTACGATAGCGGAAGCGATTAGGTTACACATTTTGTTTAATAAACAAAATTCCCAAAACCAGGAATCCAATTACATGCGAATAAACAAAAACAACCATAGGGTGTTTAGAATTGACCTTAATGAAGAACCTCCAAAAACACACCTTGGATTCAATAGTAGTCTCGCTAGATGACTTGAATCACGAACCACGATCTCTATCGTGTATCACTGCAACAACCGCGTACTCCAAAACCACTTGTGGTGGTTCGGATATGGTGATGGTGGGTGGTGGTGCTTTAACCGAAAATTACAAGAGGAGAGGGGAGGGATTTCGGCCACCAAGGAGAAGAGTGGGAGAGTGGGTAAAATAATTGTGTGAAATATGGAGTTTGATCTCCTTTTTAAAGTCAAAATTAGATCCATAAAAATAGGTTCTTTTGACTACCAATTTAAAATTGGTTTCCCATCTTTTATTTCACATGTTAATTTAAATTAAACTCTTTTAATTTAATTAACTTCTTTTAGTAATTAAACAATTTAATTACTAATTAATCTCCATATTACTAACTAACAACTAGTTATTAATATTTAATTAAATGTCTAAAGTTTAACTAATTTAAACTTTATCAATTTAATTATAATTAATTATCACAATAATTAATTCCTCCAATATTATTATATGTATTAATTTGCAAGTTTTACTCCCCTCACATTTTTACTATTCATTTATTACCACATTTTTACTATTCATTTATTACCTCATCTTATGCCTTTAGTACAACTAATTGATGCGTCTCTTTTATACATACATACATACGTACATCCTGATTCCCTGACAACCACACTCTTCAATATCTTCCTCTTCAAACCTCCACCTTCATAAACCGCCATGGCTGATGTCGTCTTACACCGGCTTACACAATTCCGACCAACGTATGTATTCCATACTTTTCCTCCACTACCGAGAGTGTCGGCATTTCTCATTCCGGTCCCAAATCCGACTTCTCCTCCTACGACTCTTCACCGACGATACGTCACGCAGTTGACTTTCATCAGCGGGGGTTTTGTGGCTGGCCTATGGTGAGGCCCAGGTTAGGGTTTTCAAATATTGTTTTCCTGATTTTGTTTTGAGCCCTAATTTTTTCCACTTGATACTGAATGATTCGTATGTTGAATAGTAAGATAAGGACATAATTGTTTCTATGTCTCCCTAATTGGTACCCATCTAGGGTTTCTGAATGCAAACTATTTGAATTGGGTATGGTTTGTTTTATTTAATGGAATTATCATGTGTGTCTCTGTTTTTTGCATTAGATTTAGTGTTTTTGTTTTTTTGTGTTTCATACTAGATTTTGGGTTTCGATTGGCTTTGCATGTGATTGGATTGTGATTTTATGTTTGGTGTCATCCTTTTAGTTATATGATGGTTTGGTCGTTTCTGTGTTATGTTATGCTACTTTAGGATTAGTTATGCCTTCTACTATGTTGCCTCAAGTTTAACATATGGTAAAAAAAAATGTTAAATGCAATGGTCCTACAATTTACAGTTTCACATGTAGGATTTGGGAGTTATTTAAAAATGAAACATATATTAAGAGATATTGAGCTTTAGGGAAAACCACAGCTATGGTTTCTAAAAAAAATCGAGTCAATACGTATGATTTTCTGTTCTTAGGTTTTGTAGTTACATCTGAGTTATATATGGGAAATTAAGAGCAAGGCTACATGGTGGTAACCGAAGGAAAGAAAAGCGACTCAAAATCTTAAATCTTTTATGTCTGATTTCTTTTTCATTCAATAGATCTTAGGTTAATACAAAAGAACCAAGACTGCAATTTTAATTGCATATCATCTGAATATGTAACAATATTGGTTTTTTTTCCCTGTTGAGAAAATTCACAAATGAAATCAAAATCCAGGCAAGAATCTATGGAAGGTTGGTTCTATGAGCATATGTAGTGTTGTTGCACACCAGGTGTTTGATAAATGGTTGAGCAAAGACAAGTCTCAAGTTAATGTATTCAATTATGGAAGAATCATAAGATTGTAGGTTGACGAGGGACTGGTTGAAGTTGCAGTGTTAGCTGTAGAAAAGATGACGAGCATTCATGGGATGAAACTATCTTCAGCAATTTACAATGCAATCATCCATGGTTTTGTTGAAAATGACAGATTTGAAGATGCATTGTTTCATCTTAAAATGATGAAAGATCATAAAATGAAGCCGCATTCATCAATCTATAATAGGTTGATCAAATATTATAAATAAACGTACTTATTAGCTCTCTTCATGAACAATACACTTCTTATTAATTTTGATTTAATAACTGTTGATTTTTATTCATGAAAGCCAAACTGAAGTCCAATCAAAATATCTATGTCTAGGAAAGGAACTAAGAAAAGAAATCAATGCAGCTTCATATATTGAATTCAGCTTCAACAGGTACTAAATATGTTGTATATAAATTACTAAACTTAGAAAAAATGCAGTACTAAGCTTTAAAACCAAGTTTATCTACAAGATTTTTGTTATGGAGATTATATGTTTTAAATTATGTTTTTAACCCACTTCAGCGGCAACAAGTGGTGACGTGTTTCAGGTCGAGTTCTTGATGTTGATCTTGATTTTGGGTAGGAGGGGTAAAAGGTTAAAAGATAGGATGAAATGGCGAGTCGTGAAGAGTTTGAACTGATTCAATCAATTTAATTCACAAGTTTCAACTTTGTTTTTTCCAATTGGCTATGTTCACAGGTAAGTATACTTGTCACACCCCGGGCCGGCGGGAACGGATCGGGTTTTCCCGTCGGGCGGAAGGTTCCCGGGGCGCGATATCTTTGAGGTGATAATCAATGATCAGATTGTTTACATTGCACATGAGATATAAATGAGAAACACTAATCATGACATGACATAGAATTACAAAGTTAAATTACATTGTACATCATAATTTAACTAAGTAAATATAGTCAAAAAGAATCAATGGGTTTATATCTTGAACTGTACAAGATATACAAAAGTGATTCATTGTTCTGTCATATCCAAAAGTATGCAATCAAAAGTAAGCTAGGTCTTCTAAGAGTCCACTAGCTTAAAACTTGCACAATTGTATCTACACATGTTCGTCACCTGAGAAAACATGCATTTAAACAAAGTCAACACTAGGTTGGTGAGTTCATAAGTAAGTAAGTTGAAAATCATTGAATTGATCATGCACACATCGACCATGTTATATCTGTTGCTTGTATACTTGTTTCACCTGTTCCACTCAATGGCCTCTCCTTAGTTATATGTACAAGTAGGATATCACCTAGCTAAGTATGCTTATATATAGGGAATCACGAAAGGGTCAAGCCCAGACGCTATCCCACCACATACTCAACCAAGTTCTACTCCACTTGCGATACAACTAAAGATATCCATTACCCGTTTGTTCATCGTATTTGATATGTATTCAATTATTGTATTGATGATAGAATAATATATTGTACGGGGTTTAATTATCAAACCGAAGTGTCGATAACCCTCGATGTATTAAGGAATTTTAGATTAATGTAATCTTGTCCTTGTATTATTCTATACTTGAGGTGGGTTAACTGATGATACTCTATTAAATATTAAGAGTGTGAGTTAACCCCTTGCAACTTGTCCTTGAACCATAGTGCATAGAGCCTAAAAGGAATCCATTGAAATCCTCACGTAATCAGATTTCAATGCATCCGATTTATCTCTACCACTATGTATGTCTATTGTCCTCAACGAAATCTATTACTAGTAGTGTAACATGAGAGCAGATCACCTTCTCAGCCTACTAGTCCATAGGGTTTTCGCTGGATTAATTACTTATCACTGTAGATTAATATCACCATGTGTCGCTTACCAGAACCTGACTTGAGGTCGCCCTGTCACCGGTCATACGTTACCGGCCAATGAAACATTACGATCAACATACTAGCCCTACAAGCTAGAGGTTTGTCAAACCTATGGTACCACTATGCTATCGTCGGTTTAGTCACATCAAACTAACTGGTCAGCGAATTAAAGGGGCTTACATGATCAACTAGAACAATTTGGCACATGATTGAAGTGATATAATGCAAACAGGTCAAATGTAATTAATTGTAATTGTATTCACTTGTACTCTTGTTCTCATTGTCATATGTTCTCCGTGATATTAACAAAGTTAAATAAGAACTAGTCTTATTAGGTTATGTTAATTAATTGAGTGAATGATGTTGTTATCATGAAATTATGTTATCATGATTATCATTCCATGCTACTTGTTCTTCTTGTAATATGTGTTGAGTTATAAAGTTAAGTGTTATAAGAGCTAGTCTTATTACACTTATTCAACTCTTGTATCGAATGATGTAATAAAGATATGTTATCTTTATATCATTCTTGTATTTTGTTCTTGTGATCATGTTATCATGTTTCCTTGTAATTGTTGCAATGTCATTTCTTGTAAGAATAACTAAGTGTTGTAAGAGTTATCTTACTACTATGTTACTCTATTGTATTGATGAGTTATGATATAATATCATCATCATCTTAACTTTCCTGTATTCTTGAATTCAAACAAGCATGCATACAATGATTTATGATAATAAGCAATTTAATATCAAATAATCAAAGTATTAGCAATATGTAAGCAAAACTTTTAAATAAATAAAGGTAAAGCATGTTTCTCAGCCCCGAGAGTTTAAAATCAGTAAAGATTAAAGAAAAGGGGCATATGAACTCACCTTGTAGTTGTTGTGTTTTGACTTAGCTTAGACAAGAATGTACGCGCTCTTGATTGTACTTGAGTGTATTTTCACGATCCTGTATTGATTTCACGATGTTTATAACTTATTAGTATGAATTATAGGGATTTTATGTGTATGTATGTGTTAGCCATAAGCTTTGGCCAACACTCATAGTCTTCGGTCTCTGTTGGCCCATCTTTAATTGATATTGGTTCTTGTAATCCATAGACTTTCCTTGATTTATTCTTGTCTCCTCTAGTTTGTATTAAAGCCCAATTATAGTTTCATGAAGCCATATTAGAAATGTTACAAACTTTGTTACCAAAGTTGCCGTTTTGATAGTAATCACTTGGTTATCATGAATTTTACCATATATTAGTGTTGAATTAACGAGTTATAATAGTTCTTTAGTCATGTGGGCCAACAAATCAAGTTGGGCCAATGATATGTGGTGTTGAATCACAAAGGCCTTGCCAAAGGTTACAAAAGCTAGAGTTCAAGTGGCTTTGTGGGCCTTGATTGGGCCTCTAAGGAATTTATTGGGCCAAAGGTGGGCCTAGGCAATATTTGTTGGGCCTAGAGTCATATTGGGCTGTAGGAATCGAAAGTGGGCCAGAAGTAGGTTGTTGGCCAAATCCATAGCAAAGTGGCTTCAAAAATGAGGACAAGGGCCTCAAAATGGGCCTTAAATCGGTTTCTGTGGGCCTCGGGTGGATTTTGATGGGCCCTATGGGTTTTGTCTCGGGCCTTTGCCAAAAAGGTTCATGGGCCAAGCTGGGCTCCGGTTACATGGACTAAAACAATAGTGGGCCTTGAATTTGGGCTTTTGGCCAAAATTGTGGCCTTGGGCCAAAGGCAGTGGGCCTTGAGCCCTAACCCGTGGGCCTTGAGCCATTTCCTTCATGTTGGGCCTTCCAAGAGTCAATGGATCAGTTGTAGAGGTATTGGGCCTGGAGGGGTGATGTGGGCCCACTGGTGGCCTAGTCCATTATATGTGTGGGCCAACTAAAGAGTCAAATAGGATTCTGAACATCTACACTAGAGCAGTTAGGTCTTTTAGACCAAATAGCATATGGGCTGAACAATAGCCACCTCAAATCACCTTTGGGCTTGTATGTAATTCATGGGCCTGTTTACTCACTATTGGGCCTAAAGGAATTCGGCTCTAGGGTTTTCTTGGCCATCTTTAGATTAATGAAAGTAACCAGACAAGGAAAAAGGAGGTGCAGGTGCTGAGTGGCCTCATGAAGGAGTTAGCCGAATGGGGTTCTCTTGTTCTTTGCCCGTATAACACTCCATGGGTCGAATAGAGTTTGACGACTGATAGTTGGTCGAATGGAGGTGCTTATGGCCGAATGTGTGGGTCACGAATGAGGGACCTGTCGAATGTATAGGCTCCGAATGAGGAGATTACTGGTCGAATGTGGGACGAATGGATAGCAGCGAATGAGGGTGGCGAAGAGGTTTCATTCGGCGGTTGAGACACTCTGCCAAGGGCCATTCGACATGGGGTTCTCATTCGGCCAGCCGCAAGTGTCGGCCATGGGTCATCCCCATCTCATGGTTCCAGGTCGAGTTCGAAGGTAGGTGCATTAGGGTTGGATCGCACGAGTGCAGGGTTCAAGGAGAAGGGACTATAACCGGCCAAAGGTGGTGTTTCAACAAAGGGAGTGAAAACCCTAAATTTTCGTGACTTTGCAGCTCGTTTTACCTCGTTTTCAGAAGGTTTGAGCTCCGATCTGTTGTACTTTTGTGTAGAGGGTGTTGAGAGCTTCGTGTAGGTTCGAAAATGGAGTGATTTGGCCAAGTATTGAGGGAGATATGGAGGAGAGAAGGTGAGAAATGGAGGGTTTTCTTCAAAACCGGGAATAGGAGTTTTTGTGGAGAAGATGAAGTGTAAAAATGAGAAAATAAACTCATTTAAGGGTATTTATACCCCGAGGGTGTTCGGGTTCGTTTTCGTTGCTCGGTTCGTAAATTCGTCGCGTAACCGTAAAATTACGCGTAATTTAAATGGAATTAAATAAAAGGATTTAATTTAATTATTTTGATGAGTTTCAAAATTGTAAAATGTTATTTATTTTATTTTATTAAATTATTTTCGTTCGTGACGTGTTTTCGTTTTCGTTTCGTCAGATCGCGTAACCTTCGCGCGTAATTCGTTCGAATCGTCACCCGAACGAATACGACGATGGTTTTGCTTTCTGACTTTTGTTTTATACTTTTCAGTCATTACTTTAGAATTCTAAACTCACAGATATGTTTGTGTGAATCGTCATTCACGCAAACACACTGTCAGTTCGTCATTCTGAAATAACACTGCGTTATGTTTCAATTGTGTTTCCTCACTGTCGGACTCAACTATACATCATAATTTCACATTGTTTTTGTACTGACTTGTCGGTCATCCGATTCTTGTTATCTGTGGACATCAGATCGCAACCGATATGTTTCTGAATATTGTTTGAATTCCGTTGTTACTCATGCTTTGTTGTGTTAACCGTAATTAAGTTTTCACTTAATAAACACAACTAATGTTTCAAATGTACGTTGTACTTAATGTATTTAAGTTTATACAAAAATACGTACAACGATTTCTTGTATTTAGGATTCTGTTAATACAAGTACTGTTTAAGCTTACGTATGTACACATAGAATACAGTGAAAGTACACATACCGTACGGACTTGCCGGACGATCTGGCACTTGCTGTTACAGTCTCCCCTTGTTAAAGAAATTTCGTCCCGAAATTTAAGCATCAAAGTCGGGTTTTCAATTCTCAAACAGATGGGGATACTTTGCTTTCATGTTGTCCTCGCGTTCCCAGGTAAACTCTGGTCCACGCTTGGAGTTCCATCGAACCTTTACAATAGGGATACGGCTTCGTTTCAGTCTCTTGACTTCACGTTCCATAATCTCTACAGGTTCCTCAATGAAATGTAGTTGTTCATCAATTTGTATCTCTTCCAATGGTATGATCAATGTTTCATCTGCTTGACACCTCTTGAGATTTGATACATGAAACACATCGTGTACTCTACCGAGTTCATCAGGGAGTCTGAGTCTGTATGCCACAGGACCTATGCGTTGAGTAATCTCAAACGGTCCGACATACCGACGTGCTAGTTTGCCTTTAGCCCCAAAACGAACTACGCCTTTCCATGGGGACACATTCAACATAACTCGGTCACCCACATCGAATTCCAAAGGCTTGCGCCGTTTGTCTGCGTAACTCTTTTGGCGGCTACGTGTTGCTTGTAGTCGTCGTTGTATCTGGGCTATCTTATCGGTAGTTTCCTGAATAAGTTCAGGCCCAGTTATTCTGTTGTCTCCCACTTCGGTCCAACAAATTGGAGACCGACATTTTCTACCGTAGAGTGCTTCAAACGGAGCACATCCAATGCTGCTGTGGTAGCTATTATTGTAGGAGAACTCAATGAGTGGTAAATGTGTGTCCCAACTTCCACCGAAGTCTAGGATGCATGTTCTCAACATATCCTCTAGGGTCTGAATAGTGCGCTCGCTTTGTCCATCCGTTTGTGGATGATAAGCAGTGCTCAAGTTAACACTTGTCCCTAAGGATTGTTGTAATGATTGCCAAAACCGCGAAGTGAATCGACTGTCCCGGTCAGAAATAATAGACAATGGCACTCCGTGCCTTACTACTATTTCATCAATGTATAGTCTTGCTAGTTTCTCCATCTTGTAAGTCTCTCTGATTGGCAAGAAGTGTGCGGACTTGGTCAATCGATCAATGATGACCCAAATAGAATCGTATCCGCTGGAAGTGCGGGGTAGCTTGGTAATGAAATCCATAGCTATTTGTTCCCACTTCCATTGTGGTATCTCCGGTTGTTCCAGCAAACCCGAAGGTTTCTGGCGTTCAGCTTTGACCTTGGCACATGTGAGACATTTGCCAACATAAGTAGCAATGTCTTTCTTCATGCCCGGCCACCAATAAAATGACCTAAGATCTTGGTACATCTTATCCGCACCAGGATGAATTGAATAGCGTGTCTTGTGTGCCTCGTCAAGTATAAGTGTTCGAAGTTCATCTACTGCTGGTATCCAAACACGATCCAGATAGTAAATAACTCCGTCTTGTCTTGTCTCAAAATGTTTCTCGGCTCCACAGTCGAGCTCGCGTTTCAAATTGTCTCTTGCCACTGCTCCTTGTGCCTTGGCTGTTCCAGCCTCATCCTTTAAAACTCCAGACTTTACCATCACCTTGGTAAGCTTAGCTGAGAGGGAGATAGCAGCCTCCAAAGTAGCAGGATATGCAGCCAACACGATACTTTGGATGCAAGAAGGCAATCCCGCCACATAGCGGTCAATCAGCTTTTCCAATGTTGGTACCATTTCTGGCACCAAAGCTACCAACTCATGATACCGAGTGGTGAAGGTCATATGATCAGCTCCCTTCATTACATGGTTCGAGAGTTCCGTCTCCAGCAGTTGTAGTTCGTGTTTCGGACAGAACTCGTTCCTCAGAAGAAGCTTAAATTCTGCCCTTGGCATCGCCATTGCTTCATCTCTTCCCTTTGCTCGAATCTGAGCATTCCACCATGTTAGTGCTCGCTTGCTGAATGAACCAGCTGCATAGCGAACTTTATGGTGTTCTGGACAGTTGCTAATGTCCAGAGTGTTCTCCATCTTTTCTAGCCATTGGATCAGTCCAACAGCTCCTTCAACCCCGGTGAAACTTGGGGGCTTGCATCCTACAAAAGACTTGTAGGAGTAGTCCGAAGTATGACTAGTGTTTCCACTAGCCTCTCCTGTAGTATGGCCAGAATTGTTGCTGTGGCCTTGAATCCTGTTTATCATCTCTGGGATGACATCTTTCAGCTGACTTGCCAGTTGAGTACTCAGCAGGGTTGCCAAGGCGATAGTAGCAGGATCTATCATCTGAACATTGCTGGAGCCGGGTGGTGGAGATTGTGGAGGAGGAGGAGGAGGTGGAGGTGGTTGTGTAGGAGAGTCAGGCGGTGTCGGTGTCGATGAGTGCGGAGCTGAACCTTGGGTCAGTGGTAGTAAAGCTGGTGGTCTTCTCGACGGCATTCTGATCATAACCGAAAAGAAATCGGTTAGTGCAGTGATCAGAAGCAGAAGACATATGCAAATAGAATCCTATATCACATAATCTCTACATGAGGTCCCTAGGTTATAGTCTAGGCCAAACCATTTTGGTAATATGACCTATATTTCTCTATAACCATGGCTCTGATACCAATCTGTCACACCCCGGGCCGGCGGGAACGGATCGGGTTTTCCCGTCGGGCGGAAGGTTCCCGGGGCGCGATATCTTTGAGGTGATAATCAATGATCAGATTGTTTACATTGCACATGAGATATAAATGAGAAACACTAATCATGACATGACATAGAATTACAAAGTTAAATTACATTGTACATCATAATTTAACTAAGTAAATATAGTCAAAAAGAATCAATGGGTTTATATCTTGAACTGTACAAGATATACAAAAGTGATTCATTGTTCTGTCATATCCAAAAGTATGCAATCAAAAGTAAGCTAGGTCTTCTAAGAGTCCACTAGCTTAAAACTTGCACAATTGTATCTACACCTGTTCGTCACCTGAGAAAACATGCATTTAAACAAAGTCAACACTAGGTTGGTGAGTTCATAAGTAAGTAAGTTGAAAATCATTGAATTGATCATGCACACATCCACCATGTTATATCTGTTGCTTGTATACTTGTTTCACCTGTTCCACTCAATGGCCTCTCCTTAGTTATATGTACAAGTAGGATATCACCTAGCTAAGTATGCTTATATATAGGGAATCACGAAAGGGTCAAGCCCAGACGCTATCCCACCACATACTCAACCAAGTTCTACTCCACTTGCGATACAACTAAAGATATCCATTACCCGTTTGTTCATCGTATTTGATATGTATTCAATTATTGTATTGATGATAGAATAATATATTGTACGGGGTTTAATTATCAAACCGAAGTGTCGATAACCCTCGATGTATTAAGGAATTTTAGATTAATGTAATCTTGTCCTTGTATTATTCTATACTTGAGGTGGGTTAACTGATGATACTCTATTAAATATTAAAAGTGTGAGTTAACCCCTTGCAACTTGTCCTTGAACCATAGTGCATAGAGCCTAAAAGGAATCCATTGAAATCCTCACGTAATCAGATTTCAATGCATCCGATTTATCTCTACCACTATGTATGTCTATTGTCCTCAACGAAATCTATTACTAGTAGTGTAACATGAGAGCAGATCACCTTCTCAGCCTACTAGTCCATAGGGTTTTCGCTGGATTAATTACTTATCACTGTAGATTAATATCACCATGTGTCGCTTACCAGAACCTGACTTGAGGTCGCCCTGTCACCGGTCATACGTTACCGGCCAATGAAACATTACGATCAACATACTAGCCCTAAAAGCTAGAGGTTTGTCAAACCTATGGTACCACTATGCTATCGTCGGTTTAGTCACATCAAACTAACTGGTCAGCGAATTAAAGGGGCTTACATGATCAACTAGAACAATTTGGCACATGATTGAAGTGATATAATGCAAACAGGTCAAATGTAATTAATTGTAATTGTATTCACTTGTACTCTTGTTCTCATTGTCATATGTTCTCCGTGATATTAACAAAGTTAAATAAGAACTAGTCTTATTAGGTTATGTTAATTAATTGAGTGAATGATGTTGTTATCATGAAATTATGTTATCATGATTATCATTCCATGCTACTTGTTCTTCTTGTAATATGTGTTGAGTTATAAAGTTAAGTGTTATAAGAGCTAGTCTTATTACACTTATTCAACTCTTGTATCGAATGATGTAATAAAGATATGTTATCTTTATATCATTCTTGTATTTTGTTCTTGTGATCATGTTATCATGTTTCCTTGTAATTGTTGCAATGTCATTTCTTGTAAGAATAACTAAGTGTTGTAAGAGTTATCTTACTACTATGTTACTCTATTGTATTGATGAGTTATGATATAATATCATCATCATCTTAACTTTCCTGTATTCTTGAATTCAAACAAGCATGCATACAATGATTTATGATAATAAGCAATTTAATATCAAATAATCAAAGTATTAGCAATATGTAAGCAAAACTTTTAAATAAATAAAGGTAAAGCATGTTTCTCAGCCCCGAGAGTTTAAAATCAGTAAAGATTAAAGAAAAGGGGCATATGAACTCACCTTGTAGTTGTTGTGTTTTGACTTAGCTTAGACAAGAATGTACGCGCTCTTGATTGTACTTGAGTGTATTTTCACGATCCTGTATTGATTTCACGATGTTTATAACTTATTAGTATGAATTATAGGGATTTTATGTGTATGTATGTGTTAGCCATAAGCTTTGGCCAACACTCATAGTCTTCGGTCTCTGTTGGCCCATCTTTAATTGATATTGGTTCTTGTAATCCATAGACTTTCCTTGATTTATTCTTGTCTCCTCTAGTTTGTATTAAAGCCCAATTATAGTTTCATGAAGCCATATTAGAAATGTTACAAACTTTGTTACCAAAGTTGCCGTTTTGATAGTAATCACTTGGTTATCATGAATTTTACCATATATTAGTGTTGAATTAACGAGTTATAATAGTTCTTTAGTCATGTGGGCCAACAAATCAAGTTGGGCCAATGATATGTGGTGTTGAATCACAAAGGCCTTGCCAAAGGTTACAAAAGCTAGAGTTCAAGTGGCTTTGTGGGCCTTGATTGGGCCTCTAAGGAATTTATTGGGCCAAAGGTGGGCCTAGGCAATATTTGTTGGGCCTAGAGTCATATTGGGCTGTAGGAATCGAAAGTGGGCCAGAAGTAGGTTGTTGGCCAAATCCATAGCAAAGTGGCTTCAAAAATGAGGACAAGGGCCTCAAAATGGGCCTTAAATCGGTTTCTGTGGGCCTCGGGTGGATTTTGATGGGCCCTATGGGTTTTGTCTCGGGCCTTTGCCAAAAAGGTTCATGGGCCAAGCTGGGCTCCGGTTACATGGACTAAAACAATAGTGGGCCTTGAATTTGGGCTTTTGGCCAAAATTGTGGCCTTGGGCCAAAGGCAGTGGGCCTTGAGCCCTAACCCGTGGGCCTTGAGCCATTTCCTTCATGTTGGGCCTTCCAAGAGTCAATGGATCAGTTGTAGAGGTATTGGGCCTGGAGGGGTGATGTGGGCCCACTGGTGGCCTAGTCCATTATATGTGTGGGCCAACTAAAGAGTCAAATAGGATTCTGAACATCTACACTAGAGCAGTTAGGTCTTTTAGACCAAATAGCATATGGGCTGAACAATAGCCACCTCAAATCACCTTTGGGCTTGTATGTAATTCATGGGCCTGTTTACTCACTATTGGGCCTAAAGGAATTCGGCTCTAGGGTTTTCTTGGCCATCTTTAGATTAATGAAAGTAACCAGACAAGGAAAAAGGAGGTGCAGGTGCTGAGTGGCCTCATGAAGGAGTTAGCCGAATGGGGTTCTCTTGTTCTTTGCCCGTATAACACTCCATGGGTCGAATAGAGTTTGACGACTGATAGTTGGTCGAATGGAGGTGCTTATGGCCGAATGTGTGGGTCACGAATGAGGGACCTGTCGAATGTATAGGCTCCGAATGAGGAGGTTACTGGTCGAATGTGGGACGAATGGATAGCAGCGAATGAGGGTGGCGAAGAGGTTTCATTCGGCGGTTGAGACACTCGGCCAAGGGCCATTCGACATGGGGTTCTCATTCGGCCAGCCGCAAGTGTCGGCCATGGGTCATCCCCATCTCATGGTTCCAGGTCGAGTTCGAAGGTAGGTGCATTAGGGTTGGATCGCACGAGTGCAGGGTTCAAGGAGAAGGGACTATAACCGGCCAAAGGTGGTGTTTCAACAAAGGGAGTGAAAACCCTAAATTTTCGTGACTTTGCAGCTCGTTTTACCTCGTTTTCAGAAGGTTTGAGCTCCGATCTGTTGTACTTTTGTGTAGAGGGTGTTGAGAGCTTCGTGTAGGTTCGAAAATGGAGTGATTTGGCCAAGTATTGAGGGAGATATGGAGGAGAGAAGGTGAGAAATGGAGGGTTTTCTTCAAAACCGGGAATAGGAGTTTTTGTGGAGAAGATGAAGTGTAAAAATGAGAAAATAAACTCATTTAAGGGTATTTATACCCCGAGGGTGTTCGGGTTCGTTTTCGTTGCTCGGTTCGTAAATTCGTCGCGTAACTGTAAAATTACGCGTAATTTAAATGGAATTAAATAAAAGGATTTAATTTAATTATTTTGATGAGTTTCAAAATTGTAAAATGTTATTTATTTTATTTTATTAAATTATTTTCGTTCGTGACGTGTTTTCGTTTCGTCAGATCGCGTAACCTTCGCGCGTAATTCGTTCGAATCGTCACCCGAACGAATACGACGATGGTTTTGCTTTCTGACTTTTGTTTTATACTTTTCAGTCATTACTTTAGAATTCTAAACTCACAGATATGTTTGTGTGAATCGTCATTCACGCAAACACACTGTCAGTTCGTCATTCTGAAATAACACTGCGTTATGTTTCAATTGTGTTTCCTCACTGTCGGACTCAACTATACATCATAATTTCACATTGTTTTTGTACTGACTTGTCGGTCATCCGATTCTTGTTATCTGTGGACATCAGATCGCAACCGATATGTTTCTGAATATTGTTTGAATTCCGTTGTTACTCATGCTTTGTTGTGTTAACCGTAATTAAGTTTTCACTTAATAAACACAACTAATGTTTCAAATGTACGTTGTACTTAATGTATTTAAGTTTATACAAAAATACGTACAACGATTTCTTGTATTTAGGATTCTGTTAATACAAGTACTGTTTAAGCTTACGTATGTACACATAGAATACAGTGAAAGTACACATACCGTACGGACTTGCCGGACGATCTGGCACTTGCTGTTACAATACTATACTAAAGATTCTTATAGATAATAATTACATTATTCACTAGGCATTAGTTCTTCATGTTTAAACAGTTTAAGAGTGTGGATTGTTTCCTTGCATCTAATGTCATGTTTTGTTCATCTAATTAGAAATAGTTACGGTGAATCTTTTCTTTGTTGTGATGATAAACTTTGGTGATTTTCAGTTACCATATGATATCCCTTGCATTTATTTTATTTATTTTGAGCTCATCACAATATGATTAGGTTTGTTGGTCCATTGCTAGGATGCTCCTTGAGTTTTTAATTGATTTGATTTGTGTGTAGGTCTTACAAGATTATAAATTACATTTCCACTGTTTGGAAATTCAACGTTAAATATTTAACTGCCTTTGTTAGCTTTTGTAATGTTAATTTGTAACATGTATTATGTTGCTGAAATTAGTTTATATGATTATTGTATTCGTTGTGATGCCAATATCTAGCATAAATTTGTATGTTAATGGATTTGGTGTGTTGGTACAAACTAAGAGTGTAGGTTAGTTCGTGTTTATTTTAGGCATATATCTTAAATTGATTTGATCAATAATATAATTAAACTTTGACTTGAAACTTCAAGCACCTGAGTGAATAGCTTTGAGTCTGACACCATAAATTGATGTGTGGATATATTTCTAACATTATGTTTTTAAGTTTGTGATTTATTACAGGTTTCTTACTACCCTTCTGGTTTTTTGATTTCAAGTAAATAATTGTGCACTCATGTCATATGTTTTTGTGCCTTGATCCCAGTAATGAACTAAAGATGGTGTTGTTCTTGATCTCAAAAGACAATTAAAAGCATTAATTTTATAACCTCATATGTATTCTCTTTTTTAGTCTGTGATTTGTTACAGGTTTCTTGCTACCCTTCAGGTTCTTTGATTTCATGTAAATGATATGCTATTCTAAAGATCATTTCATTTTTAATTTTGGAAGTGTATAAGAATTGGAGAGTTGCATTAAACATAATAAAAAAATAAAAATATGGTTTAAAAATTTCTCGCTTTTTTAAGTCTTAAGGTTTACCGTTAAAAATCAACCCGCGGCCCGCGGCGAAGCGCGGGTCGCTCCCACTAGTTATTATTATTTCACAAATAATAATAACACACCACTTTATATAATTTGTGAAATTGAATATGTCTAAAACAAATTTTAGACATAGTCACATTACTATCTTCAAAAGTGTAACTCTTTGGATCGTACCCTGATAACAACGTTGATATTATCGATGATCGGACATCATATATCCAACAGTAATATCATAACAAAATTGCGCTAGTGTTGCATTCCATTTCAGTTAAGATAATATTAATAAAATGAAATGAAATAGCTTGCAAGCAACATCAACTGAAAATTAAATGTAATTCGAGTTTCTTATTTTTATGATTTTGCTACTTGAGTTTGTCTTCATAACGAAAGTGAAAAACTTTTTTTGATTATATTATCATTACGAGTATTCTAAGTCGATATAACATAGTTTAGATTATTAAAATAGGAGTTTTGGATGTTTTTATTTGACTATAAGAGTTTCAGTTTATAGAGTTAGGTTAAAATAAATACGTTGCTTATCCAAAAAGTTGAATAATGATCATAAGTTATTAGATCATTAATTAATGACTATGATTAAATCAAGTTGTTAAATTTTAGTAATGGTCATTTTGTTGACTTTTTATCAAGTTTCCCACCTTATTTAAACGTTCACAACTTTTACATATGACATTATTTTTTAAATTTTCCCTTGCAAATTTCTAATTATCAATAATTCTTTTCAGAGTTTTTAGAATAAGAGTCTATTTAGTTGAAACTGACCCTTAAATTATATACACGGGCTCTTTAAACCAAGGGCTTTAATTATTTTATTATTATTTTTGTTTTTACGAGGATTTCGATTTACTGCTTTGCAATAAGCTGGTTACTGTTGTAACATATTTTTTTTTTGTGCTTTGGTATTTAGATGCGTCGACGTTGATGGCTTGGTTTGAGGGAGGTTGCATCCAACCAATTTTTTGTATACTTTTTTGTGTTTTTTTCTTTGTTTTAAGTTTTTGTAAGTGTGCAAGGGTTGTTATAGTCTTATAACTTAAGTTTGCAATCGATTTTTTTATCCATAGGAGTTTGTAAAGACTAATAAAGGCTGATGCTTACCAAGCTTCAATTTTGTCTAAGTATAAGAGACTACACAGACAAACAGCCTTCGGAAGGAAGGAGTTCCTCTTCGGAAGCAACATTGCTTCTGAAGGGTAACTCACTCATACTGAATGCTGTACAAGACAAACACTTCGGAAGGCCAACACTTCGAGATAAAGCATCAAGAGCTTCCGAAGACATAAAGCTTCTGAAGAACTAAATGCTTCCGAAGACTAACAGCTTCCGAAGATTCTCCTTTGCACCAAAGAAAAAGACAAAGACTTCCGAGGTTTATACTCTGACAAAGACTGTAGCTGAGTACTTTTATAGTACAAAAGGTACTGACACCAGACATGCTGGTCTGAGAACAATAAGGATAAACATACCTAAAGTCACACAACACCTTACTTCTCAGCAGCTGCATTAAATGCAAAAGATTATCTGAAGCCTTGAAGATCAACAAAATTAAATGCATTTTGTAGTCTTTGGTTAAGTCAATGTCTATATTTGTAGTAATTGTAATTGAGTGTCTTAGCCTGTTAAGACACTCTACATACTAGAATAAGCTTTACTTTATGTATTGTCTAGTATACCCAACTTGTATTCCTACGAGTATACGGTTGTAGCCTTGGCTATATAACCTCTCATTGTAATTAGTTTAAGTGCTTGTCTGCTTGTAACTTATATAATTTAAGAGAAATATATCTTTGAGCTTGAATTTACTCTTGTGTTCTTATTGTCATTCAAAGATTATTTGTTCACCATTGAGTGTTTGTGAGATCATTCTAATAGATATTCCGCATCTGTTAGATTGAAAGAGAGAAATACTTGAGAAGTGTTGTTTGAAGTAAACAACCTGATCCAACAAGTGGTATCAGATCTTTGGCTCTCAAACTTAAGTGATTAATCATCCTTAAGTTACCAGTTCTATTTCTTCTAAAATCTCACTACTTCAAAACTCAGATTCTGTGTGTTTGTTCAAATGGCTGCACTTAACAAACATGATATAGAAAATGGTACTCTCCACAAGCCACCAATGTTCACTCCAGAAGACTACGACACCTGGAAAGTCAGGATGGAGGGATTCATCAGGAACCAGGACTTCAAACTTTGGAAGTCAGTTCATGAAGGGCCTTTCATCCCAACTGTTCCTGATGCTACTGTCGGTGGAGCTCCTGTGCCAAAGGATCCAGCTCTCTTTTTAGATGAAGACTACAAAAGAATGGAAGTGGATTCAAAGGCTTTGTGGCTTATTCAAATGGCCATCCCTAACTCAATCATACATGCATTCAAGAAATGCAAATCTGCTCAAGAGCTGTGGAACTCTCTATAGCAAATGTATGAAGGTTCTGAAGATGTCAAAGAAAACAAGACATGCTGAAACAGAAGTTTGAGAACTTCTGTCAACAGAACAATGAGAAGATGACCTCTCAATATCTTAGGTATGTTCAACTGGTTGATGAGTTAGTAGCTGCAGGTGTCAAAATGGAGAACCAGGATGTGATCAGAAAGTTTCTTAGATCACTTCCACATGCTTGGAATATCTATTCTGTTGCCATCAGAAGAACAAAAAATCTAAGAACTTTGAAACTAAGTGAACTGTTTGGTATACTCAGTGTATACCATATGGAGATAGATGCTCAGAAACCTAAACCCTCACATGTAACTTCTGGTTTAGCAGCACTTTATGCACCCATCAACAACCCTCGTTACCAGAGTTATCAACCCATATACCACACTACCTCCACACCCATTGTCACCTTCCCTGAAACCCCAACTCAATCATCTACACACTCAAATTCTTTCACTAACCCAACACCACTTCTAACCGCTGGACAAGGAGCTTTCATGGCTGAGGAAATCAACTACTTTCACCTACGCCAGGAAGACTTAGATGGTATTCCTGCAGATGATCTTGAGGAGATGGACATCAACTACCAGATGGCTATGATCTCCTATAGAGCAAAGAAATTCTATCAAAGAACTGGCAGGCAGTTCAAAAAGCATAACGTGAAGACTGGATTTGGGCTTGACAAATCTAAGCTTAAATGCTTCAACTGCCAACAGCTAGGGCATTTTGCCAGGGAGTGCAAGTCCACAGGCACTCAGCCATCAACTTCTGGGCAACCACAACAAAGACCATCAAGCTCAACAAACAGTGCAAACATTACAGAGCAAGACTTTGCAGATTGGAGCTTCCAAGCTGAGGATGCTTCCATCTCCAAAAGTGCTTTGATGGCAAACGACTCAACTCCCTCATTCAAGGTAACTGATGACATGTGTACATCTGAATGTTTAGAGAAGTTAAATGTTTTTAAAAGAATAAACTCTCAACTCTGTAATGAACTTGAGTCCTTACAAGTAGTCAAGGCAAATTTCTTTGAATCTGAAAGAAATTACAAACAAAAGATTGAAGAAATGGAAAAGACCATTTCAAGTTTAAAACATGAAGACACTAATAAACAATGTCAAATTAACAATATTTTAGAAAGACTGACCACTGCCAAGACAGAACTTGTATTGGCTGAGTTTTACAGAGACAAGTTTGTAAGCCAAGGTGAAAAGTATGAAAAACTTTTCATGATGAATGATACATCTGAGCTAGTTTAAAGATGGGGGCTGGTTTGGGATATAACAAAGTGGAGCATCCATCTGCTTATAATCCTATGGTGGATATCAGGTGTAAACCAATGACCAATCTTGTGTATGATGAGGAGTTAGACATACACAAAGTAGCTCAGAGTGATGATCTCTCTGATGTGAACCCAAGTAACTCAATATGCTCAGACGAGGATGATACTCCTATTAAATCAGAAACAGAAAAACCAGCTTTGAAAACTAAGAAAAGAACTAAGAAAACTAAGAAACATTCATCAGTTTTTATCAAAGCTAAGAACATACAAACTGGGAGTACCTCCTCAGATGAATATGTTACTTGTCCATCTGACAAGTCCAAAAGAGGTAGATCAGAGGAGAGAAAAGGTCAATTTTTCAGGAAAACAGGTAAATCCTCAAGCCAACAAAGCTGTTGGAACATCCAAACCATCAACCTCTGTGAACCAAAGCTCAGCCTTTATCAAGAAGGATCAGCAGCTACAATTTCTCAACAGTCAGACTATATGCTTGATGTGTGGTGAGAAAAGTCATTTTGCTGCTGATTGCTTCTATACTCCAAGAAGCAGAATTTCCTCAGAGACACAAGGAAGAGGAAGAAAGAAAAGCAGGAGCAAGTCATCTTTTTCTTCGGGAGAACAGGGAAGAAACTTAGTCAAGAAAGTATCGGAAGAAAACATTAAGAAGGCTTCTGATGGAAAGAAAGCATCGGAAGCTCATGCAAAAAGAGCTTCTGACAGACCAAGGAAATTTCATAACTTCGAAAGAAGACTATCCAAAGAAGACCATCAGGAAAAAATCCCATTTTCAAGTCATCGGAAGAAAAAGGCAAAGTAGCTTCCGATGACTATCAAAGGAAACAAAATCTTCCGATAACTCACAAAGTAAAGCAAGTTTGGAAAAAGAAGGAATCAACTGTTCAACCATCCTTCCCATCAGAAGCTAGCACATCATCTGTCCCACCTAGGATGATGTCAAAGAAATTACTTATAATGATGCAAATGGAAAACCCAAGACCACATGGGCTTGGGTTCCCATCAGAAACTAATTCACTTCTAGTCATGTGCAGGGGCAGCAGGAATCAAAGAGCAACTTGTGGATAGTTGACAGTGGCTGTTCCAGGCACATGACAGGCAACAAGACTCACCTGCACAAGCATGAACCATTCTTTGGAGGGTCTGTTGCATTTGGAAGTGATCCAGTGGGAGGTTACATCACAGGTAGGGGCACAATCACAAATGGCAAGGTAAGCTTTGAGAATGTGCACTTTGTAAAAGAACTAAACTACAATTTACTAAGTGTATCACATGTGTGTGATCAAAAGCACAACATGTTGTTTACTGAGCATGAATGCATTGTCCTGAAACCAGGATTTGTGGTTCCAAATGATCAAATTCTACTTAGAGCTCCAAGAAGAAACAACATGTATATGCTGGACATGAGCACAACTGCACCACTTAGTAATATAAGTTGCTTTGTCTCAAAAGATTCACTTGATGAATCATCTCTTTGGCATAGAAGAATTTGTCATGTAAACCTTAAAAACATGAATAAACTTGTCAAAAATAATTTAGTAACTGGTTTACCAACAAAGGAATTCATCTGTGTTGATAAACGTGTTGCATGCTTAAAAGGTAAGCAGCACAAAACATCTCACCATGCCAAAAAGATAAATTCTTTAACAACGGTCCTGCATCTGCTTCATATGGACTTGTTTGGCCCCACAAGTGTGAAAAGTATTGGTAGGAAGTCATATTGCTTGGTGGTTACTGATGATTTCTCTCGGTATACCTGGGTATTTTTCTTAAGTAACAAGGATGAAACTGTTGAGATCCTAAAGTCATTCATACTTAGGGTGGAGAATGAGAGTGACCACCATGTAAAAATAATAAGATCAGGGAACAGAATTGAAGAATCATGTTTTAAATTCTTTTTGTGAATCTAAAGGTATCACAAGACAATTCAGTGCTCCTAGAAATGCACAACAAAATGGTGTTGCTGAGAGAAGGAATAGGACACTAATTGAGGCTGCTAGAATTACGCTGTCTAATGCCAAACTTCCAATAAATTTTTGGGCAGAAGCAGTCAACACTGTCTGTTATGTCCAAAATAGAGTATTGGTAGTTAAGACACATGGTATGACTTCTTATGAAATTTGGCATAAGAGAAAGCCATTTATTGGGTTTCTAAAACCATTTGGATGTCAATGCACCATCTTGAATACTAAAGATCACTTAGCCAATAAAGTATACATCAATAAAGCTTCCAGAATTATTGAAGAGTCTGCAAATGTTCAGTTCAATGAACATACTATCAATAAGCCTGGGACTGGTCCTGATTGGCTATTTGATCTTGATAGCTTTACATCTGCATTTAATCTTGTGAAAGGGTATGTTCCAGAGTCACAGTCAACTGCCACAGACTCCTCCCAGTCCACAAGAGAAGAAGACTTTCGTATTGAACTGCCAATAGCTTCAAGACAAATCTTGGCAGAATCCACTTCAGCACATAATGATGTCTCTCAGTTTGAAACCATGAACACATCTCATGGTGTTTCTTTAAGTGATTCTACTTCAGTTCCAAGAAGTCAAGAAGAAGATGGGAGTCTTTTAAGTGAAACAAACACTCTGGAAACTACTTTTCCCAGAGAAAATCCTTCCACCACAGTCTAAACTTAGAATCCACAAGATATGCCAGAAATTCAGTTTGAGGTGGTACTTCATAACCTTGAGTCATGCAATCTGGATTTGGCTTCTCAGCTGGATGTAGTTCCAAGAACTCGGATTCACAACACTCATCCAGTTGAGAACATTATTGGTAATGTTGAAGAAGGAGTGAGAACAAGAAGCTCCATGCATGAAACAAACATTTGTTTGTTTTCTTGCTTTCTATCCCAAATAGAACCAAAGAAGGTTGCTGAGGCATTGAAAGACAACAGCTGGGTGGAAGCCATGCAAGAGGAACTTCTTCAGTTTGAAAGACAAGGAGTTTGAAAGATTTGCCCTTTACCCAAGGGAAAGTATGCCATTGGAACCAAATGGGTGTTCAGAAACAAGAGGTATGACAAAGGTGTTGTCATCAAGAATAAGGCAAGATTGGTGGTTGTCACACCCCGAGCCGGTGGGGTTGGATCGAAGTCCCCGTCGGGCGGAAGGTTCTCGGAGCGCGATATCGTGAATGATAATCGTGATGATCAGATTGTTTACATAGCATCAATGTTAAGAATAATTAAGCACAATAAAGCATTAACTAGGATTACAAAGTTAAATTATAAATATCAAGGTTTAGTAATTTAACTAAGTAAACCTATTCAAAAGAATCAAATATATCTATCTTGTATATGTACAAGATATCAAAAGAGATTTATATTGATCTCAAAAGACGAGCTTCTTCAAAAGTCAACTATGATCTATATCTGGTCATCCTAGTATGCAATCCTGAATCTTAGCTTAATCCTGTGGATCACCTGAGAAAGCATGTAAGAAAAACAAAGTCAACACAATGGTTGGTGAGTTCATGTAGTTTTTATGTAAAAATAGTTTGAAAAATCCTTTGAATAACAACCTTAACCTCACCATTAACCACCTATACGATCTGTTTCAGTATGCTTATATATAGGGGACAAGCCCCAGCCACCGTCCCACCACATACCGAACCACATGATATATTGTTCCTGATGATAATTAAGCGTCTCATCCTACCTGTTTGAATTAGATTACCCTGTAATTGTTTACCTTGATTCCCTGAATGACAACCTTAACCTCACCATTAACCACCTATACCATCTGTTTCAGTATGCTTATATATAGGGTATATGTAGGGGACAAGCCCCAGCAACCGTCCCACCACATACCGAACCACATGATATATTGTTCCTGATGATAATTAAGCGTCTCATCCTACCAGTTTGAATTAGATTACCCTGTAATTGTTTACCTTGATTCCCTGAATGACAACCTTAACCTCACTAACAACCACCTATATATGCTATCCAACCAAGTATGCTTATATATAGGGAATATGTAGGGGACAAGCCCCAGCCACCGTCCCACCACATACCGGGCTGCTTAACATATTGTTGTTAATGATAATTAAGCATTTCATTCCACTACCTTGATTCCATGACATATGATTCCTAGCATTTGTTTTCCCTGCACATGTTTACTTTGTTTCCCTCGAAATGACAACCTTAACCTCACTAACAACCACCTATGCTATCCAACCAAGTATGCTTATATATAGGGCATATGTAGGGGACAAGCCCCAGCCACCGTCCCACCACATACCGGGCTGCTTAACATATTGTTGTTAATGATAATTAAGCGTTTCACTCCACACTATTGATTCCCCAACGTATGAGTATTAAGTTTAAGAGGCACCATTATGGACAGTTGAAACCTTAAGGAATTCAACATCCATCCATAATGATCCTAAATATGACTTGTGACATGTTCTGATAGAGGAACCTTCAAGTTAACACAAAGTCAACTAGAAGAACCCAATCATTCTAGTCACTTGTCATAACCATGGGTGAATCAAGAAGAACACTAAATGACTAGTAGGGTTGACACACAGGTCAACACGCGGCGGCCAATCAGTTTGTCTTACATGACTCTGACAAAGAAGAACACTGATGACTAGTAGGGTGTGACACCTCGCAAATTCCAGGTCAACATCTATTTTATTTTAATAATAATGTATATTATTATTTCATACGTGGCACTAGAATAATTGTATTTAGTGTGACACGTGGCACAACAGACCAAACACACAGAAAGTTAGAGGAATTATCGCACAACTCTCGTACGTGTCTTGAATGACGAACGTTCGTGAACGGATCAAACCACAGTACACTTTCACTGCACTTAGGTCCTAGGAGATCTAAGATAAGTAGAACAACGCTCATATGTCGAGAAACGATGATCGTAATCGTTAGAAACGCGAAAATCGGTTCAAAACAACAAAAATAGGCTTATTGGGCTTCTCCGGAATCTGTCGCGGTACGCGAGGGATCAACAGGAGGACTTATAGCGATACGCGACAGGCATCGCGGGGGTTAGACTCCCGAAATCCGTCGCGCTACGCGAAGCTTCTCTTCACCATCCACCGCGGTACGCAACGGAGTCCTGACGACAAATCTTTATAAAATCAAGACCACCATGCCTATTAACACCACCCTCATCATTTCTCTAGTTCTACACACCAACTCTCGACTATTCCTCTCTGAAACACTTTGATTTGACCCTTGGGAAGCCATTGAAGACCTCCATTGAAGCTCCAAGCTTGAAGGTTTGAAGATTAAGAGCTTGAAGACCCATTGGAGCTCAAAACCACCATCACAACCATCTCATTCTTGCAAGAACCTGCTATCCAGAAACTTTTGAGGCCAAGAAATCACTATCTCAGGAGTTCTTGAAGCATTAGAAGGTAGTTATATACCCAAAACACACTTCCTTCACCTTTACACTCACATGCATGACTTAAACACACATGCAAGCACCCTTGATGCACATGCACGAATTTTAGTTCTGGGTTTGATGATGTTTACATGATATTTGATGATCTATGATGATTAGATGATGTATCTTTACATTCCATGATGATGTTGTTATGATAGGATGGTCATAGTAGCTAAAATAATGGTTTTAGCAACATGAATGTATGATCTAGGTGGTTTTACACGATTGTGGATATTGAAATGATGTTATGAGTGTTAATGATGATGATATGCAAGGTGTGAATGATTGATTTTGTCTATAAATGGTCATTGGGGATTATTGCTAAATATAGTAAATTAAATGTTATGAAGTTGTGATTTATGATGAAATGGCTTAATGCATGTGATTAGGTTCATAATTTATGTTCAAGGTGATGTTTATAAACTAAAATGATGGTTGTTGATGTAATAGAATGATTAGAAACATCAAATGTATGATTTTGTGAACATTTCTAAAAATATAAACTTTTATTATAAGTTTGTTAGGAATGATGAATTTGGAAGATGTTGTCCATTTAGTATGCTTAGTTAAACTTGCTATGATGTTAGATGATGTTGGTAATTAAACTTGGTGAAATGCGCTTATTTGTGCAACTTTCTATAAATAGTAACTTTTACGCGCAAAACATGTTAAACCGACTATGTATAACTATGTGCTTTGTGTTAACGTGCTCATTAGGATAAATATGCATATTAAAATAATCGGGTTATAATTTATTGCATGACTTGCCAAATTTAGAAGCCTTCCTGAAATAGAAACTTACTAAGAATAGTAAGTTTCCACACGAAAGTGACTTTGGAATCCGTACACATCACACGACACAATACCGCACATTACACGAACACTCGATCAAAAACCGTCACCAACGGGTCGTTAGGTCAAACACGGTCAACCCGACCCACATAACAACTTGGAAGTTGTTAGACACGAACACGGTTCTGTGAGACCCACATATATGCAAACACAAACTTACAACACCTATGTGATATAGGTAACTACTAGCCGGCGAGCTACACCGTTCTTGTAAGAACACGCACTTCTCAAACTCAGGTGAGTTTACGGCCCCACTTTTACTCATTAATTGTTTTGCTAAACTATTGGGGTGAGAATACTATGCAACTGTTTTAGATATATGACTGGTATGTTGTGAAAACCATTTTCGAGTGTAACTATTTTCGAGTGAAAACCATATCAGTCTTTGGATCGAAAGCTAATGTGGTCCGTTTGTTACTATGTGGGCTTGATTTGTAATTTGGGCTGAGAGGATTTAGGCTAATTTAAACCACTTGGGCTACCATGGTCGAATTGGGCTTTATAAGTTACGTGGGCCTAGTTTTAAGAGTTTGGGCCAATTGATTGGGCCTTGGTTTGGATCAAAAGACTATGGCCCAATTGATACATGTATGGGCCGATTATGGGTTTGCTAAAGATCCATGGGCCGTGGGTATATGGGGCCAAGTAATTAAGTTGGGCCAAGGCAGTCCTGTTGGGCCGAATGAGTTATAAGGCCCATTGTGTGTGAATCAAAATAAAACCCGAGTGGGCCGACTAGGAAATTCACATGGGCCAAGCTAATTGAGCTGCTTAAAACTTGCGGGGCCAAAGCTGTAACAATGGGCAGAAAGCGTGACCCAAAGAATCAAAATATTCATCCCCCCCGCCTCGGTGTGGTGCATAGCCGCACAGGTAAGCGAACCCTGGCTAGGGTTCGTCTCCCATTATGGACCAAGGTTCGGCAGACATGTTGATGGTTCGTGAGTATCACCAAGGTTCGGGAGACCTGGGTTCGCAGCCGAAGGTTCGGTTATACTTAGACAGAAGGTTCGCAGACGCCGGAAGGTTCGGGAAAGGAACATGCAAGTTCGGCGGTCATGGGGGTTCGCTCATGCACAAGGGTTCGGCCAAAGTGTATAGGTTCGTTTGCTTGTGGGTTCGGTGATGGTTCGTGGGGCTCCAAAGGGTTCGGCTGACTGCTAGGGATAGCAGGTTCGGCTTACCTGGGCATGTAGGGTTTGGCCAGGGTTGCGCCTCACGAACCCTGGTTCAGCTCATCATCTTCTTCGAACCAACCAGTTCCAACTCCTTTTCTAGGTTTGTCTCGTGCTGTGGTAGGTTGCTAATGGTGCGAGACTAGAAATGGTGGTGCAAGGAACCGGCTAAGGTTAGTGTAACAACAATGAAAGTAAAAACCCTATTTTCCTGAATCTTTGAGGCTTCATACCTGAAAAATGGCCAGATAAGAGCTCCGATCTGCTGTACTTTCTTGTAGAGGGAGTCGAGAACTTCGCGTGGACACCAAGAGCACAAGAATTGGCCAAGAAACGAAGGAGATAAATGGATTTGAAGCTTGTAAATGGTGATGAAGATGAAATCCGAAAATTTCAAGAAGAAGAAGAAATATGGTGGTGAAAATGAAAGAAATGGGCTCATTTGGCCTTTAAATACCCCGGGGGTATTCGGGCTCGTTTCGGTTGTTCGGTTCTCGTTTCCGTTGCGTTTCCGGATCGTTACGCGTGTTTTCTCGTAATTTAAACGAAAGATTTATTTTAATTGTTTGGAAGTTGTTTATTTCTAATAATGTGTTTAAATAATATTTTCTTGAATTATCTGTCGTAATATATTATTTTTACGCGTTACGTTAATTGTTTCGCGAGTTTACGTATTTCAAATTGAAATTAGTTTCTTGTTAATTAATTTATGTTGAGTTTCAAAATTGTAAAACAGGAAATATTATATTTCCTTAAGTTTATTTTCGTTCGATTCGTCTTCGTTTTCGTTTCGTCAGAAAACTTCACTTACGCGCGTTTTCGTACAGAGCGCTAACTGTACGAACACAATCGTACGTTTCACTTTCTGATTTTGTTTTCTACTTTTCAGTCATCGTTTCAGATCGTCAAACCATCTGATCTATTCGTACAGATCGTCACCTATGCGAATAATTCGTCGGTTTAGCATTCCGTAACAACAACTGTTATGGTTTTGTTCTGTTTATTCTCACATACGTCTATATATAATAATAACAAATCAAACATGTCTGTATCTGTTCATCGTTGTCTGATGTGTTTCTGACTGTTTAAACCATATGATTTAAATCAGAATTTCAGAAACATCGTGTAATAGTTTATGTTCATCATCGAATGTTAATAGCTTCTAAGTATTTCTACTCGATTGTGTCTGAGTTACTGTACAGATTACTATTCCGGTAACGATTCTGGCACAGATGTTACAGTGGTTCAAGGGTATACTCAAGAAGAAGGCATAGTTTATGATGAAGTTGTTGCAAGAATTCAAGCAATTAGAATATTTTTAGCCTTTGCAGCTGCCAAGAACTTCAAAGTGTTTCAAATGGATGTGAAGAATGCCTTTCTATATGGAAGAATTGATGAAGAGGTGTATGTGTGTCAGCCTCCTGGATTTGAGGATCTAAGGTTTCCTGATCATGTCTGTAAGCTTGACAAGGCTTTATATGAGCTGCATCAAGCTCCCAGAAAATGGTATGAAACTTTGTCTTCTTTTCTATTGGCTAACCACTTCAAGAGTGGAACAATTGATAAGATTCTCTTCTTCAAGAAGTCCAATCAACATATCATGTTAGTGCAAATCTATGTTAATGACATTATCTTTGGCTCAACTGATGAATCTCTCTGCAATGACTTTGAATCACTGATGAAGTCAAAGTTTGAAATGAGTTCAATGGGAAAACTCACATTCTTTCTTGGACTTCAAGTGAAACAAACTCCTACGGGGATTTTTATTAGTCAATCAAAATATGTCAAAGACATTCTTGAAAGATTCAAGCTGAGTGATTGTAAAGCTCTAGGTACTCCAATGTCTAAGACAACATCTCTTAGCTCTGACCTTGAGGGGGATGATGTTGATCAACATCAATACAGAGCAATGATTGGTTCTTTGATGTATCTCATAGCAAGCAGGCCTGATATAATATTTGCAACCTGCTTGTGTATAAGATTTCAGGCTAATCCCAAAGTTTCACACATGCTTGCTGTGAAAAGAATTTTTAGATACCTTAAAGGAGCACTTGGCCTAGGTTTATGGTATCCTAGAAATGAAGATTTTCAGTTCATGGCTTATACTGACAATGATTATGGAGGTTGTAACATTAGCAAGAAATCCACATCAGGAGGATGTCAATTTCTTGGATCCAGAATTGTGTATCGGCAATGCAAGAAACAATCATGTGTTTCTACCTCTACTGCAAAGGCAGAATACATAGCTGCTTCTAGTTGTTGTGCACAAGTTATATGGATTCAAAACCAGATGAAGGATTATGGAGTATAGTTGTTCAACACTCCTATTCAGATAGACAATTCTAGTGCAATCTCCATCACCAATAATCCTGTCAAGCACTCAAAGACCAAGCACATTGATATCAGGTATCACTTTATCAGAGATTGTGCAGAGAAGAAGTTGATTCATCTAGTTAAAGTTGATACAGAACACAATTTGGCTGATCTTTTCACCAAGGCATTTGATGAAGGAAGATTCAGGTATTTAATAACAGCCATTGTCATGATTAACTTTGAGTAAATGAATTAATAAGGAATGGATAATTCTTTGGAAGATAAACTTAAAGTATCTTCTGATGAGTAAATACTCTTTAGAAGATAGTTTATGTCTTCGGAAGCATTATTCCTTCATTATATCGGAAGATGTCACACTTCAGAAGATAACTTTCCTTCTGAAGTATTATACTTCCGATACATTATAACTTCAGAAGCAAAATCTTCTAAACCTGCTATTCAGAAGAAGATATCTTCCGAAGAACAATTCTTCTGATAAACTTATCTAAGTCTTCAGAAGATACACTCCCGATGATATTCATGTATATGCTTCGGAAGTAAGTATCTTCCGAAGAACTTCTTTGGTCTCTTGAACTACTTCCGATGACTAATTCTCTCGGAAACAAATCTATCCTTAGCCAATTTTGAATAATAAATGAGCTGTCTCCGGAAGACCTTTTTCTGATATCCGGATCTCAAAATTTAACGTGCTTCTATATTAAATGCTGACATCCGAAGGTATAAAAGGTCTCCCGCTCATTCACCTTCTCTCACCGTTTCATTTCGATTTGCTTATTTCTTTCTCTCCAAATTTAACCTAAAAACCGTCGATCGCCATGGATCTTCTCCCATTCAAACCTGCTCATAATCTACTTGCGGAGTTATCAGCGGAACATGATGCTGATTTCGCGCCGATCGTCTCCTTTCTTCAAAGGAGCAGGTATTCTTTCGCCCTGACTGTTCAGCCCATGGTGTATGAATCTCATCACCAACAATTTTGGGCTTCCTGTTCAGTTTCTTCATCTACCAATGGTCGGATTTTGCATGCCACCATTGATGCTCATCCCATTTCTATCACAGTGGAGACCATCTGTCGGCATCTTCAACTTTGTGATGCCGGGGAAAGGGTCTCATTCACTAAGGATGAGGTAGAATTGAACTTCAGGTCCATGGGGTACGAAGGTCCTCTCCCTTCAACAACTTATTTGAAGGGTAGAGTGTCCTATAATTATAAGTACCTCACACATTTATTTCTGCATTGTCTTTCTAATAAGACAAGTGGTTGGGATCAAGTTCCATCTGACTTAGCTTCGGCTATTCATGGCTTGGTCTCAATCCAACTTTTTAACTTTTCTGCTTTTATTTTCAATAATTTGGTTGACAATATTTCGTCAACAAAGAAATTTTGTATGTATCCTAAGTTTTTGCAGTATATATTTTATGGTGAGTTGGGCTCTATCCTCTCACTAACTGGGAATACATACAAAATCCCCTTGGTCTCTTCCAAGGTTTTTGTGCAATTGAAGAAGAAGAGTGCCCTGTTTTCTGGGAACTTCACTCCTCTTCTTCCTTCTATGGAGTTACCTACTCCAGAAGGTGACAACTCTGTTGCACCCACAGATGCAGAACCCACACCTTCCACTTCTGTTCCTCACCCCATCAAAATCACCTACAAATGTCGTCGAACCCTTGAACAACTCTCTACAGCTATTCAGGCCCCTTCTTCTGAACCCATCAAGAAAAAGGTGAAAAGAACTACCAAGGGCACAGTTCCACCTAAGGTGAAAGCCACACCTATTTTTATTCCACAAGTTCTTCCTCTAGAACTTGTGGTTGCCCTTAACCAGCTTGACAGCCCTCAGAGTATGTTACAAAACATACCTGGGAATATCCGAAGGTATGCCCCTATTATTGAGTCTGCTTCTAATGAAGCAACTCCATTAGATCAGAGACTGTCTCCCAAGTCTCCAGGTTCCTACCACCCAGAAATGTCCCCCACCCATACTATCACCCAGGCTCAAGGAACCTCTGCTATAGCTGTGGAGGAACCACTCTCTTCTACTACCCAAACACTTATGAGAGTGGTGACACAACTACAAGCCAGGTTCCCTGACCCAGAGCCTACCACATCAGAGGTTGATCCCAGGAGTTTAGAAGGGGTCAATGTAGATGAGGCTGCCACTACTGTTGATCCTAATCAGGATCCTCAGGCCAGTGGTACAGGAACTAGGACCTCACCTGCGGCAACCCACACTGGGGAGGACTTCTTTGAAGCCCTTCTCAGTGAAGGGAATCCAGGGTGTCAAGAAACCATAGCTGGTGGTGGAGATGCAGGAGCCAGGCTCAGGACTCCATCGCCCAATGACTCCACTCATGTGGATGAGGGCACCACCTCACATGAATTGACGGCCACAATAACAACCCTCTAGGCCAGGGTAGCTCACCTGGAAGCTGAGGTTGCTACCCTACGGCCGGAGGTCCAAGCCAAAGAAGCCACAATCTTGGACCTCAGGATGCGCCCCCCAATGATCCTTCAACCCTTTCATCCTGATCCTGTTACTACTGTCTTTGTCTCCCTTGATGCTACCAAAAAGGGGGAGAAGGTACAATCTGCAGGGTTAGGACCAGAAGCAAGAGAAGAGGAAGGTGCACAAGATGCCAACCCATTCATAGTCACCTTGACAAATGAATAGGATGACTTCTTGGGCACTTACTTCCATGATTCCTCTACATCCTCTTCCTCTTCTTCTGATGCTACAGAGGCTGCCAAATAGACAGAACAAGAGCCTACAACAACAAATGTCTCTATGGAGTATAAGTCTCCTGCTAAGACTCAACAGTCCCCTTTTGGGACTAAGTCTCCTCCTGAGACTACAGCCCAGGTTTCCATAGAGGATACTACTCAAGAAGAACAACTAATCTCCATGGAACATGTGTCCCCTTTTGGGACAAAGGCTGCTGAAGACCTCTCCTCCATTCCTGAGCACTCTGTGGATGCTGATAAGGAGTCAACCAAGATGGTTGGTCAACCGGAGGGGGAGTGAATGCTAAGGTTAACTTCGAAGCTGCAGCTGCTTCCGAAGGCCCAGTCGTTCTTGATGATTCCTCCACAGAAGAGCTATTTGCCAATGAACCAGCTAGTGAGGCTACAGGATCCATCTCCTCTGGGGCAAAAGCAATGGACAAAGGAAAAAGAAATCTGACTCCAGAGGAAGAAGCAGAACAGGAGGAGAGGAGACCAAAGAAGAAGAAGGGCCGACCAGACACTTCTCTGGATGAAGAGCGGATCAGACTCTCTGCTCTCCTTGAGAAGAAGGGATATGATTTTGATGAAGTGTTGCTCTGGCTATATAACCTCTCATTGTAATTAGTTTAAGTGATTGTCTGCTTGTAACTTATATACTTTGAGAGAAATATATCTTTGAGCTTGAATTTACTCTTGTGTTCTTATTGTCATTCAAAGATTATTTGTTCACCATTGAGTGTTTGTGAGATCTCTCTAATAGATATTCCGCATCTGTTAGATTGAAAGAGAGAAATACTTGAGAAGTGTTGTTTGAAGTAAACAACTCGATCCAACAGAGTTTTATGTCAGAATCTCGAAATATTAACAGTTGCTAAAAATTTTGATATTTGCATGCAATTTCTTTATTTAATAAATAGAAAGGAAAAAAAAAGTTGAATTGTTGTTTCAAAAAGCATTCAGTTTAGTTTTAAAGGCTTGGATGTTGATGTTATAAAAAATCTGAAACAGGTGGTAGTGGTTGTTTTTGTAACGTATTAAATTCCTATTAAAGTTATTATATTTATGTCACTAGAAACAATGTTAACTATTTATAACTGTATGGATATGAATGCACCCAAACTAGCATGGACACAAAGGGCGATGCACGAGACGTTAAGACATAAAAACAATATTGGGTAGACATAAAATTATCGTGTATGCTTTTCCATACCCTCGTTTAATAAAATGTAAAAACGAATTGACTTGTTAAGTGACATGTTAACACAATCAATGATATGTTAAATAATCTATTAAAGGACCCTAATGAACTAGGGTTAGATAATTAGAAATTTAGAAGACAATAGGCCACCCACTTATTTTATTATATTATTTATTTCAAAATTTTAAATTATAAACATGTTATAACAGGTTAAGGGGCTTTACATATATTTAGACACAAAAAGTAACATGTCTTAAAATGCTAACTAGATTGTTTTAGGCACGAAACATATTAAAGGTAAACATGAAACATATTAGAGTCTTGTTATGTCGTGTTAACGTGTACGTGTCTGAAATTGTGAGGCCTATAGTAAGCTTACACAAATAGCATTTTTCATGAACTTAATAATTTAATGAAATTTTAATTCAAAAACATTGCATGTGAAACATCTCATGGAACCACAAAACGACAATCACATATATTAATTTCCTGAAAGCGATTGATCGAGTTTGGCCAACTAGTTAATTATGTTATTGCTTTTTTTTTTTTGTATTCTTGTAAACATATAATTTATTTATACTAGTAAAATATCTGCATGATGCAGCGGGAAACACGAATTTTAAGTTGGTGATATTAAAGGTTTGCATTGTTTATTTTTGAGTCATAATCATAACAAAAACAATTTTTTTTAAATTAATAGTTAATTAAAGTGACTTTAACTTATTCCATGAAAGATCTAATGTACCAAAAATGTCAAGAAGTGATTCATTTGTTTTGAGAAGCTTTATTTTATAATCACTCTACTTCACTTCAATTCTTAAAGAACCAATGTGAAACAAAGTTAAAACAAAAAAAACATTTTGATTAGATTTAAAAGCTTATACCATATGCCGTAAAAGTTGTAAAACTCTTAATTTTAAGAGATTTTAGCAAATTATTATTTTATCCACAAATTATTATTGTAAAATAATTTAAGCAAACATTTTGAAACAAAGACATCCAATATTTTAATCGTCTACTAATTTAACGTTCTATGGCATGCACCCAAACCCACCACAGGATAAAACCTATAACTAGGTAAACATCTTCCCTTATATCAGCAAATATGCCTTAATTTAAATTCAAACTTAATACCTTTTATAAAAAAATTCAGAGGATAACCAAAGAATGAAGGTAACTTGCAGTTTTTTAAATCGTTAGGTATTCCTAAGTAAGTACATGATTTTTTTTGAACGGTGAATGTCTCAATCGTGTAAACTGTTGGATCGGGTTGTTTAACCTAAACAACAATTCACAAGTCTTTCTCTAATACAATCAAACAGATGCGGAAAGTCTGTTAGAAGGATCGCACAAACACTCAAATGATGAACAAATAATCTTTGACTAGCAATAAGAACACAAGAGTAAATTCAAGCTCAAAGATATATTTCTCTCAAAGTATTACAAGTGTAAAACAACAAGCACCGACTCAAGCACAGACTCACTGCTTATGCGGTTTACAATGAGAGGTTATATAGCCAAGGCTACAACCGTATACTCTTAGGAATACAAGTTGGGTATACTAGACAATACATAAAGTAAAGCTTATTCTAGTATGTTGAGTGTCTTAACAGGCTAAGACACTCAGTCACAATCATTACATTAATAGACATTGACTTTACAAAAGACTAGCTAAATACAAAAGACATTTAATGTTGTTGATCTTCAAGGCTTCAGATAATCTTTTGCATTTAATGTTGCTGAGGAGAAGTAAGGTGCTTTTTCTGACTCTAGGTATGCTGCCTTTGTCTTTACTCGGATCAGCATGTCTTGTGTCAGTCCCTTTTGTACTATGAGAGTACTCAGCTACAGTCTTTAATAAAGGAATAATATTAGAAGTCTTTGTCTACTGAGGAAGCTGCTGAGGAATGTCTTCGGAAGTTCTTGTTCTTCAGAAGCTTCAAGTCTTCGGAAGCTTTGAATCTCCTAAGTGTTGAGCCTTCCGAAGCAGTTATCTTGTACAACCTTCCGTAGGAGTAAGTTATCCTTCGGAATTGCTTCCGAAGAGTAACTTCTTCCTTCCGAAGGGTGTTAGTCTTTGTAGCACTTATACTTAGACAAAATGAGAAGTTTGGTGAGCATCAGTCTTTATTAGTCTTTACAATCTCCCCCTAGGAGGATGCTACCAAAACTTCTGAGGCACCCTCCTCACTGTCCTTTCTCCCCTAAGGACCTGAGCCCTTGCCTTTACCCATCTGATAGCTACTCTCCCATCTGATCCATTATCTGGATTGTTGAGAGGAAGCTTTTCTAGGTCAGAGACATAGGGCTTTGCTAATACCATCAGCAGAACCAGATTGAGAAGCTTGATTTGTCCATTGAAGTTCATGAGAATAAAGATCTTTTCTTGTGCATTGAAGCTCCATTTAACTAAGGGAATGTACAGGTGCTCATGCATTAACCCCTGTATATCTCTAAGATCTTCTTCTGGTTGTGTGGCTTCTGGTGTGGCTTCTGGTTTTGAGGGTGTTGAGTCAGGCTCAGAGATAGAGGTAATGGTAGTGGTTATCGTTGTCTTAGTTCTTCTTGCTATGCTCTTTTTTCTTGTTATTCTTGGTCTTTCTTGAGCAATGGCTTCATTCCTCTGTTCTCTGGCCTGTTGATCCTCCACATTGGATCCCACTGCACCTTCTGTTCTTGCAGTGGGCTCTGGGCCTGCAGCCTCAGTTCTTGGAGGACTTGATCTCCTATCATCTGCCATAGATTGTCTCTCAGGATCTGGGACTGTTGTTTGAGTAGTCTTTTTGGCTACCTTTCCCTTTCTTATTCTGATCACTGAAGAGATTGGCATGTTATCCATTGAGGGGCTAGATGGAGGAGATGCTTGTTCTTCTTTAGGGTCTATTGGAAACATGTTGGGGAACATAGCTTTTGTTGCTTCCCCACACATGACTTCCTCACCCTCTAAGATCCCTGCACCAGAGATAGGGATTTCTATTGCTACTCCCCCTGAACCCAAGCCTAGATTCAGACTGGCTCTCTGTGCTTGGATCTGCTCCAATGGCAGCAACTCACCTTTGGCAATCTTCGCTTTTATTTCTCTTAAGTGCATATCCATGGTTGAGTTCTTCATTGGGCCTAGCTGCCGAGCATGGAAGCCATATTGAAGCAGGATAGCTTTCATTCTGTTCCTGTAAGCATCCTCCTTTTGTTTCTTGGTTAGCTTCACTTTGGCTTTGGATGCAGCAGTTGCCTGTTCTTGCTGCTGCACCTTATCCAGCTCAGCAACCATCTGAGGCACCGACCAGAGGAACACTTCATCAAAGTCGTATCCTTTTTCTTCAAGAAGAGCACAGAGTCTGATGTGCTCTTCATCCCTAGAAGTGTCTGGTCGGCCCTTAGTCTTCTTTGGTCTCCTCTCCACCTGTTCAGCTTCCTCCTCTGGGGTTAGTTTTCTTTTTCCTTTGTCATCAACAGTTACTTTTGCCCCAGAGGAAATGTCTCATGTTGCCTCACCAGCGGGTTCATCGGCATATAGCTCCTCTGTGGAGGAATCATCAAGTATGACTGGGCCTTCGGAAACAGTTGCAGCTTCGGAGTTAACCTTAGCATTCACTGCCCCCTCCGGTTGACCAACTACCTTATATGATTCCTTATTAGTCTCCACAGAGTGCTCAGGAATGGAGGAGAGGTCTTTAGCAGCTTCTGTCCTAGAAGAGGACACATGTTCCATGGAGATAGGTTGTTCCTGAGTGGTTTTCTCCATGGTAGCCTGAGCTGCAGTCTCAGAAGGAGACTTAGTCCCAATAGGGGACTGTTGAGTCCCAGCAGGGAACTTAGGCTCCAAAAAACATTTGTTGTTATGACTTCTTGCTCTGTTTCTTTGGCAGCCTCTGTTGCCTCAGAAGAAGAGGAAGAGGAAGTGATGGAGTCATGGAAGTAAGTGCTCAAAAATTCATCCCATTCATTCGTCAAAATGACCAATGATGGGTTGGATTTTTGAGCAACCTCCTCTTCTCTTACTTCTGGTCCTGACCCTGCTGATGGCACCTTCTCCCTTTTTTGGTAGCATCAGGGGAAGCAAAGGTAGTAGTAGCAGGATCAGGATAGAAGGGTGTACAGATGATGGGGGGACGTTTCTGGAGATCCAAGATGGTAGCTTCTTTAGCTTGGACCTCCAACCTCAGGGTAGCCACTTCAGCTTCAAGAGAAGCTACCCTGGCCTGAAGTATAGAGATGGTAACCGTCAATTCCTGTATTTTGGTGCCCTTATCTACCTGAGTAGAATCATGGGGCGATGGAGTCCTGAGCCCAGCTCCTGCACCTCCACCACCAGATGTGGTTTCTTGGCGCCCTGGATTCCCTTCATTGAGAAGGGCTTCAAGGAAGTCCTCCCCAACATAGGTTGCCGCAGGTGAGGTCCTAGTGCCTGTACCACTGTCCTGTGGATCTTGATTAAGATCAACAGTAGTGGCAGCCTCACCTGCATTGACCCCTTCAAAACTACTGGGGCCAACCTCTGAAATAATAGGCTCTGGGTCAGGGAACCTAGATTTTAACTGTGTCACCACTCTCATTAGAGTTTGGGTAATAGGAGAGAGTGGTTCCCCCACAGCTACAACAGAGGTTCCTTGAGCCTGGGTAGTAGTATGGGTGGGGGGTGTCACACCCCCAAATTTCAACTAACGGAATCATACCGTTTAGGGTGTGACAAACCAGGATCTCAGGCATTAGACATAACGAAAGACCTCTATATGCTTTTAATCATAATTCAGTTTTAATTTGTAAAATCAGAGTTTAACTTTTGCGGAAGCGTTTGAAAATTAATAACAAAGTGTAACAGTTGTAAAACCATAAATACAATGTTCAATGTTGTAAATCAATAATCAATATAAACTGTATGCATGAGACTCAACGTCCTAGTCCCTGCTTGTCCTTGCTTGTGCCTTAGTGTCCTGAGAAAACATGTAAATCAAGTCAACACAAAGGTTGGTGCATACACAGGTTTCTATGAGTAATCGCAAATGTTTGAATCAATTGTTTGAACAAGCTGTTTGTAAATAATGTTTGCAGATCACATAATCACACATTGCATAGTCATGATAGCTAGTCATTGTACTATTTACATAAGCAGTCGACACCGAAACTGACTGTTAAATTGTTGATTGCCTTTCCGCTATTGTCTAGCACAAACAATAGTAATGTGTTTTGGCTAGTCAAACACTTGCGTAGATCCCATCTACCAAGTGAGGTTTGTTAAACCTAATAGATCTATTTCCAACTACCACGCTTTGCACTACGGCAAACTAAACGGTTCGATATGTAAGGACTTGTAATGCTATGTTCGCACTTAATGTAAACAGCTAACTCATGCAAGTGATATGTATCTAAAATGTTTGTTGCACATGTTTTCTCCCCCAAAACAGTTAAAATAAGAAAAGGGGCCGTGTACGCACCTTTGAATGTGGGTAGAATGATCAAACACACGTGAAATCGCGTAAACTGTCTTCTACGAGAAATCTGTGTTTCAACAATAACTTAGTGTTATTCGGAATGTCGTTTTGTGTTTGTGATCGCATACGTGTCAACACACGTATGTTAGATTGTTATAAACGTATATACGTATGTACGTGTGTCTTTGAAATCGTTTAATTAAACCGTGTAAGTATATATATACGATTTAATTATAATATGCGTAATTATACGCAATTATGGTTCCGAATAAAAATATGAATTTTATCGTTTCATATTGTTCGTAACTTTATTATGGTTCCAACGTAATTCGAATGGCTTGAATCGGAGTTAAAACGAATGAGTTATGGATCAAAACTCAAAAATGGTTTTTAATTACAAAAACGGTTGAAGCTGGGTTCGAGCCCGTGACCTCCAACTCCAAACACCCACAAACTACCATCTAAGCCCACTAATTATTTGTGATAAAAGGCCCAATTAATTGTTTTAAGCCTTTAAAAATTCGGTTCCCTTTTGTTAGCCTTGACCGAACCCAATGGGTTCCAATTAACCCTCGATTCAAATCCAATCGAGCTCACCACCTTAGGGTTTTCGTTCCATGGTTTTAGGCGACTTTACAGGTGGTTGTAATTTTGAAAATAGATCATCATTATCTGCTTATTTGGGTGTACACATGTTCAAACTCAATGTTTAACATCCTGTGATCAATTGAATCAAATTCTTTTATGTTAATCCTCGAATTCATAGGGCTTTTCATCTTTATGTTAAAACGAAACTATCTGAAAAGTTTAATTTGATTTTAAATTAACACAAGGTCTGAATTCATCTTATTCGTGGGTTCGAACGAGGTTATCCCATCCCATGGTTTAAACTTGTTCAATTCGATTACATTAGATTTCAAATCCATGGGTCTTTCACTGAAAAGTGATTTTCGAAACCATCTGTGATGTTTTATTTCATTTTCAGGTTCGTTGGACTCGAAACCCCCAAAACTTAATTTGTTAAGAACCCTAAAACTAGTTATCATATGATTCGTTATAATCATACGAAATTGACAATGGTTTTTCAATAAAATGAGAGTTCCGAATCTCTCTGTAGTACTTAATTTGATTAAAAAGTTCAATTGATTCTAAAACCCCAATCGTTTTATGTCATGAACCCTAGAATTCGTTCTCATACAATTCGTTGTTATATATCAACATTATCATAGGGGTTTTGTTAATCGGCACTTTATGAAACTGATGATACCATTTAATTTGATTTCTAAACACGTTTCAATAGAAAACCCCAAATATGTTTCAAAGATAAACCCTAGAATTAGAAATCAGTTAATTCGTTATTGTTTGTTAAAATTAACATAGGGATTTCATTAAAATGAGGTTTTCGAAACTCTCTGTATAATTTAATTTGATTTTCAAGTTCATTTGATTCGAAACTCCCAAATCGTTTTTCCTCAAGAACCCTAGAAATCGAATTCTTGAATTTCGTTGTTAAAACCCAAAATTAACTTAGGGTTATGTCTAGTCGGTTGTTTTAGGTTATGTATGAGTAAGTTTTTACCTGGTTTGATGTTGGATGAGTAGCGATTGACTTTGGGCTTGAGTTCGGCTAACCCCACGACCAAATTCTTCTTCCTAGACTTCTGTGATCGAATTGTTGAATGTAGAAGAAGCTAATAGTGCCGACTAGAGGTTCTGAAGTTTCAATTTTGTGAATTATGGTCGAAGTATGCGGATTTGATAGTGTAAAGCTACGGTTTCGAATGTTGGTTTCATTTCTTGATTAATTTCGATGATTAATGACCTAGTAACGCATGATAACCGTTAATGATCATTAATATGAGTTATTTGAATGGTTAATTTGATTCATTTCAGTGAGTTAATGTGAGTTTCAATTTCCATCAAGATTTTACACGAAATTTGACTTCTAAAAGTCAAATACCCTAATTTGATGATATTACAACTATAATCCTTATAGTTTTAATGTTTCTAGACCCATTTTGTTCAATTTTGGTCCTTTTAGTTTGACATTGTATTATTCCTTACAATTTCTGTTAGTTTTGAGTTAACGGGGTTAATCTGGAATGTCGGATTGTCACAGGGGGCATTTATGGGTGATAATAACTTGGAGACCTGGGAGACAGTCTCTGATCTAGTGGAGTTGCTTCATCTGAAGCAGACTCAATAATGGGGTTATCCCTTCGAATATTCTCAGATATGTTTTGTGACATAATCTGAGGGCTTTCAGGCTGGTTAAGGGCAGCCACAGGTTCCAGAGGAAGAACCTGTGGAGAGATAACAGGTGTGGCTTGCACCTTAGGTGGAACTGTGCCCTTTGCAGTTCTCTTCACCTTTTTCTTGATGGGTTTAGAGGAAGGGGCCTGAGCAGCTGTAGAGAGCTGCACAGGGGTTCGTTTGCGTTTGTATGTGATCTTTATGGGATGAGGAACAGAAATGGAAGGTGTGGGTTCAACATCTGTGAGTGTAACAAAGCTGTCACCATCTGGAGCAGGTAACTCCATAGAGGAAAGAAGAGGAGTGAAATTTCCAGAGAACTGGGCACTCTTCTTCTTTAACTGCACAAAAACCTTGGAAGATACCAAGGGTATTTTGTATGTATTCCCAGTTAGGGAGAGGGAGTTCCCCAACTCCCCATAAAAGATCTGTTGCAAAAACCTGGGATACATACAAAATTTCTTTGGTGACGAAATATTGTCAACCAAATTATTAAAAATAAAAGCAGAAAAGTTAAAGAGTTGGTTGGAGACCAAGCCACGAATAGCCGAGGCTAAGTCCGATGGAACTTGATCCCAACCACCTGTTTTATTAGAAAGACAGTGCAAAAACAAATGTATGAGGTACTTGTAATTATAGGACACTCTACCCTTCAAATAAGTTGTTGAAGGGAGAGGACCTTCGTACCCCATGGACCTGAAGGTCACTGCTACCTCATCCTTAGTGAATGAGACCCTTCCCCCGGCATCACACAGTTGAAGATGCCGACAGATGGTCTCCACTGTGATAGAAATGGGATGAGCATCAATGGTGGCAAGAAGAGTCTGACCATTGGGAGAAGAGGAAATAGAACAAGAAGCCCAAAATTGTTGGTGATGAGATTCATACACCATGGGCTGAATGGTAAGAGCATGAAAATACCTGCTTCTTTTAAGAAAGGAGACGATTGGTGCGAAGTCAGCATCATGCTCTGCTGATAACTCCGCAGGTAAGTTGTGAGCAGGTTTAAATGCAAGAAGAGCCATTTTGATCGGAGGTTTTTTAGGTTACGACTTGAGAGAAAAGTGAAAATCAATTTTGAAGTGAAACGGTGAGAGAAGATGAATGAGCGGGAGACCTTTTATACATTCGGATGTCAGCATTTAATATATGGACACATTAAATTTGAGATCCGGATGTCAGAAAAAGGTCTTCCGATGACAGCTGGTTTCACAATAAATGGCCGAATATTTGCTAAGGGCTAAGTTGCTTCCGAAGACGTGGCTTTCAGAAGGAGTTCATGAGACCAAAAAGTATTTCAGAAGAGATTTGCTTCCGAAGTATAAAATTTATACCATTGGAAGCACTGCTTCTGAAGTGTTAGAACATCAGAAGCAATGGTTAGGAAGTATAAAAATGAATACATCGGAAGCACTGCTTCTGAAGTGTTAGATAAAATCATCAGCCAAAATGTTCTTCGGAAGACACTTTCTTCTGAAGAATACCTTCAGAAGACTAAGCTTCAGAAGTGAATGTATCGGAAGAGTATTACTTCAGAAGGTAATTTAGCTTCTGAAGTGTGAGAACTTCCGACTAAGGAAGAAATAATGCTTCCGAAGACGTAACCTATCTTCTGATGAGTTAAGTTTATCTTTCGAAGACATATTCATTCCTTATTTATTCATTTATTCAAAGTTAATCATACCAATGGCTGTTATTAAATACCTGAATCTTCCTTCATCAAATGCCTTGGTGAAAAGATCAACCAAATTGTGTTCTGAATCAACTTTGACTAGATGAATTAACTTCTTCTCTGCACAATCTCTGATGAAGTGATATCTGATGTCAATGTGCTTGGTCTTGGAATGCTTGACAGGATTATTGGTGATGGAGATTACACTGGAATTATCTATCTGAATAGGAGTATTGAACAGCTCTACTCCATAATCCTTCATCTGATTTTGAATCCAGATAACTTGTGCACAGCAGCTAGAAGCAGCTATGTATTCTGCCTCTGAAGTAGAGGTAGACACACATGATTGTTTCTTGCATTTCCAAGACACAATTCTGGATCAAAGAAATTGACATCCTCCTGATGTGGATTTTTTACTAATGTTGCAACCCCCATAATCACTGTCAGTGTAAGCCATGAACTGAAAGTCTTCATTTCTAGGATACCATAATCCCAGACCTGGTGCTCCTTTGAGGTACCTAAAAATTCTTTTCACAACAAGCATGTGTGAAACTTTGGAATTGGCCTGAAATCTTGCACACAAGCAAGTTGCAAACATTATATCAGGCCTGCTTGCTGTGAGATACATCAAAGAGCCTATCATTGCCCTGTACTGGTGTTGATCAACATCCTCACCCTCAAGATCAGGGCTAAGAGATGTTGTCTTGGACATAGGAGTTCCTAGTGTTTTGCAATCAAAAAGTTTGAATCTTTCAAGAATGTCCTTGACATATTTTGATTGACTAATAAAAATCCCTGTAAGAGTTTGTTTCACCTGTAGTCCAAGAAAGAAGGTGAGTTCTCCCATTGAACTCATTTCAAACTTGGACTTCATCAGTGATTCAAAGTCCTTGCAGAGAGATTCATTAGTGGAACCAAAGATAATATCATCAACATAGATCTGTACTAGCATGATATGTTGATTTGACTTCTTGAAAAAGAGAGTTTTATCAATTGTTCCTCTCTTGAAATTGTTAGACAGTAGAAAGGAGGACAAAGTTTCATACCATTTTCTAGGAGCTTGATGCAGCCCATAGAGAGCCTTATCAAGCTTACAGACATGATCAGGAAACTTTGGATCTTCAAATCCAGGAGGCTGACACACATAAACCTCCTCATCAATTTTTCCATAGAGAAATGCACTTTTCACATCCATCTGAAAAACTTTAAAGTTCTTGGCAGTTGCAAAAGCTAAGAATATTCTAATGGCTTCAATTCTTGCAACTGGAGCAAAAACTTCATCATAATCTATGCCTTCTTCCTGAGTATATCATTGAACCACTAGCCTTGCTTTGTTCTTGATGACAACACCTTTGTCATCCTTCTTGTTTCTAAACACCCATTTGGTTCCAATGGCATACTTTCCCTTAGGTAAAGGGCAAGTCTTCCAAACTCCCTGTCTTTCAAATTGAAGAAGCTCCTCTTGCATGGCTTCTACCCAACTATTATCTTTCAATGCCTCAGAAACCTTCTTTGGTTCTATTTGGGATAGAAAGCAGGAAAACAAGCAAATGTTTGCTTCATGCATAGAGCTCCTTGTTCTTACACCTTTTTCAACATTACCAATAATGTTCTCAACTGGATGAGTGTTATGGATGCGAGTTCTTGGAATCACATCCAGTTGAGAAGCCACACCCAGATTGAGTGATCCAAGATTAGGAAGCACTACCTCAAGCTGGATTTCTGGCTGATCTTGTGGATTTTGAATTTGGACTCTGGTGGGTTGATTTTCTCTGGGAAAGGTATTTTCCAGAGTGTTTGCCTCTGCTGATGGACTTCCTACTTCTTCTTGATGTTGTAAACCAGAAGTAGATTCACTTGAGGGACCTGCCTGAGATGTGTTAATTGTCTCAGGCTGTGACACACCATTTTGTGCTGAAGCGGATTCTGCCAAGATTTGTCTTGAACCTATTGGCAGTTCAACACGAAAATCATCTTCTCTTGTGCATTTGGAGGTATCTATGGTAGCTGACTATGAAACTGGAACATACTCTTTCACAAGATTAAATGCAGATGTAAAACTATCAAGATCAAATAACCAATCAGGACCTGTTCCAGGTTTATTGAGAGTATGTTCATTGAACTGAACATTTGCAGACTCTTCAATAATTCTGGAAGCTTTGATGTATACTCTATAAGCCTTAGCATGTGAAGAGTACCCAACAAAGTAGCCCTCTGCTGATTTCTCAGCAAACTTGGCTAAATGATCTTTAGTATTCAAGATGGTGCAATGACATCCAAATGGTTTGAGAAATCCAATAAATGGCTTTCTCTTATGCCAAATTTCATAAGGAGTCATACCATGTGTCTTAACTATCAATACTCTATTTTGGACATAACAGGCAGTGTTGACTGCTTCTGCCCAAAAAGTTATTGGTAGTTTGGCATCAGACAACATGGTTCTTGCAGCCTCAATCAGTGTCCTATTCCTTCTCTCAGTAACACCATTTTGCTGTGGAGTCCTAGGAGCACTAAATTGTCTTGTGATACCTTTAGATTCACAAAAAGAATTTAAAATATGATTTTTAAATTCTGTTCCTTGATCTGACCTGATTATTTTTACATGGTGATCACTTTCATTCTCTACCCTAAGTATGAATGACTTTAGGGTCTCAGCAGTTTCATCTTTGGTACCGAGAGAAATCATCAGTAATCACCAAGCAATATGACCTTCTACCAAGACTTTTCACACTTGTGGGGCCAAACAAGTCCATTTGAAGTAAATGCAGAACTGTTGTTATCGAATTTATCTCTTTGGCATGGTGAGATGATTTGTGCTGCTTGCCCATTAAACAAGCAACACACTTATCAACACAAATGAATTCTTTTGATGGTAAACCAGTTACTAAATTATTTTTGACAAGTTTATTCATGTTTTTAAGGTTTACATGACAGAGTTTTCTATGCCAAAGAGATGATTCATCAAGTGAAGCTTTTGAGACAAAGCAACTTATATTGCTGAGTGGAGAAGCTGTGCTCATGTCTAACATTTACATGTTGTTCTTCCTTGGTGCTCTGAGCAAGATTTGTTCATTTGGAACAACAAAACCAGGCTTTAACACTATACATTCATGCTTAGTGAACAACATGTTGTGCTTTTGATCACACACCTGTGATACACTCAGCAAATTGTAATTAAGTTCTTTTACAAAATGTACATTCTCAAAGCTTACTTTGCCATTTGTGATTGTGCCCCTTCCTGTGATGTAACCTCCCACTGGATCACTTCCAAAAGCAACAGACCCTCCAAAGAATGGTTCATATTTGTGTAGGTGAGTCTTGTTGCCTGTCATGTGCCTGGAACAGTCACTGTCAACTATCCACAAGTTGCTCTTTGAATCCTGCTGTCCCTGCACATGACCAGAAATGAGCCCATGTGGTTTTGGGTTTTCCATTTGCATCATTATAAGCAAATTTCTTTGACATCATCCTAGGTGGGACAAATTATGTGCTTGCTGTTGGTGAAATGAGTGACTGATCTGTTGGTTTATATGTTTCTTTCTTCTTCCAATTTTTCTTGACTGGTGAGGTTTTCGGAAGTTCTTTCTTCTTTTGACAACCATCGGAAGATCTTTTGGTCTTTGCTTCTGATGGCTTGGCAGTATGATTATTCTTCTGATACTTTTCTTCCGAGGTTCTTCTTCCGAAGGTATGAGCTTTCTTTGGTCTATCGGAAGGTCTTTTTGCATGTGCTTCCGATGCTTTCTTACCTTCGGAAGCTTTTAGTTTTTTTTTCTTCCGACTGTTAGAAGTATTGGCTTCCGAAGACGTAAATGACTTACTCCAGCTCTTCTTTCTTCCTCTTTCTTCCTTTCTAGAGACACTTCTTTTAATTGGATTGTAAACGCAATCAGCAGCAAAGTGACTTGACTCTCCACACATCAAGCATGTAATCTGATTGTTGAGAGATTGCAGCTGCTGATTTCTTTTGATGAGAGCTGAGTTTTGATCCACAGAGGGTGATGATTTGGATGTTCCAACACACTTGTTTGTTTGAGATTTTGCTTGTTTTCCTGAAAAATTTACCTTTCTCTCCTTTGATCTACCCATTTTGGATTTGTCAGATGGACAGGTAACATAGTCATCTGAGGAGATACTCCCTGTATTATTAGCTTTGACAAAAACTGTTGAATGTTTCTTAGTTTTCTTATTTCTTTTCTTAATTTTTAAAGCTGAATTTTCTTTTTCCAATTAATGGGAGTATCATCCTCATCTGAGCATGCTGAGCTACTTGGGTTTAGATCAGAGGAGTTATCATTTTGATCCACCTTGTGTATGTCCAACACATCATCATACACAAGTTGAATCTCCGGTTTACATTTAATCTCCACCATAGGAGTATAGGCAGATGGAGGCTCCACTTTGTTATACCCTAAACCAGCCCCATTTTTATTTACCAGTTCAGTTGTGCTGCTCATTCTGAAAAGCTTTTCATACTTTTCACCTTGGCTCAAAAACTTATCTCTATAAGACTCAGCCAATACAAGTTCAGTCTTGGCAGTGGCTAATCTTTCTAAAAGATTGTTAATTTGACACTGTTTGTTAGTGTCTTCATGTTTTAAGCTAGAAATGGTATTTTCCATTTTTCAATCTTTTCTTTGTAATTTCTTTCACATTCAAAAAAATTTGCCTTGACTACTTGTAATGACTCAAGTTCATTACAGAGTTGAAAGTTTATTCTTTTAAAAACATTTAACTTCTCTAAGCATTCAGGGGTACACATATCATCAGTTACCTTGAATGATGAAGTAGAATCATTTGCCATCAATGCACTGTTTGAAATGGAAGCATCCTCTGCTTGAAAGCTCCAGTCTGCAAAATCTTGTTCTGCAATGTTTGCATTTTTTGTTGAGCTTGATGGTCTTTGTTGTGATTGCCCAGAGGTAGAAGGCTGAGTTCCTGTGGACTTGCATTCTCTGGCAAAGTGACCTAACTGTTGGCAGTTGAAGCATTTGAGCTTGGACTTGTCAAGACCAAACCCAGTTTTCATATTATGCTTTTTGAACTGCCTACCAGTTCTCTGATAGAACTTCTTCGCTCGATAGGAGATCATGGCCATCTGATAATTGATGCCCATCTCCTCTAAATCGTCTGCAGGAATACCATCTAAGTCTTCTTGGCAAAGATGAAAGTAGTTAGTTTCCTCAGCCATGAGAGCTCCTTGTCCAGAGGTTAGAGGTGGAATTGGGTTTGCGAAGGAATTTAAGTGTGTAGATGATTGAGTTGAAGTTTCTGTAAAGGTGGTAAGAGGTGTGGAAGTAGGGTGGTATATTGGAGGATAACTCTGGTAAGGAGGACTGTTGATGGGTGCATAGAGTGCGGCTGAACCAGAATTTACTTGCATCAATTTAGGTTCCTGAGCATCTATCTCCATCTGGTATGCACTAAGTATACCGAACAACTCACTAAGTTTCAAAGTTCTTAAATTTTCTGTTCTTCTGATGGCAACAGAATAAATATTCCAAGCATGTGGAAGTGATCTAAGAAAATTCCTGATCACATCCTGTTTTTCCATTTTGACACCTGCAGCAACCAACTCATCAACAAGTTGGACATACCTTAGATATTGAGAAGTCATCTTCTCATTATTCTGTTGACAAAAGTTCTCAAACTTCTGTTTCAGCATGTCTTTATTGTTTTCCTTGACATCTTCAAAACCTTCATACATCTGCTGTAGTGAGCTCCACAACTCTTGAGCAGATTTGCATTTCTTGAATGCATGTATGATTGAGTTTGGAATGGCCATTTGGATAAGCCACAATGCTTTCGAATCCACTTTCATTCTTTTGTAGTCTTCATCAGAATAGAGAGCTGGATCTTTAGGCACAGGAGCTCCACCAGCACCAGCCGCAGGAACAGTTGGGATAAATGGTCCTTCAAGAACTGACTTCCAAAGTTTGAAATCCTGGTTCCTGATGAACCCTTCCATTCTAACCTTCCAAGTGTCGTAGTCTTCTGGAGTGAACATTGGTGGCTTGTTGAGAGTACAATTTTCTGTATCGTGTTTGTTAAGTGCAGCCATTTGAACAAATACACAGAATATGGGATCTTGTAGTAGTGAGATATAAAAGGAAAAGAAACTGGTAACTTAAGGATGGTTAGTCACTTAAGTTCAAGAGTCAAGGCTCTGATACCACTTGTTGGATCAGGTTGTTTAACCTAAACAACACTTCACAAGTATTTCTCTAATACAATCAAACAGATGCGGAAAGTCTGTTAGAAGGATCGCACAAACACTCAAATGATGAACAAATAATCTTTGACTAGAAATAAGAACACAAGAGTAAATTCAAGCTCAAAGATATATTTCTCTCAAAGTATTACAAGTGTAAAACAACAAGCACCGACTCAAGCACAGACTCACTACTTATGCGGTTTACAATGAGAGGTTATATAGCCAAGGCTACAACCGTATACTCTTAGGAATACAAGTTGGGTATACTAGACAATACATAAAGTAAAGCTTATTCTAGTATGTTGAGTGTCTTAACAGGCTAAGACACTCAGTCATAATCATTACATTAATAGACATTGACTTTACAAAAGACTAGCTAAATACAAAAGACATTTAATGTTGTTGATCTTCAAGGCTTCAGATAATCTTTTGCATTTAATGCTGCTGAGGAGAAGTAAGGTGCTTTTTCTGACTCTAGGTATGCTGCCTTTGTCTTTACTCAGATCAGCATGTCTTGTGTCTATCCCTTTTGTACTATGAGAGTACTCAGCTACAGTCTTTAATAAAGGAATAATATTAGAAGTCTTTGTCTACTGAGGAAGCTGCTGAGAAATGTCTTCGGAAGTTCTTGTTCTTCAGAAGCTTCAAGTCTTCGGAAGCTTTGAATCTCCTAAGTGTTGAGCCTTCCGAAGCAGTTGTCTTGTACAACCTTCGGTAGGAGTAAGTTATCCTTCGGAATTGCTTCCGAAGAGTAACTTCTTCCTTCCGAAGGGTGTTAGTCTTTGTAGCACTTATACTTAGACAAAATGAGAAGTTTGGTGAACATCAGTCTTTATTAGTCTTTACATAAACCCATTGTTTCCAGGCTATGTCATCCAGGTCTAGTTACCTAAACCTTCCATGAGCCACCAAAATCACCCCAGGAGGAAACCCCACTGGGAAATCCCTCCCGACCCCTCTTAGACCCCTTTTTCGCTGGGGAGAGATTTGAACCGAAGACATTCCATTTGAAAGAATCCTGAAGGACTATTAAGGCAATGCCTCATTGGTACGTAGTAAGAACATGATTTAATACAGATGATAGATTGGCAACACTTGAAGTCAAGAGATTTAAAGTTACTGCACACTAGGGCTGTCCAAAATTTTCGTCGTTCGCCTCTTCCTCGAAAAAAGTTTGTAAAACAAAAAAAAATATTTTGAATTTGTATGTGGTTATTTTTTTTAAATTATTGTGGTTGAAATTGATATAAATAATTTGAAAAAAATACATTAAATTTTATTTTGAAACCGAGCCAAATCGAACCAAGCCAAGCCGCTCGGTTTTAAAACGAGCCGAGCAATAATCACAACATTTGGCCCGATTTTGCAAATCCGAACAAAGCCGAGCTGCTCGGTTTGTGAACGAACCAAGCATAATTAAGCATACCCTTGCTTAATTCAGTCGGCTTATGAACAACCATATAACACACACAGGAAGCCTTTGTACTCCGGCTAAAAAAACCTTTTTTTATTATCGTTATTTTGTAATGCCTCACTGTTAAATTAACCTGAAATTTAAATATGCTGACTTTTTATAAACTAAAATAGTTTTTCAACATTGATATTTAAATAATATTTTTACAACAACCAAATTTTTTTTCATAAAACCACAATAACATTGATTAAATCAATCATTCCATAATTGCATCATCTGCTCAGCAATTTCATCTCGTAACCCATTCATATATTCTCGATCTGATGCAGTACCATGTGGTTCAACCTCATCATCATCATCAACGTTTACATGTCTTGCATGTCTATTTCCTAAAGACACGTTTGGTTGATCGTATTGTGTAAACAATTCATCACTCAAACCCTCTTTTCTTATAAAATTACGTAGCGCAAAACATGAAATGGTAATGTCCTTTGTGTAACCAATGGAAATGGTGCCATCCTCTTCAATATAGGGAATCGTGCTTTCAAAACACCAAAAGCACGCTCAATGACGTTTCGAAGCTTTGCATGTGCATGGTTAAATTTTTCTTTATTGTTCAATGCACGTCTTCGACGAAAATCTCCAAGCCAATACCTCACATTACGATATGGAGCCATAAATCCTCGTATGTGTGCATACGCGGCATCACAAAGATAATATTTATCTGTAAAAATAGTGACAATCAATTAGAATATTAAACAAAGATAGAAATAATAACAACCTATAACTACATACCTGGTGGTGGAAAAGGGAATGGAGCATGTGGATCTGATAATGCCTCTGATAATATTCTAGCATCATGTGCTACCCCTTCCCAACCGGCCACAATAAACGTAAAAATCATGTTGAAATCACAAATTGCTAATACGTTTTGATAACACTCCCCTTTTCCCCTTCCTCTATACAAATCTTGATACTGAGCAGGGACAATTGCGTGTATCAAAGTTCCATCTAGTGCGCCAACCGCTCCTTTAAAAACCCGTCTTAGCCTTCTGTTATGACCCGGAATGTTTGGATTTGGATTGAATGAAGTTGGTATGATCATATCTTTAGCAAAAAGCATCATTTTATCCAATACTTCATAAAAAAATTTATGAATTGTTTGCTTTGAGTGTTGAAATCTACGCTTTATAACCACGTACCGTTGATTATGACCGATTAACATTAAAAACATATCCATCTTTTCCTCAGCCGATACATGTTTACTATCTTGTAATGAATAATTTACTCTAAAATATGAACAGAGTCGGACAAAAGATTCACGATGCGTAGCAGTTCCTGGCATTGTTTGGGGTTTCCTTGCAATAATTCTAAAGTGTATTTATGTCCCGTCATGCTCGAATCATTGTCTCGCATTCGTTTCGAACCTCTCTTCCAAAAAAAGCGAATATACAAGTACATAAGAATTACTAGAAGTAATTTCTTATCATAGTCCATTATGATCCTGTATTAATAAAAAAAATCAATAACATAACAAAAGTTTTCAACCATTCAAGATAACAAGCATACAACTTCATAAAAAAACCATACAAAGTTTTCAACCATTCAAGATAACAAGCAGTTTAAGGAGATGCACAAAGACCATAGTTTTCAACCAAAATCATAGAAGTTCATCAAAAAACCATGTTCTACACTACTTTATTAGTCCTAAACTTCGTGCCGTCATCGCGAGCCATCCTTTCAATACTTCTGGCAGATATGGCAATGCCATACATGCTTCTCTCATGCCCGTAGACACTCCAAAAATATGATAAGCCGCTAGGAATAGAGGATCTACCGGGTCTAACCCTACCAACTTTAATTTATCCGAACATTCAAGAACTGTTGGACCTTCGTTTCCATTGATCAAATATTGTAAAGCTTTTTTCATATCATTGGCTAAATCATCAGCACTGATAGATGTTGATTTTGATGTTCTCGGCCTTTTGTTTGGATTAGGCTGGGGAGACGGCTCATGGGTAGGGTCGAGGGACGGCTCACGAGTAGGTTCAAAAGATGGATCAGTAGTTTGTTCGGGAGTATTATGTTGGGAAGTGCCTGCATCATCTTCTGTGTCCATAAGCAGACATTGTTGGACACGATGAATAGAAGATGATCCAACTATCGATGTTGTTTGGGTTGAGGACCATTTGCGATTCCGAGTGGCAGCATTACCATCAAACAAAGCTGCACAAAGGTCTGGAAAAGGCAATGTAGATGTTCTCAATGATGAAGCCTTGGGATGTCCCTAAACCCAAAGTAATAAAATTGGTATAAGTATATTTTTATATAAATATATTAAATTTTTTTTATAGAAACATACCTTCTTAAACTGTTCCCATTCCTCATTTGTTAAGCTAAAGGTATTTGTTTGAGAGTTGTAAATGTTTCCGGTTTTGTTTTTCAAATACATCCATCCTATGTATTTGGCTTTCAGATTATCAAAGGCATTTTTCAATTGTTTTTGAGAAAAATCCATGCCAAACTTTTCCTTAAGTACTCTTCCTAATTTGTTCCATGAGTCTTTGTGCAAACTCAATCCTCTTTTACCAACGTTGTTAATCTCTTCAATACAAGTCTCTAATAAGCATTTTATCTCCTCATTCGACCATTGATGTTTCTCACCCATTTCTAGCCTAATCAACAATCAAGGTATTAAACTTAAATGCCATAATCTTAAGTTAACACATAACAATCAAAGTAAAGGTTTTAAAAACATGCCATATTCCAAGTAATAGTCAAAGTAAAGGTTTTAAAACCTTGTATGTATATATAAAACCCAAAGAGCTGTTAAAACCTAGAAACACATATTCCACATAACCGTGTTTCTAAACATAAACACCTTCACATACAAAAAAGAATTGACTTACCTGTCTTAAATTTAACCTATTTTTTCTCTACCTATCTCAACGCATTGTCTATTAAGAAAGTACTCAACCCAAATACAAAAAAGAATTACCCAATTCTATTATTATACTCTTTCTTTGGGTCAAGATTGCCAAGCAAAACAATAACAAACAAGTGCCAACTTGTGTGTGTATACTGATATAATACAAGTAATTTAGAAACAAATTGCTCAGTTGTATGAAACTATTGCAGGAAAGGTTATTTTGGAAGCTGTTATACTAACAGCAGTGGTGGTTGTGAGTCTCACTTTATTCACATTTTGGGCTGCAAAAAGATTTATGTATATATAAATCTATGAACAATAGTTACATCAAGAACTGTTAAAACAAAAAAAAAAAAAACAAATCAAACTTGTTCAACACAACAATCATATCAAGAATTAAACTTTTTTTTATTTCAACACAACAATACCAAAACACTGATTTTGATTTCCAAAAAAAAAACAGTTTGAAGAAGCAATCTGGCTCTTAACAGATCAAACTTGTTCAAAAAAAGAAGAAGAAGAATACCGGTGGTGCGCAGGTGGTTTCCCGGTGGTGCGCAGGTGGTTGCCGGTGGTGCGCCGGTGTTGCGCCGGTGGTGCGCAGGTGGGCCGCAAGTGGTGTGCAGGTGGTGCGCCGGTGGTGCGCCGGTGGGGTGGCGGTGGTGGCTTGATTTTTGGAAGAAGATGGCAGATTGATTTTGGAAGAAGATGGGGGCAACAGGAAGAAATCAAAGGAAGGGCGACGAGAAGAAAGAAAAGTGGATTGATTTTAACCTAGAAGAGCTTTGAAGATGTTAGAAGTGTGTGTTCCATGTCTTCAAGAAAAAAAGGTTTCGCAGACATTTTTTAATGAAATGTCTGCGAAAAAACAAACACCCTTCATCTGCCCGTGGTCTGCAGAGTGCAGACAAGAGAGGTTTAGAAGCTCTTTTATGAAAAAACAAACAACACCTAACTAGTTATTGTTATTTTGTAAAATATTTACTTTCATAATTAGTCTGAAGACCATGAGAACGTTTGAGTGAACGATAATCATATTGAAATTGATTAAAAACTTCTTGTATTCTAAATTAATATAATAATATATAAATGATCAACTCTTACGTAACTAGATAAACAAGATTTTAGAGGAGATTTATGCAAACAAACAAACTTATTCGGTATGTTCATACTTTTCTAAAATGTTTGGTGAAAAGATGAATACAAACCTTACCATATTTCAGTTCTGATAGAGAGGCTGATTCAAATGAGTCACCGGCTCAAAGTTATTATTTAAAGTTAATCATCTCAATATTTTTAACGTTATTTTTATAAAATAATTAAAATAATATTAAATTTAGTATAATTCTATCTTTGCCTTTAAGAACCCATATATACACACATTATGTAACTGTAATGTAAATGGGGCAAAGGGGATCCATGTAACATGTTATTTAATAAAAGTAACACTCAATGCATTTGTAACACGCCAACTCCAATGATGTCACGCGTTGAATTACAAAAATAAAACATAAAACATAACCAAAATACAAATTTCAAACGTCCAACCATCCAAAGGAAATCTAAATCACTACCTTAAATAGTAAATTACACTAATAAAAAAATTATATTTTAAAGATTTTTATATCAAAGATTCATATTTAAAGAAGGTTCTAATTATGCTAAAGTATGTAATTTTTTTTCTAATATGAAATGTCAAGTCAATCATTACTCGGTAAACGGATAAGTCTGTCACTAGTTTTTTTCAACAAGCACTAGTAAATCACGCAACGACTTACAAAAGGAAGTTTGTCGATTTATCTGGTTTATAATTCAATATTGTACAATGGTTTGAAAACATGATTTAAAATATATATAATTTTATAAATTCGAATAAAGTTACATGAGTTTTTTACCAAATTAGTGTTGAAGGTAAAAATATTTACCAAAATAGTGTTGTTTAAAAATTAATTACCAATATAGTGTTTTCAAGACATTTAATGTCACATTTTGCTTTTTTACTTTGATTATTTACATTATCATTGATGTTTTTTTCTTAATATATTTTTTCTTAACTATTTAAATAAAAAACTAATAAAGATTTATAATTCACTTTTATATATATATATATTTAATATTTAAATATATATAATGATAAAAAATTATTATATATGCAAATGCATTTTAGAATTAATATTGGAAAAGAATTTTGATAGGGAAAAAGATATATAAGTTTGATTAAGCTTTAGTTTAGCTATATTTAGGGGTGTAAACGAGCCGAGTCAATCCCGAGCTCGTTAAGGCTCGAGCTCGGCTCGTTAAGATAAAGTAGGGCTCGAGCTCGGCTTGTTAGAAAATTTTTAGGCCCGTGCTCGACTTGGCTTGTTTAGATTTTATTTATTTAATTTATTTACTTTAATTACTAATTTAATTATATTTGTAACTATATTTTCTAAATTTAACATAAAATATTTAATTTAAATATATTTATCATAATTTTACATATAAAAATAATTAATTTTATAAATAAACACTTAATATAATAATTAAACACTTAATATAATAAATAAAAATTATATAAACAAAAAGCTCGTTAAGGCTCGCGAGCCGGCTCGAACTCGATAAGTAAAGCTCGAGCTCGGGCTCGATAACTAAACGAGCCACACTTTTGGGCTCGAGCATTTCACGAGTTGCCTTGGTTCGTTTACACCATATACGTCTTTGTTAATGAATTTAAAAATAATTATAATTTATTTTGAAAAGGTATTATTTTATATAAATATTAAAATACACATACTGATATATATGGTTTTAAACGATTTACCTAATATAATTATTTAAACAACTCTTTTATAAATTATATATAATATTTTTCTAAAAAGTTCATTAAAAATAAAATGTATTTAGAAAAATTAAATTCTAAACTTTTTTTTTCCCAAAAGATTAAGTTTTTTCCTATTAAATTTATTTAATATTAATCCTAACCTATAAGCGTAATAGTAAAATATTATTTTTACTTTTTTATATATATTAAAAATATATATAAAATGAATTTTAAATCTCAAGTAGTTTCTTATTTAAATATTTTAAGAACAATTAAATGAACAAAAATTAATTATAAAGAGAATGTAACTAATCAAAGTTAAAATCAAAAAGTAATCTTAGATGTCTAGAAAACACCATTTTGGTAATTATTTTTCAAAGAACACCATTTTGGTAAATATTTTTACCACAAACACTAGTTTAGTAAAAAACTCAAAGTTACATGTACCTGTTTTTTCTCGTAAATCAACTCGAGCTACATGTGGTGGATACAGTTGTCAAAACTCAAAAGTATTTTATAATTAATGACTTGGTCCCGAAAGAAGTCATTATTGTTTTTATCAATATTTCATACTTGCGATTTCGTATTCGTTGTGTCGGCATGAGTTTGTTTTACGTGTACATCATCTTATAAAAATAATGGGAGTCTTTCATCAATTTAGTGTGGTCTATAGCATTGATTTCGCGACTCGACCATTTGGTTAGCCTTGAAATCGGTTCATTTTGATGCGTTTGAACCGCCATTGATTTCGCGACTCGACCCTTCACGTTATTTGTTTTCAACCATCTAGATGAATTGTTTTGTTGTTTTGAGTCTGGAAAACAAAGAGCTCGCATACTCTCATAAGAAAATATATATCTAGTGTATTTATTTGTTATGATTTAGAATTGGTATGTTTATTGGTATTAATTGGTATGATTTTGTTTGTTTAAACATTTAGGTTTTAGTTTGAATCAATATATCATGAGAAAGGTGAAACCAATTGACTCGTTTTTAAAAGAAAGGTTATTGAAGAATTCAAAAATCGATGAATTTAAAAATTGCTGAAAAGTTTGACTCGGAATACATAATCGATGATTTCAAAAATATCAAAGGTCGTTGAGCGGAATTGTAATTCGTTTTTAAGGTACTCACTTTTTTAGTTTTTTACACATAATGATAATTATTAGACATTTTTATTTTTATTTGTTTGACCCGACTTGACCCAAATCACTGATCCGAATATTTAACCCAACTAACCGAGACATAACAGTCGAATGAAAAAAAAAATTGATAACGTAAGTTTTCTTCTCCTTTCAATCTAGTCAAGCTCCATCACTCATTATTTGTACATAAGATAGCTCTGGCCTCTGGGTATATATAAATAGCTAGTCTACAAAACTCATGAAACAACCATTATATTTATACACACACAACTTAGTCAAGGGTTGTGTTATTCACACACCCACCCCACCCACCTCACACCCTTTATACGCCTCGTATAGGTCTATACTAGGCGTATAGAAGGCAATTATTGGGTGTCAGAATTTGTCAGTGTCAATGATTGGGGACCTATACGAGGCGTATAGACCTATACGCGTCGTATAAGTCCTATACGCGACTCTATACGTGACCAATCATTGGGTGTCAGTGCCAATGATTGGGGACCTATACGTGTAGTATAGACCTATACGCGGGGCTATACGCCACGTATAGACCTATACGAGGCGTATAGGGTCGGTGAGGGTGTTGAATTAAAAAAGATGGGTGTGTGAATAACCAGTCCCCTTAGTCAATTAGCCATGGATTCTTCCACCGGACTGCCGCCACAATTTGCCAGCACCTACAACCCACCTCAACCCATGACTGGCCCTAGCCAATGGTCCACCGGCCTTCGCGACTGCGGCAAAGATTGTTCCAGTTGTAAGTCTACAACAAATCATATATTTTTCATCTTCCTATTAATTATATATATAATACGAATTAATTAATAATAAGAATATAGAGTCATTTAAAGTATTATATTGTTTTTGGTTACTACAGGTTGCTTGACTTGTTGGTGTACGTTCATTTCTTTTGGACAAATTGCTGAGATTGTCGACAAGGGAACAACTTATAGGTTCAATTCCAATCATGTGACTTTTGTGTTTGATCTTTTCGAGTTATTTGAGTTAATGTAATCTAGATGGGTTAACAACATATCATTCTTCTATTATATACACATTTTTTATAAAAAAAATCAAAAAAAGGCCTAGTGGATTTTTTTAAAAAAAATTATTTTGTAAACCCAAAGAAAACATACGTAACGTTGCGTCATCTCTGACGAATTTTTTTTACGTTTTGTTAGGTATGTTTTACATGGTTTTATAAAATATTTTTTATAAAAGTCTACTCGACGCTTTTTTAATTTTCTTTTATAAAAATATGCCAAATACTGTTACAAACCTGTAAAAAAATTCAAAAAAAATATTTTTTATATGATTTTAGCATGCTTTTCATGGTTTTCTCAATATATATAGGGTAATGTTCAAATAATAGCCAACTCTTAAAGCATTAACCTAAATAACTCTGTCAAGATAAAACCAAATCCTGGATTTTTTTAACACTATTGTAGCACATCTACAACACTTTCGTCTTTTATGGATTTGAGAAAATTCATCATCGTTTAAGACGTAACATCATTGTAAGTTTTAACTCACATCACTATAACTTTTTTAGGCCCAAAACTTACAACGATGATACTTCTTAAACAGTGATAAATTTTCGCAAACTTATAAAAGAAGAAAGTGTTATAGGTTTGTTACAATGATACTAAAAAAAATCCAAGATTTGGTTTCATTTTGACATAGTTATTTCTGCTAATGCTTTAAGAGTATGTTATTATATGTGTGTGTATGTAGGATTGGAAACATAATATATATAATCCAATGTTATTGTACCAAATACTAACCCAATAACTTGACCCAAATCAATCTAAATCCAGTAAAAATTAACTATTCTTGTCACTGTGAAAGTGTGAAATGAGTAATTATCACCAATGGCCCAATCCGTATGTGAAAACGGTTACCATTGAGAATTAGTGTGCTACTCGTGTGCAAAGATGACCCGAGGTCATCAAATTCTTTAGTACGCAGCGTGTGTAGCATACCATTTTTTGACAATTAAACATTAACATATAAATTTTGGTAACTTTAAAATATCCACATCTAAATTAATATTTAACCTTTGAAAACAGATATAATTACTCACTTTAAAATTTAACGAGAATCTAGAAGTTAATGTTGTTAGTTAAGTTAATTTGAGGGACAGCTAATCTTTTTTTTTTCAATCTAAACAGCTTGCGGTGCACAAGGGGCTATTTATTTGATGCTCGGTCTAATAACCGGATGTCAATGTGTATATTCATTTCAATATCGCTCCAAATTAAGACATCAGTACATTGTTGCCTAAGGAACCTTGCAACGATTGCCTTGTCCATTGTTGCTGTGAGAGTTGTGCTCTTTGTCAGGAGCATCGTAAGCTTAAGTATCGTGGATTCAAACCATCTCTTGGTAATTCCTTTGTATATCTTATTACAAGAAGGATTCAACCAATTTGATTTAAAAATTGCTACAAAATGACTTAAGTCCTAGGGGTGTAAACGAGCCGAGCTGATCCCGAGCTCGGCTCGTTTAGATAAATTAGGGCTCGAGCTCGACTCGTCAAAAGCTTTATTTATTAAGTTCAAGCTTGGCTCGTTAGAAAATTTTTATGCTCGAGCTCGGCTCGGCTCGGCTCGTTTAGATTTAATTTATTTACTTTACTTACTAATTTAATTATATTTATAATTATATTTTCTAAATTTAACATAAAATATTTTATTTAAATATATTTATCATAATTTTATAAATAAACACTTAATATAATAAATAAAAATTATATAAACAAAAAGCTCGTTAAGGCTCGCGAGCCAGCTCGAGCTCGATATGTAAAGCTCGAGCTCGGGTTCGATAACTAAACGCGCCACACTTTTGGGCTCGAGCTCGGGCTCGTTAAGGCTCGGCTCGTTCGAGCTTTTTACCGATCCAATCCCAAGTATTTTACGAGCTGTCTTGGTTCATTTACACCTCTAGATGTAACTCTAGTTTATTGGGGCTTTGAACTATAAAAGGTTGGGAAGGAAATCTGGCGAGGCATAATCAAGGAATCGTGCTGCCACCAGTCGGTCCTGGTGAAATGGAACGTTAATTTAATTTGTCAACAATAAAAGGAAATCTAATCAATATTATGAAAACTTCATATGATTATGTACATATTTTTAGTTTGTGTAATTGCTTATGTCATGTCAACAACAATACAATGTAGTTCTATACATTAAATACCATTTGCATGTCATGTACATAAAAAAACCCATCAAACTAATTCATTAGCGTGTGTTTTTTTAATTTAATTGTGTGTGCATATGAGATAATTGACCTGCACATGATTAGAGGTGCATAAACCAGTTAATCAATCAAAAATTGGTTTTGGATTATCCAAATTGTAGATAGTGGTTTGTTGGTTTTTCCAAAACCGGTTCAGGTAACAACCGGTTTTTTAACCTATTTTTTATACCGGTGGAACAGAACCGTTATTATTTAACATATTTCATAATTTTGTAAAATTCATATGAATAGATATGAAAACACATTTCATAATTTGTAAATAACTTTATAGGATTTATATAGAAGTTTCATTTGCATAGATACGAAAAACACATTTTATATCATAATAAAATCGGACTTATGTTTATTTAAATAAACATTTCATAATTTTTCATGAAAAACTTACAAAATTTGTCTATGATATAATAATGTTATCAAACACAAGAAAAGTCGAATTTCACATTATAAGTATGTCTCAACATAGACCCAAAAATGTTAAATTCGTGTTCGCATGAAATTTTGATAATCTGTATATCTTTTACAACTAGTTCAAAAAACTTATTTGAACAATTTGTTTAAATTTTTCTTTTTATTGGTTTATTTGACAAATCATATGAACATTTTTTACAATCAAGTTAATGATATGTGGAAGAGAAAAGAACTATAACATATTGATTGATGTTTAATTTTTCATAAATCCTTTTAATTGAATTAGTATTATATGAAATATACCAAAAGTTGACGAAGAAATTTGTCTTGCAAGTTAAACGTTTGAATAACACCATTTAACATGCAAAACAAATCTTCATCCATGTTTGGATAAAAACATTTTGAAAACAATCATACGCTTCATCATTTGTCATATAACGGGATCAACCCAATGCGCGTGGTTATGCAAAGATATAATTCCGACAAACAATGTCTAATAGTGAAACGACTTACTTGTTAGTATAAATGTTCAAGCGCCTTTTGAATCATCATTGTCAATCACGGGTCGTCAAAGTTATTGAAAAACAAACATTCTTGAACCACAAAATTCCCCGTCATCTCACAATTGAAATTATAAACCCCACACTCAGTTGACATTTGGGCTTTATTATTTGTCGAGTTATTTTTTACCATCACACAATGTTTTGTCAAGTGACTTCTTAAAGTCGAGTTAGACTCTGATTTAAGAAATCTATTGCAACTTTTGCATCAAGTCTTATTGATACCGTTCGACATTTCACATAAGTTGAAATATTGAAAAATGTCTTTGTTCCTCGTTGCTCCTTTAATTCTCACAATGATTGATTCGATGGAGGAAGAAACACTAACATCATTAGAACTTTGAGTACTTCATAAGCTTGTCATTTCAAATTTATCAAGAATTGAGAACAGAAGAGTGTTTTGAGTGTTTTTAAAGCGTATGAGTGTTAGAGAAGTTGTGTAATTAAAACAAAACCTCTCTCAATATTTATAGTATCTTATGGGAACAAAATGAACCAAAAAAATTGAAAACTGCTACAAAACGCCTATTTTTGAAAATTACCGAATCAGTTAGCCGGTTTCTAGTGGCTATTTTGACCCTACATTGCTCTAAACATCAATTTTCTAAAATTTCAAATCTATTAACTGATTTGTAACATGTTTTATTTTAACTAGTTTGTAACGGGTTTATACCAAATACTCAAATACGTGTTTAAAACCGACGGTTTCCCCTAACCATAAAACTGATTGTAATAACCGGTTTAAAAATTAGTCCAATTTGGTTAACCGTTTTTTTTCCTTTTTTTAATCTCCACACTTGACTTGCACATATTAGATTCAATATATAAAAAAATTATTCTTTGTTTAACTTCACAAGATGTTAATATACGATCCTCTAAAATCTTATCTTTAGAGTTCATTTTGAGCTTCACATTAGTTTGTCACGTTGTCACATACGTTGGCTTATAAAATGAACCAAAAGAAGATTGCCTATTTTTGAAAATTACTCAGCAAGTTAACCTGTTTCTATCAGCTAGTTTAACCCCACATTGGCTCCAAACATCTATGTTTTGAAATTGGTTAACTAGTTTGTAACATGTTTTACTTTAATTGATTTGTAGCCGTTTTATGCCAAATACTCAAGTACATGTTCAAAACCGACGGTTTCCCCTAACCCTAAAACCGATTGGAGTAACCAGTTTAAAAACCGGTTTGATTTGCACTTATTAGATTTAGTAGATAAATAAAGTTATTCCTTTTCTAACTTCGTAAGAGATTAATAAATGTTTTAAGTATATTAAAACTTTTAAAATTGAATAATAATGTTGATTTTTTTGTTTACGTGTTGTGGATTTTTAAAATGTTCAATATTTCGCTCTCAAATATAAATTGTCCTCTAAAGTCTTATCTTAAGAATTCATTTTGAGCTTCACATTAGTTTATCACGTTGTCACATATGTTGACTTACGAAATGAACCGAAAAAAGATTGGCTATTTTTGAAAATTACCCAACTAGTTAATTGGTTTCTAAACAGTTAGTTTAACCCTACAATGGCTCTAAACATATGTCTAAAAATTTGAAATCGGTTAACTGGTTTGTAACAGGTTTTACTTTAACTTGTTCGTAACCGGTTTATGCCAAAAACTCAAATACATGTTTAAAACCGACGGTTTCCTGTAACGACCCGTTTTTAATAATATGAATATGGTTGAAATAATCATCTATAGAACGATTGTGATTACTAAAAATTGAAAGTATGTAAGAAATGGTGAACGTGGGCGAAAACCGTGCGCGAAACGGAGTTCCGAATTTTCCGGAATCGCAAAACGACGAAAATACAAAAATATCAAGATTTTGGGATGCCAGGCGGTACGCCTAGACCCAAGCAACCACGCTAGGCGTTACGCGAGGGTGGGGGCAAAAATATCTGAGACTTAGGTCTGGTACCAGCCCTCCACGCGGGGCGATGCGCCTGGCGGCTATGGCGGCTGCAGATTGCTTATTTTCGAAGATTTGCACCAGAAAACTTATTTTTCTTCATTTCTCGATCCTTTTCACCATAAACACACACATATACGATTTTTAAGCTACCAACATCAATTTTGAAGCTATCCAGACGTTCGGATTGAGCTGTGGATCGTTTCTACACGTCCAGATCGTTGTATTTCAATCAGAAATCCGTTTGAAGGGTAATGATTCATTTTATCCCATTTATTTTGATAATAAACGGATTAAATTGAGTCTTGAGCATTATATATTGATTGGGGATAAGTAGAAACAAGTAACTAGATGTTTTAACGGTGAAATCTTGATTTTGATCCGTTATAATGTCCGGTTGTCAAGAAACTCATATTATTGAGTATGATAACTAGTTGTATGATTAGATAATGTTTATGATGGTTTTAGATCATCATTTGGAAGGGTAACCCCAATTCCAAGGTTGATTAAACGTTGAAAAATGAGACTGTGATTATTTAAATATGATTAAGAACATGTGTGGATTAATTTCTACACATGGGATGTTGATAAAAGCCTCAACAAGGTTTTGACTGAAAATAAAGAATGAAACAGGTCAAAGGAGTTAGATTACATAAATAACACAAGTTGTGTGTTCATGTTGTTAAATTCTGTTATATGTGAATATATAATAGGAAGAGGAGGTGAATCTAGTTCTAGAAGGCCTGGAAAAGAGTTGGAGATTGTTGACAACTCTTCAAATTAAGGTAAGTTACCTATTTAATTAAACTTGTAGTTAAGGACTGGGTGAGTCCATACTACAAGTGATTGTGTTATACGTGATTGTGATTATTGTTGTTGCATGATTCACAAGGTGTATGAACATGTGGTGATCTACGAACTGTGCTTTTAGCATGAATACATGATTCGTTGAGTTGGTTGATATGAATATAAATGATTGTGGTTATTGTGGTTGCATGATTCACAAGGTGTGTGAACATGTGGTGATCTACGAATGTGTAGATGTTAAATTGGTGATGTGCATGTTTTGATTCACAAGGTGTGTGAACATGAAACTTGCAATGCCAATGTAATTGATTCACAAGGTGTGTGAACAAACAGTGGATTGGTAATATGCATGTTTTGATTCACAAGGTGTGTGAACATAAAACTTGCAATTCCAATGTAATTGATTCACAAGGTGTGTGAACAAACGGTGGATTGGTAATGTGCATGTTTTGATTCACAAGGAGTGTGAACATAAGACTTGCAATTCCAATGTAATTGATTCACAAGGTGTGTGAACCATAAACGACCTATACGAGGGTAGACATTTGAAATTCAAGTGTCAAATTGTAAGTTGTGATTTTTGTGAATTATGATGCACAATTGGAGTTTTGTGTGTTTATATCTGTGTTATGTTAAAGTATAATGATTGTGCATGAATGGGAGATATAATGAGGTTTTGGGTTGAAAACGAACCGTTAGTAAATCGTTTTGTATGTGGTTGACTATTGTTGTAAAATTTTATTTGGAACCTCATTAGTGTATCCATTTGGTGTTATGGAATACACTGGGTGAATTAATGAGGTAATCTTACTTAGTTCTAACGAACTAATGGTGAATTTAAATGTGGTGTTTACAGGTACAAAGGAGTAGGGTGAGCGGTGATGGTGATCGGGAATCGAACATGGAGGCTCGTATGGTGGTTTAGTCTGTAAATAATCGAACTTGTGTGAAGCTTTTGTGTAATAAATGTTTTGCGAAGTTTGTAAACATACTTAAACTTGTTATAACAGGTGTTGGTAATAGTATGTTTAAAGGTTTGTTAAACACAAAAGTTTTGTTTTTACTGGGACCTAAACGTAATTTATTAAAACGTGGTGTAAAATGTCCGGAGGGGGCTGAAAGTGACTGGGATGTCTCAAGTTGGTATCAGAGCCAACGGTTTGAGGGATTTGAGTGCGTCATGAACACTTAAACTCAAACCATTGAGCTCTTGATAGATGGGAAGAGCCGTTCGATTCGAAATCCAATCACAAAGCCGAACTCACAAGGTATGATGTATCTATAAATTGTTATGTGATATGGAAATTACTTTTGTTATAAACCAATATTCCTAACTTGTGTGAAACAGTGAACGTAAGCACACGGGTATATGGTGCATATCTTGTTATGCCTGGCCAGCTTAGTAACATATACATGATATGAACGTATCCTTAGGAACATTATTTCATATCAGTATATGGAGGTATTGGTGGGGTGTGAAGATTGGGTGTATGTGATTGGTTAAAATCACAGATGTGTCGGTATTAGTTAAATAATTGAGTAATTCACAAGAGTGTGAATATTCAACAAAGACACATAAATATGTAATGTATAAGTCCGTTAAGGACGAGTATGTGGTTTGGAACTTGTGGTTTGCATATATGTGGAGTATAAATATGTAAACTAATGATATGTTATATTATTTCAGTCGTAAAATGGCTGATGAACATAACCCCAAGGGGTTAGGGCATGAGGAAGAACAACTCACCGAACTGCAAATGATGGTGAGGGAGGAGGTAGCTAAAGCATTTGAAGCTACGTTACCAACTCCTCTAGATGGATTACAAGCTTCATTAAAGAATTTTATAAGTGAAGAGTTTGCAACTCTTAAAGATGAAATAAGTGGTGAAAAACTTTCTAAAAAGGTTACTTACAAGGAGTTTATGGCTTGTAAGCCAACGAAATTTAAAGGTGAAGTGGATCCACTGTTGAGCCAAAGGTGGATAACTGATATGGAAAGCACGTTTGAAACGTGTCATTGTGATCCGTCTGACGAGGTAATGTTTGCTAGAAACCAATTGAAAGAGCGAGCAAAAGATTGGTGGGAACTTCTCCGAAAGGAGAAGGGTCGGGATGGAATTAAGGAATTGACTTGGGGTGCATTTAAGGAGTTGTTCCTTAAAGGATTCTGTCCTCAGGCTGCTATTGATAGAATTACTGAGGAGGTTTTGCATATGAGGCACAAGGAGGAGGATATAGACACTATTACTTTAGTGTTTTTTGATAAAACTAAATTATGTCCTGATCTTCTTAGGACTGAACGAATGTGGATTAACAGGTACCATAGTATGTTGAATGCTAAGTACCGGGAGTTTCTCATACCATCCAAGTTTGAAACTTTGTCTGAATTGATTGATTGCGCTTGTGAGCATGAATTGGAGTTAAAAAGACAGGAAGACAGTGGGGAGAAACGAAAAATGGAGAAGGATGTGGGATCCTCCAAAAAGGGGAAATTTGTTAATCCACTCAAAAAGTCTAGTTCTTTGAAAGAAGCTAGACATTGTTTAACTTGTGGAAAGAAACATGCCGGGGAATGTTACTTCAAGTTAGTAGTGTGTTATAAACGTGGCAAGTCGGGGCATCTTGCCTCTCAATGTACCAGTGCACTTAATCTGTGCTATAATTGTTACAAGCCGGGACACCGACGAAGTGAATGCCCAGAGTTGAAAGGGGCAGGTCAAGGAGGTACGAGTGGTGGGTCTTTTAAGGCCCAAGGTAGTGACAAGAAGGTTGAAATACCCCCACCAAAGGGTAGAGCCATCAAAATTACGGCGGAAGAGGCTAAAGTCACTTCAGACGTGGTGACAGGTACTTTTCATATAAGTTCCTTGCCTGCTTATATATTGTTTGATTCTGGAGCTAGTCGCTCATTTATATCTGTGAAATTTGTGAATCATGATTCGTTTGTGCTAGCTAAGCTACCATATCCATTAAAGGTAGAAATAGCTAACTCTAAGAGTTTCTTAGTGTATGACATCTATTATAGATGTAAACTCACTATTGATGGTGAGGATTGTGAGGTGGATTTGATTCCAATGATCTTGGGAGAATTTGATGTTGTGATTGGTATGGATTGGTTGTCTAAATATGGAGCTAACATTGTATGTAACCGCAAGGTTATTCAATTAATATCTCCGGGTGGTTATGAAGTATGTATTCAGGGAGAGAAACGAGGTGGAACCATATTGTGTTCCTTAGCTAAAGCTATGAATTACATGAACCATGGGGGTCAGTCATTCTTAGCTTATGTTATTGATGTAAGAAATGAGGTAAAGGAACTTAATGATGTTCCAGTAGTCAGGGATTTCCCTGATGTATTCCCGGATGAATTACCAGGAATTCCTTGTGATAGAGAAGTTGAGTTTAAGATTGATCTCATTCCTGGGGCTGAGCCCATAGCTAAAGCTCCATATCGGTTGGCACCATCTGAATTGAAAGAATTGATGACACAGTTACAAGACCTTTTAGATAAAGTCTTTATCCGTCCAAGTATCTCCCCGTGGGGTGCACCAATTCTGTTTGTTAAAAAGAAAGACGGAAGCCTTAGAATGTGTATTGATTATAGAGAATTGAACAAAGTGACTGTGAAAAATCGATATCCTCTACCTAGAATTGATGATCTTTTTGATCAGTTGCAAGGAGCGTCGTGGTTTTCTAAAATCGATCTTCGCTCGGGTTATCATCAACTCAAGGTTAAAGAGGAAGATATTCCCAAGACTGCTTTCCGTACTCGCTACGGTCATTATGAATTTCTTGTGATGTCGTTTGGGTTGACAAATGCACCGGCTGCGTTCATGGATTTGATGAACCAGGTGTGTCGCCCAACGCTGGATCGATCTGTCATTGTCTTTATCGACGACATCCTTATTTATTCAAAAAAAGAGGGTGATCACGCTTGTCATTTGCGTGAAGTTCTTGAAACTTTACGTAAGGAGAAACTATATGCCAAATTTTCTAAATGCGCATTTTGGTTGCGTGAAGTCCAGTTTTTGGGACATGTGGTGTGTGCTGATGGCATACTTGTTGATCCTTCGAAAGTTCAAGCGGTGATGAAATGGAGTCCTCCTAAAACTCCAACTGAAATTAGAAGTTTTCTTGGTCTAGCCGGTTACTATCGGTGGTTTATACAGGATTTTGCAAGAATTGCATCTCCTTTGACTAAATTGACAAGAAAAGATGTGAAATTTGTTTGGGGTGATGATCAAGAAAAAGCTTTTAATGAACTCAAGTTCAAGTTAACTCAGGCACCGGTAATAACTCTACCAGATGGACCTGATGATTTTGTGGTGTATTCTGATGCATCTTATCTTGGGCTTGGTTGTGTTCTTATGCAAAGGGGTAAAGTGATTGCCTATGCGTCGAGGCAACGGAAAGTTCATGAAGTAAACTATCCTACTCATGATCTAGAATTAGCAGCGGTGGTGTTTGCCTTAAAAATCTGGAGGCATTACTTGTATGGTGTGAAATGCACAATTTACACTGATCACAAGAGTCTGAAATATTTATTTACACAGAAGGAATTAAATATGAGGCAAAGACGTTGGATAGAACTACTCAAGGATTATGATTGTGAAATCCTTTATCATCCGGGAAAAGCCAATGTGGTGGTGGACACCTTGAGTAGGAAAGAAGAACATGAACCCATTCGGGTTATAACAATGAAGATTGTGATTTCCTCTGATTTTGTGGATCAAATTAAAGAAGCTCAAATTGAAGCTTTAAAAGAAGAAAACTGGAAACGAGACCGAATTAAGGGGCAAGCTCATAATCTAGAGGAAGATAGTCGCGGTTTAAAGACAAGATGGGGCAGGGTGTGGATACCTCCCACGTGTTCTTTGAAAACCGATTTGATGGAGGAAGCTCATAAATCAAAATACTCAATTCATCCGGGAGCTACTAAAATGTATCGAGACCTTCGGGGAAATTACCGGTGGCCAGGTATGAAACGAGATATTGTTAAATATGTTGAAAAATGTTTAACTTGTTTACAAGTTAAGGCTGAGCATCAAAAGCCTTATGGCAAATTACAGCCCTTGGAGATTCCTATGTGGAAATGAGAACATATCACAATGGACCTAATTACTAAACTCCCGAAAACCCGAAAGGGGTATGATGCAATTTGGGTCATTGTGGATCGGTTGACTAAAAGTGCTCATTTTATTCCTATTCATGAATCATATTCTTCCGAGAAGATGGCTGAAGTGTATGTGAAAGAAATAGTGTCGCGTCACGGAATACCAGTGACGATTGTGTCCGATCGAGATACACGATTCACTTCGCAAATCTGGAGGAATTTTCAAAAGGAATTGGGCACTAAACTGTTGTTGAGCATGGCGTATCATCCGCAGACTGATGGTCAGAGTGAACGAACCATTCAGACGCTGGAGGATATGCTACGAGCGTGCATTATTGATTTTGGAGGTAGTTGGGATGACTATCTACCTCTGGCGGAATTTTCATATAACAACAGTTATCATTCTGGGTTGGGAATGCCTCCATATGAAATGTTATATGGAAGACGATGTCGTACTCCCGTTTGCTGGGGGAAGGTTGGCCCGCGAGAGCTTGAAAATAAAGAAATTTTGAAAGAAACGAATCAACGAATTGATCAAATTCGAGCTCACTTGAAGGCGACACAAGACAGTCAAAAGTCATATGCAGATAAACGAAGACGATCAATTGAATTTCAAGTGGGAGACTTTGTACTGTTAAAGGTTTCCCTTGGAAGGGTGTGATTCGTTTTCGTACACGGGGAAAATTAAGTCCGCGTTTCATTGGACCATTCAGAGTTATAGCTTGGATAGGTAATGTTGCTTATCGCCTAGAGCTACCAGAAGAACTGAGTGGTATACATGATACTTTTCATGTGTCATATTTGAGAAAATGTCTAGCTGATGAATCGGCTTACGTGCCACTAGAAGACTTGGAAATTGATGACAAGATGAACTATGTGGAAAAGCAGGTGGCTATATTAGATCGAAAAGTCAAACAACTTAGAAACAAGTCTTTGAATCAAGTGAAGGTCCAATGGAAAAATAAAAGAGGATCTGACGCAACGTGGGAGTCAGAAGATGAAATGAGGAAATTTTATCCTTTTCTTTTTGATGTATAAACGGTTTTGAGGACGAAACCTTTGTAAGGAGAGGAGATTTGTAACGACCCGTTTTTAATAATATGAATATGGTTGAAATAATCATCTATAGAACGATTGTGATTATTAACAATTGAAAGTAGGTAAGAAATGGTGAACGTGGGCGAAAACCGTGTGCGAAACGGAGTTCCGGATTGTCCGGAATCGCAAAACGACGAAAATACAAAAATATCAAGATTTTGGTATGCCAGGCGGTACGCCTAGACCCAAGCAACCACGCTAGGCGTTACGCGAGGGTGGGGGCAAAAATATCTGAGACTTAGGTCTCGCGCGCTACGCCTGGTACCAGCCCTCCACGCGGGGCGATGCGCCTGGCGGCTGCAGATTGCTTATTTTCGAAGATTTGCACCAGAAAACTTATTTTTCTTCATTTCTCGATCCTTTTCACCATAAACACACACATATACGATTTTTAAGCTACCAACATCAATTTTGAAGCTATCCAGACCTTCGGGTTGAGCTGTGGATCGTTTCTACACGTCCAGATCGTTGTATTTCAATCAGAAATCCGTTTGAAGGGTAATGATTCATTTTATCCCATTTATTTTGATAATAAACGGATTAAATTGAGTCTTGAGCATTATATATTGATTGGGGATAAGTAGAAACGAGTAACTAGATGTTTTAACGGTGAAATCTTGATTTTGATCCGTTATAATGTCCGGTTGTCAAGAAACTCATATTATTGAGTATGATAAATAGTTGTATGATTAGATAATGTTTATGATGGTTTTAGATCATCATTTGGAAGGGTAACCCCAATTCCAAGGTTGATTAAACGTTGAAAAATGAGACTGTGATTATTTAAATATGATTAAGAACATGTGTGGATTAATTTCTACACATGGGATGTTGATAAAAGCCTCAACAAGGTTTTGACTGAAAATAAAGAATGAAACAGGTCAAAGGAGTTAGATTACATAAATAACACAAGTTGTGTGTTCATGTTGTTAAATTCTGTTATATGTGAATATATAATAGGAAGAGGAGGTGAATCTAGTTTTAGAAGGCCTGGAAAAGAGTTGGAGATTGTTGACAACTCTTCAAATTAAGGTAAGTTACCTATTTGATTAAACTTGTAGTTAAGGACTGGGTGAGTCCATACTACAAGTGATTGTGTTATACGTGATTGTGATTATTGTTGTTGCATGATTCACAAGGTGTGTGAACATGTGGTGATCTACGAACTGTGCTTTTAGCATGAATACATGATTCGTTGAGTTGGTTGATATGAATATAAATGATTGTGGTTATTGTGGTTGCATGATTCACAAGGTGTGTGAACATGTGGTGATCTACGAATGTGTAGATGTTAAATTGGTGATGCCAATGTAATTGATTCACAAGGTGTGTGAACAAACGGTGGATTGGTAATATGCATGTTTTGTTTCACAAGGTGTGTGAACATAAAACTTGCAATTCCAATGTAATTGATTCACAAGGTGTGTGAACAAACGGTGGATTGGTAATGTGCATGTTTTGATTCACAAGGAGTGTGAACATAAGACTTGCAATTCCAATGTAATTGATTCACAAAGTGTGTGAATCATAAACGACCTATACGAGGGTAGACATTTGAAATTCAAGTGTCAAATTGTAAGTTGTGATTTTTGTGAATTATGATGCACAATTGGAGTTTTGTGTGTTTATATCTGTGTTATGTTAAAGTATAATGATTGTGCATGAATGGGAGATATAATGAGGTTTTGGGTTGAAAACGAACCGTTAGTAAATCGTTTTTTATGTGGTTGACTATTGTTGTCAAATTTTATTTGAAACCTCATTAGTGTATCCATTTGGTGTTATGGAATACACTGGGTGAATTAATGAGGTAATCTTACTTAGTTCTAAGGAACTAATGGTGAATTTAAATGTGGTGTTTACAGTTACAAAGGAGTAGGGTGAGCGGTGATGGTGATCGGGAATCGAACATGGAGGCTCGTATGGTGGTTTAGTCTGTAAATAATCGAACTTGTGTGAAGCTTTTGTGTAATAAATGTTTTGCGAAGTTTGTAAAAATACTTAAACTTGTTTTAACAAGTGTTGGTAATAATATGATTAAAGGTTTGTTAAACACAAAAGTTTTGTTTTTACTGGGACCTAAACGTAATTTATTAAAACGTGGTGTAAAATGTCCGGAGAGGACAGAAAGTGACTGGGGTGTCTCATTTCCCCATCCCTAAAATCTATTGGAATAACCAATTTAAAAACCGGTCCGATTTGAACATATTAGATTCAATATATAAATACTAGGGGTGTTCAAAAAAATCCGTATCCGAATCCGAAATCAAAATATCCGGAAGTTCGGATATCCGGAAGTTCGGATATCCGGAAGTTCGGATATCCGGAAGTTCGGATTCGGATAGTAGTTTTGAAAAAATTCGGATAGTTCGGATATCCGGAACTATCCGAATTTTTTATTTTAAGTGACAAGAGGTAGTAGTCCATCCGGAACTAAGTTTGAGGAAATTCGGGACTTGATTCTGATTGAAATCATCAGACATAGAAGTTCAGGGGATTCATCAAGTTCACTGTTAAGTGCCAAGGGCAAATGAAGAAGAAATGAAAGGAGCAACAACCTTGGCAGGAGAAGAAGCAAATCAAGGAATCCAAAAGTTGTTTGTTGGGATTGCATAAAGACAAGGAGGTGAATCATGTTGCATACGAATATCACTTAGATGATGCTCTGTTTTGTAGCGTAGAGTGCTATTGATTCATGGGTTATGGATTCTGGTTCATCGTTCTATGCTACGCACTGCATAGAGACGATGAAGAACCTGAGGTTTGGGAACTTTGGTAAGGTTCAACTTGAAAATAATTAGTGGATATTGACTTGAAGACTTCAATGGGAGACACATGGACTTTAAAAGACATCAAGGTCATTCCAAGCTTGAAGATAATGCTTATCTCAGTCGGGCAGTTGGATAAAGAGGGACATGATTGTAAGTTTAGTGGTGGACAGTGGAAGATAGTCACAGGAAACCTACTTGTAGCATGTGGAAAGAAAAAATGTTTGCATAGAGTTCAACTCAACACTTCTCAATAGGTGTTTAATGCTAAATATTTTTTCGTAACCTTAAGGTTTTTTTTTTGTTTTTGTTTTTAACAGCTACTAATTTTAAGTAATGCTATAATATCAGTTTAATTATAACGTTAAATGAATCTAGTAAATAATATTTTAACCATTTAATATTACTTCAATCTTTTTATAAAGTATCTCAAATAAATTTTGTTCATAGTAACAACTAACATCAAATTCTACAAAATACAATATATTAAGTAGTTAGGTTCGTAGGCTTACCATGTTTTTATATGCAATTTAGTGTAAAACTCGTTAAAGCTAACCGACAACATTACACTAAGGTGTGTGAGTTTGCCCTTGAAAAATCTAAAACCGATATTAACTTTTTCTCCCCCTAGTTCACTTATTATAACGATAAAAAAGAACCAAAAACATACAAAAAAAAAAACTTTGAAAACTAAAACTAAGAACCCAACAAGAACCGAATTGATTCCCAAACCAGTTTAGGATAGATTTAGTCTGGTTGAGCCCATTTAAGCCCAAATCTTTTATGTACAATTTTTTGGGGATGAAATTTGTGTGTGTAAGGTTTCTACTTTCCTAATTTCTTTTGGGAATTTCTATTGAAGCCTTGTTTATTTCATTCAATCTCAGATCTTACATTTGATTTACAGGTGAACTATATACTCGGGGATAATCCGATGAAAATGTCCTACATGGTTGGATACGGATCCTGTTACCCACAAAGAATTAATCACAAAGGCAGTTCGTTGCCCATCTGTCAGAGTTCATCTAGCTCATATAGGCTACAAAGCGGGGTCACGCTACTTCTTGAGCCGAGACCCAAACCCAAACGTATTGGTTGGAGCTGTGGTTGGTGGGCCCAACACCATCGATGCGTTTCCTAGATCCATCTTTCAAGAATCAGAGCCCACGACATATATAAATGCACCGTTGGCCTACCTTGTAGCGCACCCTTGATTTAAATTAAAAGTGATGCAATGAGTAGTGGTGCGCAAAAAGGTCTGAACTTGTTTAGCTTTATATTCAGTTATAATTCAAGCTTATTAAAAAAATTTTCCAAAATGGAAAAGTTGCAAATGTTTCTACTTATTGTTGGATCTACGATTTTATGTTTTCATGTTTGGTAAAATTCCCGTGATTAAGGAGCATCGTTGATATAGATTTGTATCTGTATTATGTTGCTCGAGTATTAAAAAAATGTAATTTATGTCTAATTTGGCCGTTTAATTGAATTAATTTTGCTAAACATGGTGGTTACTTTTATAAAAATTTAGTTGTTTTAAACAATTTAATAATTCATGATAATTATCACGTTTTTGGTATTTCTGGTTGCAATGTATATAAACTCCAATCAAGTAATCAACCTCATGTATAGGTATCATTGACAACAACATATCTCAATAGTTATGTTACCATCAAATCTTTTTTGATTTCACATGGCCTCTTTTACCATTGCAACTTGCTCCAATGGCTGGGGTAGCATGACATACACATTACTGCCTAGGATGACTCGTTACTACAGCAGGAGGTTATGTATGCATATGATTAAGAAAAGAATTTATTATATAAGTTGCCAATTGCTAAAAGAATTATTTTTTCTGCCTATTGAACTATGAACTACTCAAAAGTAGTTTAAATGAATTAAAAGACACTTGCACATTGTTACTACAACCAAATCCACGTTAGGCTTGAGTCGGTTTAATTCGTGCCTTGCTATTGAGAGGATGGATTTAAGCTGCAACACCAGAGAAAATCCACGTTAGAGGGCTCAAGGGATTATCCCCGAGGGCACTAATCTCTTGAGCCCTCTGATGCTTAAGTGAGTTTGATCGGAATCCAGATTTTCTTTCTTGTCTTTACAAAATTTAAGAATGTGCTTCGTTAATTCAGTGTTTGACTCTTTGGCCAACAAAGCACCGCAGAAATTGTAACGAGCCTTTGAAGGCCCATAACTCATTTAAGATAAATCTCAATTGTACCAACTTATGGATTTCTATTGCTAGGTGAAACACAAACAACGATAAGGTCGATAGAAGAACCTTCTTGGTGAATGAAAGATTGTAATTGAGCCATAGTAAGAGAATAAGAAAGATTAAGTGAGAGTAAACAAATTAACACGAGAGTTTTTCGCGTTTTCGCGTTTTGAGCATTCGGGTTTGCATACTAGAGTTGTGAGTCAATCAATTCATAAAAAACCTTGATATACTAGCTTAGAGGGGTAAAATGGTCAAAACAATTCGAAAAAAGGTCAAAAACGGCTAGATTTCGAAAACCGGTAAGAACCGAGTTCGGGTCCGGTTGGAACCGGTTTCCAAAAACATAATACCCGGATAGGAACCACCCGGTTTTCAGGTTGGAACCAGGTAAGGCCAAAAAGCGGGATGGAACCGGGACCGGGTTCAAAACCGGTTTTTTTGTGCACCTCTTCCCCTAGGGAGTAGTACCCGGTTTTGGGTGAAAACTTTTGGTCCCAAACTGGATCTGGCCTGGGGGTGTTAGTTAAAGTTGTAAATAGCTAAATTAGAAGGACTTAATTTAGCTACAGTGAGTAAATGTTTTATTTATGTTTTTGAGTCTATTTAGTTTAGGGATGGCAGAAAAACCCATACCCTATCAGAAAACCCGAAGCCCGAAACTTTTGGGCCGGGTACTGGCCGAATATTAGGGTATGAGACCGGGTATGGGATCAAACAAATATTTTTTTTTGGGTTTGGGTACGGGTATGGGATTAAGGAATACCTGGCGCACTTACCCGAAGTAATATCCGTAATATTTTTTAATTTCCTTTTCTAAAACATAAGTCTTTTAATGAAACATCATAACAAGTTATAACTTTTATCTTATTATTTTATATTTAAAAACTAATAATGTTGTTTTGAATATGTAATTTCGGGTTAAATATTAAATTAATGGTTCATGGTAGCATCTTTTAAGAGCTATATGTGATGATATTTATATTTAATTTGTTTATATTTTATAGTGTTGATCTTATATGTATGATTATAATTTATTTTTGTAATTAAACAATAACATTACATAAAATTAATACTATACAAATGTACTCGGAAAATCACAAATTATTTTTTAGTAAACTAATAGGTATACCCGATACCCGTGGGTATGCCGATACCCGATGGGTAATTACCCGATAGATACCCGATGGGTAATGGGCCGGGTATGGGATACATTTTTACAATCGGGTATGGGACTATGATTAGCAATACCCTACCCGAACCCGGCCCATTGTCATTCCTAATTTAGTTTTATATTTATCTGTTTGGTCGAGGATTAGAAGGAAGTTTGTTGCGAATCTTGTGGAGCAAGAATCGAGTTGAGTTGGCTATAAAAGGCCTGGGTTGTATTCGATTTTATTCGTTCGGTAATCGAGAGAAACCCACTGGAGGAAGTTATCCTCTAAACTTGTGAATCTGTGTGATCAAAACTCTGATATCAACTTTCAGGGGGTTGCTAACTCTACACTATGTTCCCGAGTTCATTTAACGAGAGAAAAGAAGGGAAATGGAAGGAAAGGGGAAACATTTTTGTGTTCCCAAGTTTCATTTAACGAGGAAAGGGAAAAGAAAATAACACATTTTGTGTTCCCGAGTTTCATTTAAGGAGAGAAATGAAGGGAAGTGGAAGGAAACCTAGGCTAAATTTCCTTGATTTTCTTTCCTTTCGATTTGGAAGGAAATGGAAGGAAAGAAAGCCATTCTTTTCCTTTCCTTTCCTCTCATTTCTTTTCTTTTCTATTCCCTCCTTTAATCGGAAACACAGTGTAAAACAAAAGAGGGAAAGGGGGCGATCAGAATTGTGAAAAAGAGAACTAAGCTAATCGTAAACCCTAGGATGAAGGCTTCCACCGCCGGTGACGATGAAGTCTGCACTTCTGCGCACAAAGTCTTGTCCAACGACGATCTTCTGAGTAAAATTTTAGCCGTCTTACCTCTGAGCTCTCTACGCCTGGCTAAATCGGTGTGCAAACGGTGGTCATATCTCGTCGCCGATCAGTATTTCAACTGGTTCCGCAGCAGAAGCCCTACCGCCGGTCATCCTTGTGGTTTGTTCCTCCGACTACAACAACCTCCCTTTATATTTGCTTATCTGCCTCTCAGAACATCTCCTCCTCCTTCTCCTTTAATAAGAACAACAAGCTCTCCCCTTTACCAGACGAAATCAGCATGCATCGCGCTTCTGCAATCATGTAACGGTCTCCTCCTGTGTAATGACTGGCCTGATAAGTTTTATGTATACAATCCGACCATCAACCACTGTAAGTTGCTTCCTCTACCCCGTACGTGAAGAGTGTAAGAGTTTATTAAGTGGCTTTTAACATTTGACAATTATGACCCTTAGACTTAAGATATCTAATTTGATGGAAGTTGATATCTTAAGGGTCTATTATGTAAAATGGTGGTAATGATTTATGAGTCAGTTTTGCCCTCACTTTGAACATACGCGTATTTCTTCTTCTTCTCTCAAAAGGGATTCTCTGCCCTAATCATTCAAGAAGATAACATCAGGAAGAAATAAATTGAATCCATCAAAAGGGCAAACAAGACTCTTAATCTTAGCATCACCATGGCTTCATCATCTACTCCAAAGATTCAATCATCTCCAACAACAAGTATTTTGATTAAATTGGGACTTGTATCGATATCATATGTGGAAGATTTATTCCACATGTGGTATCAGAGCATGGATAATTTGGTTTATTGATGATATGAATCCGTTTCGATGCCATAACCATGAAGTTTGATTTCTAATTTTGAAAATCACGGTTAGTCAATTAATTGATGACGGACGAATCCATTTTGACGCCATAACCAGGAGATTTGATTTTCTAATTTTTATCAACATGGTCAATTCAATTTATTGGAGATCAACGGACTTGTTCTGACGCCACAATCTTAAAACGATTTGATTAAATTTTCTCAATTTTGGTTCAAATACGAACAGTGGGCTCACAGGGGTTTTACAACCATTAATTTTTCCCATATCACTTAATTTATTCATTTTTCTAAAACATAATTTTTAGTTCTTTGAATCTGATGATATGCAAATGGATTTAACGTATTCTGTATTTATGCATGAATTGAGTTTTATCTAATATGTGATTTGGTTCAATTTATTTTACAAATCAAGTTTTAAAGTTTATCATGTGAATTGGATTTCATGATCTTATATTGTGGATTACTCGTTCATATTTGGAATTTCAAAATTGATTTGTTGGAAGATGAGCAAAACCAATAATCATCACAAATTACAAAAGTTAACAGGCATTGAAAGATGATGCTAACATGTTTTAGTAATAGAATTAAATAGGACCACTTGTATGTTTGTTTAGTTAATTCAATTAGAACATACATGTATAAAGTTGCTGCATGATTATGCACATAAAACTAGTGCATGATTATATAAAACTGAATCATGTAATCTTGTTTAAATGTTGCATATATTGATAACGTATGAATCTGTTTAAAGAATCTACAGAATAATGGAACTGTATTAAATATTATGCATACATTGTTGTATGAAATATATGGCTGCTATTTTCATAATGAATCCCAGAAGCAACATTTAACTACAACTTGTTAATTTTGTTTGCCATGGTTGTGTTTTAGCGATATATGCTTTAGTGACTTGAATGGCGGAACCAACGGGAAGCTATTTAAACTAATATAAACATCAAAACTAAGTCACTTAATATACATTATTTAAATTATTGATTCATGAACCCAACGGGAATTGCTTTAATAATTTAGATAATGGAAATAAATATATTTATTGCGACTTATCCAACGATGTTTTGCAATAAGTATGTTTAATAAATTATTTAACATAACATTTTAAATTCAATTGTTAACTGAACCAACGAGACGTTGATAATTGAACATGATGTGTATTCTTACCTATTATTTGGTGTTAGTAATAGGTTTTATTTGATATCTGACATGTTTTCTATTTGTATCCAAATTGTATTATGTATAGTCATAACTGAGCATAATATTTCTTCTTTAAATGCATCAGCATCTACCTTAAGAGCAGGTTCCGGTTACTTGCACGGAATCGAACCTTTAAACGGGAATAACTTTAGTACTTGGTTGGAACAAGTTAAGTTAACCTTGGGATTTATGGATCTTGATTATTCACTGAGACATGATGCTCCCCCTCCTCTTGACACTGATTTTACGGTAGAACAAAAGAAAGTTCATGATCAGTGGGAGCGTTCTAATAGAATGTCACTTATGGTAATAAAAAATTCAATCTCTCCTACCATTAGGGGATCCATCCCAAATTCTGAAAATGCAAAGGCTTACTTAGACTTGGTTGAGGAACAATTCAAGGGTACTTCAAAAACCAATGCTGGTATCTTAATCCTCAGAATGCTTACAACCAAGTACAGTGGGACTGGTGGTGTGCGTGAGCACATCATGATGATGAATGACATGGCTAATCAACTAAAAACATTAGACATGGAAATCAGCGAAGGATTTCTGGTTCACTTCATAATAACATCTCTCCCTTCTCAGTTTGATCTTTTCAAGATCAACTATAACACTCAAAAGGAGAAATGGAAGATGAGCGAGCTGATTGCCATGTGCGTTTAAGAAGAAGAACGCTTAAAACTTGAGAAGCCTAATGTTGCTCACTTAACCACTTCTAATCTCAACAAGAAAAATGGCTCATTTAAAAACAAGGGTCAGCAGGGAGATAAGTCAAAACCCAATAAGTTCTCTACTCTTGGAGCAAGTACTAGCACATTCAAAGGCACCCCTAAATGTCGTTTCTGCCATAAAAAGGGGCACATTCAAAGGGACTGCTCGAAGTTTAAAGAATGGCTTGCGAAGAAAGGTATTGCCTTAAACCTAATGATTTATGAATCATTTAATGTTAATGTTCCTTCTAATACATGGTGGTTTGATTCTGGTTCCACTGTGCACATTTCTAATTCCTTACAGGGATTCCGTACAATAAGGAAGCTGGCAAGAAACCAGCAAACGGTTAAAGTGGGAAATGGATCAGAAGCTGAAGTTGAAGCAATAGGGACTCTTTCATTAGTTCTAGAAGGAGGCTTCATTCTAAATTTATCTGAAACATTATATGTACCAACTATTACTAGAAACTTAATTTCTTGTCCAAAACTTGATCGTGATGGATATGTTGTTACATTTGGTAATGGTAAATGTATTATCAGTTTCGATTCTCGTACCGTTGGTTATGGCCTATTGGATGGTGATCTTTATAAGTTAAGTTTAGATCATGTATTTTCGGAATCCTTATTGTCTTATAATGTAGAAGACAACTTAGTTAAAAATAAAAGGAAAAGAAATATGGAGAATTCATCAAAATTATGGCATAAAAGACTAGGTCATATTTCACAAGAAAGAATGAATAGACTTGTGAAAGATGGAGTACTCCCAAAACTTGATTTTTCTGATTTTGAAAAATGTGTTCAATGTATAAAAGGAAAAATGATCAAAACAAATAAGAAAGGTTCCACTCGAAGTATGGGATTACTTGAACTAATCCATACTGACATATGTGGTCCTTTTTCAGCAGGTATTGGAGGGCAAAAGTCGTTTATTACCTTTATAGACGATTATTCGCGTTATATGTACTTATATTTAATCCATGAGAAATCCGAATCTTTAGAAACTTTTAAAAACTTTAAGGCTGAAGTTGAGAATCAACTAGACCGAAAAATTAAGGTTGTGAGATCGGATAGGGGTGGAGAATACTACGGTCGACACACTGACGTAGGACAAAGTCCGGGCTCGTTTTATGAATTTTGTAAAAGTCATGGTATAGTAAATCAATATACCATGCCCGGAACTCCTCAACAAAACGGTGTAGCTGAAAGGCGTAATCGTACCCTTATGGACATGGTACGTAGTATGTTGGCTAATTGTAATCTTCCTGACTTTCTTTGGACTGAGGCACTAAAAACAGCCGTCCACATCCTCAATCGAGTTCCTTCAAAATCTGTTCCAAAAACTCCTTTTGAAATATGGACAGGAAGGAAACCTAATCTAAATTATCTCAAAGTATGGGGATGTCCGGCAGAAGCTAAACTGTATAATCCGCAGTCCAAGAAATTAGATATGAAAACCGTAAGTTGTTTTTCATCGGGTATCCTGAGCGTTCTAAGGGATACCGATTTTATTGCCCTTCACATACTACAAGAATTGTTGAGACTAGACATGCTGAATTTCTTGAGATGACTGATTTGAGTGGGAGTGTTGATGGTAGGCGAATAGATTTTCAAGAGGGTACTGAAGAGGCACCTATTACTTATGTGCCTATACCCATTAATCAACCATTTGAATCATCTCTTGATTCGCCAATTCCTCATAGTGTAACTAATACCGAGGAACCATCTACTACAAATCCCGTCACATCTCAAGAACTTAATGAGCAACAACCTCAAGAACTTCCACCATCATTAAGAAGGTCTTCTCGACCTAGGCGACCCATAACTTATGATGACTTCGTGACTTACCTTCATGAGACTGACTTTGATTTGGGTAAAGTTGACGACCCTACTACATTCAAAGATGCCATGAATTGTGACCAATCAACTCAATGGTTAGATGCCATGAAAGATGAGTTGAAATCAATGAAAACAAACAATGTTTGGACACTTACTGAATTACCAAAAGGTGCGAAACCTGTTGGTTGTAAGTGGGTCTATAAAACTAAATTAGACCCAAATGGAAACATTGAACGTTATAAGGCACGTTTGGTTGCAAAAGGGTATACCCAAAGGGAGGGAATTGATTATCAGGAGACATTTTCTCCTGTATCAAGAAAAGATTCCCTAAGAATAGTCATGGCCTTAGTTGCACATTTTGACTTAGAGTTACATCAAATGGACGTTAAAACCGCGTTCCTAAATGGCGATTTGCATGAAGATGTGTTCATGAAACAACCTGAAGGTTTTGAGCCTAAAGGTAAAGAACACATGGTTTGCAAATTAAATAAGTCAATATATGGGTTGAAACAAGCATCCCGACAATGGTACATTAAATTTGATGAAGTGATGAAAAAACAAAACTTCATTAAAAATCAGGTAGATCAATGCATTTATCTTAAAATGAGTGGGAGTAAATTTGTCATACTTGTGTTATATGTCGATGACATCTTACTAGCAAGTAATAACTTAGACATGTTGTATGAATCCAAAAGATTATTATCTGCTAACTTTGATATGAAAGATCTCGGTGAAGCCTCTTATGTTATTGGCATAGAAATACACCGTAATCGAAGCATTGGGACATTAGGTTTGTCTCAAAAGGCATATATTGAGCGGATACTTAAAAGGTTTAACATGCAACAATGCTCCCCATCTGTAGCTCCCGTAGTTAAGGGTGATAGTTTTGGGTCTTATCAGTGTCCTAAATCAGAGGCAGAAATTGATCAAATGAGACTCATACCGTATGCTTCTGTTGTTGGAAGCTTAATGTATGCTCAAGTTTGTACTCGTCCTGATATTGTTTATATAACTGGCATGCTAGGCAGGTATCAATCAAACCCTGGCCTAGATCATTGGAAAGCTGCCAAAAAGGTATTGCGATATTTACAAGGGACAAAAGAGTATAAGTTAACTTATAGGAGATCAGATGATCTTGAAGTTATCGGCTATACAGATTCTGATTTTGCGAAGTGCAAAGACGATAAAAAGTCTACTTCAGGATACATTTTCATGTTGTCAGGAGGGCCAATTTCATGGAAGAGTCATAAACAACAGTTGACTACAACATCGACTATGATGGCTGAATATGTTGCTTGTTATAATGCCACATGCCACGCGATGCTCCTAAGAAATCTGATTAAGGGACTCAAAGTAGTAAATTCCATACATAGGCCGATGAAGATTTATTGTGATAACAGTGCAGCGGTGAGCTTCTCAAACAATAATAGCTCAAGTGGTGCTGGTCTGTATCTCGACACAACGTTTTTGTTTGTGCGCGAACGAGTGGAGGATCAAAGTGTTAATGTTGAATATATCAGCACACATGACATGTTAGCGGATCCACTTACTAAAGGTCTACCACCCAAAGTATTCAATGATCATGTAACTAATATGGGTTTCAAGCGAGACCTTATATAGATGTCATGTAAACACTTTATGATATTATTTACCTACTTCACTCAAATATAAAGTTTGTCTATATTTATATATTTATGTGCACTATTATGGTTACCTTAGACAAACATATTATTTACCACCTAACCTATAAATTTAAGATGATATCATTGTCATAATTGATAGGGGTCTTGCATTGATTATAATGCTATTGACTATATTGATTTGTTTTGATGTTGTCATGAGAAGGTTTAATGAATATGATCAACTTTGATCACTTGGCCAATTAATGTTATATTATATATATTTATTAATGTATTGTCAAATGGTTTAGCAGCCAAGTGGGAGAATGTAAGAGTTTATTAAGTGGCTTTTAACATTTGACAATTATGACCCTTAGACTTAAGATATCTAATTTGATGGAAGTTGATATCTTAAGGGTCTATTATGTAAAATGGTGGTAATGATTTATGAGTCAGTTTTGCCCTCACTTTGAACATACGCGTATTTCTTCTTCTTCTCTCAAAAGGGATTCTCTGCCCTAATCATTCAAGAAGATAACATCAGGAAGAAATAAATTGAATCCATCAAAAGGGCAAACAAGACTCTTAATCTTAGCATCACCATGGCTTCATCATCTACTCCAAAGATTCAATCATCTCCAACAAGTAAGTATTTTGATTAAATTGGGACTTGTATCGATATCATATGTGGAAGATTTATTCCACAGAGAGTACCTACTGGACTTCTTAGATATATGGCTTTAGGTTTTGATCCAACAGTCTCGCCTCACTACAAAGTTGTGTATCCTAGTTCTGAACCTGGTGGACTAGTTCATGTAGAGATTTATTCTTCTGAAACAGGCAATTGGAAGGCTTGTAAGACTAATTTTAGTCTACCATCTTTTGCAATGTTTGATGAGAGGGTGGTTTACTGGCATGGTGCGATTCATTGGTTGTCGCGTGTTCATGTATATCATTTGAGCTTAGATGAAGAGAATATACTACAAGCAGAAAACCATGTGGACTTGTATGGCAGAAAGTAGAATTTTTTTTAAAAATGGGTTTATATTTAAAAAAATGGTTATAATAGGTGTTGAAATTTTTTTTTTACAAATGGGTCTAACTCCACTTGTAGTGGCGTTTTAGAGGGGAGAGAAAAACTCACGTAGGGATGTCAGAGTCTGAATGAGAAAAAAAATTCGATGGTGTCCTTAAACTCCACTCCTAGTGGCATTTTTGACTAAAAGTACACCACCTCCACTGCTAGTGGCGTTTTTGACCCTATAACTCCACTCCTAGTGGCGTTTTTGACCCATGTTCACAAGATTCCACATACACTCCCCTCCTAGTGGCGTTTTGGGCTTAAATGCCATTCCTAGTGGCCTTTTTTTGCCACTTTTCTGACCCACTATCACAAGATTTTTGGCGTTTTTTTACATGCATTTGTCAAATCTAATTTATCACATGCAGCTACTCAACGCCACTACAAAAGGAGACCAGCATTTCCACCAAATACACACACCACGAATTAAACAAACATACATCTTTTCAAAAAAAATCAAAACTGATCTTTCAAGAAAATTTCAATTTAAAATGGCTTTAAATTATATGTCTGGTCCATTGGTAAATGATGTATTGTTTTTAGCTTGTACTCACAGAGCTGATTATGTTTTTCAAACACATGATGAAATTCGAGATGGCGGTTTACTGAGAATACGTAGAGCTGACGAAAAATTATGGGTTTACCTACGTAAAAATCCCATCACTGAAAACGTATAAGAAAAAGTATATATTATACATGTATATACATACATACATATATATTATACATAATAATATGTATATTTATATAAATATGTGTATAAATATTGTATATATATTATGTACAATATATATGTATGTGTGTAATATAATATATACACTGCAAGAAAAAGTAGCAATAGCGGCGACAAAAATCGCCACTAAAGGTCCCAAAAAACGCCACTAAAGGTATTAGCGGCGACAAATCGCCGCTAAAGAGTCGCCGCTATTAAATCGTCGGTAATGGTCCAAAATCGCCGCTATTGACCTGGTCGCCGCTAATGAGCAAAATCGCCACTAAAGGTGTCGCCACTAATGCTCCATTTTAGCCATATGATGCAAATCGAGCCGAGCTACGAGCCGAGCCAACGAGTCAAGCCATGAGCCAAGTCGAGCCGAGCCAACCCTGGCTCCGGCTCAGCTCGTTTTTCACGAGCTTTTTTCGAGCCGAGCCTTTTTCGAGCCGAGCTTTTTCGAGTTTTTTCAAGCGAGCTTCGAGCCGAGCCTCGAGCCGCGAGCTTTTTGAACAGCCCTAGTTTTGATCGGTCACAAACAACCATAAAAAAACGAACCTTTTGTTTCTGCCCGATTCTAATTCCACCCAACACCAAGATTTCCTTTTTGATGTCTAGTACCGTAATAATCAAAAGAAACGAGAAATTGATCACTTCTTTGTGATCGATACAACAATCGACCACCGATTGTGGTTAAAATCTTCAAAACTAATTGAATAGATCAAATCTTCAAGAGTAAGGCACCGTTTGCGGTGCGCGTATATAATGTATATAGTCTCGACTCTCGAGGGAAAAAAAATGAAAACTGCACTAATTTTAACGTAATTTTACTTAATTTTTGTAGAAATAATGTTAAAAGTGTTGGGTTGGTTGGTTAATTGGAGATCATGAGGCGGAGGTATTATTGTAAGTAGGCTATTTATTCTTTCAGGTTGAGATAATGTTGCCTACATCTTACAATATTTAGACCTTACCTAAATTTTACTAATAGTAAGATATACTGAGTACGATGATGATAAAATTTTCAAAAGCACAATTAATGCTCCCAAAAATAAGCTAAGAACAATTGATAAACAATCGAATCTTGAATTGACAAAAAAAATGTTGGTTGTTTACAATAATCACTTCGCTTGGGTATAAATAACCTACTGTGGAACACCTCAATGATTGAAAAATGATGCAATTTCAATCTTTTATTTATATCAGTATATCACCTAGACCCATTAACTTTACGTATTTACATAATTGTCTAAAACACAACTTTTGACTATTTACAACTTTGACCAGTTGCCTCTCAAACTTAAGTAATATATATAGATGAACTAAATCATGCAGGTTGTCTAACGTATTGCTGCGCATGCATCGTTTTTGGACGAAATGCTGAGATTATAGATATGGGAGCTACTTGTAAGTTATCATATTCTTTGTTTAAGAATTTAAAATGTTAATTAAAATTTTATCATATTCAATTTCAGGGTCAGCTCTAGTTTTGTAGAGGCACAAAGTGAAAAACAACATTGATGCCCTTTTGCAAAATAAAGTTAAAAAAAACAAAATATTGCCTGCACTAGTGAAATAGCTTTAATTTATCAAATAACAAGCAAACGAATCAAATAATCAGTCCTAAATAAGCAGCGTTAAATGAATTCTAATTGAAAGTCCTAACTAATCAACCTTACATTTATCAAATAATCAATTCTAAATTTTATATATACCTGACAATCTTGACCCATGACAAATTAAATGACTAGATTTGGGTAAAAAAATATTGTACTTTGGGTTGAATGGGTATCATTATGACATAAAATAGGTTGAGATGTGTAGCACCTTAATATAATACGGGTCAAAATCGGTAACTTAAAAACTATATGAATATAACGGATTCAATGGGTAAAAATGATTAATAATATATTTGATGAGAAAATCATTAAAAACAATTCAAATAAACTATTTGTTTAGTTACAACTCATTTTAACTTGAACTAAATTAATTTTTTTTAAAAGTATCTCATTTAGACCCAAATTGATTTTGCTTAAAACAAATCCCGACTCGCACTTGTTTTGCCAGACATAATTTTATACAATTATACAAATGAGTAAATTTCGTTTTTGTTTCTTCTGGTTTGGTCAAAATAACATTTTTCATCCAAAAGTGTCAAATGTCTTTTTTTGCTTCACAAAGTATGCATTTGTCTCAATCAGCTCACACCCACTAACACCGTTAATTGTTTTTGTTAAATATAAGGGCATTTTATTTTAGATTTTTCACCCTTTGCTCTCTCCCTTCTCAAATGTAGTGGGTCATCATCTCCACCGTGGTCATAACCAAACCACCACCACCGCACAACCCACTGCCATCACCAAGCTGTCACTGTGCCACCAATTAATGGTGTTAGAGGGTTAGAGCTGATCGAGACAGAATACGTACTTTATGAAGCAAAAAACACAATTTGAAACTTTTGGATGAAAAGTGTTATTTTGACCAAACCACAAGAACTAAAAACGAAGTTTACTTTATACAAACATATTTTGTACAAATTGTTCCATGTAAGACGCATGGCTTTGTGTTAGAAAATGAGTGACCGTAAGTGGTGGGGGTTATATAGTAAGTTGAATTAATGAACCAAAATACTACTGATACATATATTTATTCTTACCAAACACATTAACTATAACCTGAACATGACCTCTATTTTTGACAAGGTGTAGTTAAGTTGCAAACCATTTTATAAATTGGCAAATTAATTGGGTTGATCTTATAAAAACATATATTTTTATCATTTTTGTGTCCTGTTATAAATTGCCACATATAGGTGAATACCACTATGGAGTATTCAAGAAGACAATCACTACCAGAATTTGCTTGATCACTAATCATTTCTTTTTATTTTTTTTGAACAGCAAACGCCCGGTCACCCGGGATCACCCTGGCAAATAGATCACCCTTCCGCCCGAATAACAGAGCGTGGTGACCTGACCCACCTGCCCAGGAGGAAACCTACAACTAGGAAAACCCCCTGGCTCACCCAGAACAATATTTGCTCTAGGTGAGACTCCAACCCAAGACCTCTCATAAGAGAAGTCAAGGGCTACCATTAGGCTAGAAGCCTTTTGGTAATCATTTCTTTTTATAACAACAGCTTGGTAATCATTTCTTTTGGTAATCATTTACTTGCTATTATCGCTTAGTGATTCTCACTGCATATATGCTTGGTTATATCGGTCCAAAATGAGACAATGCCTGAGAAACCTTGTCATGATTGCCTTGTCCATTGTTGTTGTCATGCATGTGCCTTGTGCCAAGAGTATCGTGAGCTCAAACATCATGGATTCAAAATGTCTCTTGGTAATAATGAAGCGAGGTTTTCTCGATCATCTTAGATCCCATGTGAAATTGAACTAGTATTTAGGGTTGGTTCAATTGAATTTATTAACCCTAATTCTTATTGGGTTGTTTGGCCTATTGGACCAACCCTACTAATACTAGCGAGTAGCGTGTGTGTGTATGATAATGTCTAATTCTAGCTTTTGTACATTTTTTTAGGATGGAAGAAAAATATGGAGAGGCGAAATCAGGCAGCAGCGATGATGCCACCATCTCCTCTCCAAGATATGGAACGTTCATATATCTTTAAAACATACGAAGCCACTTTCAATTCATGGTACCATATACGTTGTAATATACGTGTTAATTTGTTGATGTTTAATACATGCTGTAACAATTCGCAATTCCAGGTTAGAATTTCGTGTCTTAGTCTTAATTAAGTCTTATTAAGAGTAAAATAATCAAAACAAACCGTAAGAATCTACTAAAAACTCATTAGTCAAAGAAAGAACAATGACACACATTTGAAACGTAAATCGCGACAAATTTGCGAAAAGACAATTCGGCATGCGTAATCGTCAAATTCATGACAACCTGAACTTTCTAACCACATTATATTCCAAATGGGATGTAATTGGAAGTGTAACAATAGTGGTTGATCAAATGTAACAATTCCCAAAGATACGCGCGAAAAAGCCGAAAAATTAATTGCAAAAACCATAAAACTCATGTGTTGGATGATCCCTTTCACACTAATACCTTCAAATCTGGTTCAATAGATATTTTGATGAAAAATATCTGATCAAACTTAATCAAGAAGCAAGAATTCCATAAATATCCAATAGTTGACTTTTCAAGTCAACATTTTTACCTCTTAAACCCCAAAAATTTGACCAGAGCTATTTCTCACCTTCCAGGAGCTTCCAACAACATCTAAACATCATTTCTAGGCAATCCAAGCTGAGAACCAAGATCAAGAACCATCAAAACAAGAAATCAACCTCCAAAAGTTGATTTTCAAGTGAGTTTTCAAGCCAAAACTCAACCAAGTAAGTTTTGATCTTAATTTTTGGTTCTAATAACTTCAAGTAGGTTAAACAAACATGTTCGAATGATGGTTAAAGTTTGGAAACCATTAGATGCTCAAAAACCATGAAAAGGGTATTTTTGCTCAAAAACCCGATTTTTCAAAATTGTCCAAATCAAGATTTTTCGTCACCAAAACCTAGATATATGTTAAATATTAGGATCTGGAGGTTTTGGCCCAGTAAAAATGTCAAAATATCGATTTTGGCACGCAAAAACCATGTTTGGCACGCTGAAATGGGGTTTGCGGTCCCTGTGGCTCGGCCATGCGGCCCGCGGCCTATGCTTCTCGGCCATGCGGCCCGTGCTGCGGCCTGTGCGTCTCGGCCAGGCGGCCCCAAGCAGCCCCATGCGGCCCCTATGCGGCCCGTGTCGCGGCCCCTATGCGTCTCGGTCGTTACCGGGATCACTTGGCCAAACGACCAACCGGCTAGCCAAGGCCAAGGCCAGGCCAGGTCGGCTCAAGCCATTGACAAGGTCGCGGCCCAGACCACCACGCCACCACCCCAGACCACCGAGCCACCATCGGACCGCCACCATTGACCACCGTTGACCACCGCCGGCCATATTTTTAATCGAAATATTTCGGCGAAAAGGAATATTCCGGCGACTTTTCCGACGAAACCCTAATTTCGTCCGTTTTGCGTCCTGAACTCCAATTCGCGATCCGATCCGGTGTTCCGTATTTTGATAAAAAGGACATATTTTTATTCGATTTCGCGTTCCGGACTCAATTTTTCAGTCTGTTTCGCAATTCGAAAATCCGATTTCAGTCTGAAAACTGATTAAGCCTCCGATTATGACACCAAATTCAGTTTCGCGACGGTTTTTAATAAGAATACCCATTTTTACTCAAATTCGCGTTCCGGACTCAGTTTTGCGATCTGTTTCATAATTCGGAAACCCGATAATCAATTTAGAAGCAGATTGGAATTCAGATTGTGATCGGAATTCAGTTTTATCATTGGTTTTCAATATAAAAACCTATTCTTTGTCGATTCCGCGTTCCGGAATCAGTTTTATGATATGTTTTGTAATCTGATAATCATATTTCAACCTAGAAGTCGATTGAGAATCCGGATTTGAAACAAAAGATAATTTTTCACCAAATCAGGTGCAAACAACTCACCGAACTTTAATAAATTACAGATTTGGAATCCAGGAACTAGCAATACGAACATTGTACTCTGTTTATTGATTTATATCAACTGAGGTGAGTTCACGAACCCCTTTTCTGTATTTTGGCTTTTGAACTCGGGGAATGAGAAATCATAAAAACTCGTTTGAAACATCTTGATTATTGTGAAGCTTTGAAATGCTTTTGATACATTTGTGTAAAACGAAACCTGATTTGATCAAATCATGTGGAACTCTGAAACGCTTTAGATGTATTTTGTGAAACATGAAACCTGATTTGATCAGGTGGAACTATGAAACGCTTTCGATGCATTTTGTGAAACATGAAACCTGATTTGCGTCATTTGAAAAGCTAAAAAACTTTTGGAACATTTTGTGAAACATGAAAATGAAAGCGTTGTAAAACATTTGGTTGAAACACATGACAGTGGGGAGAACACATGACCGAACTTGTCGTTATTTCACGGGTTACACATTTGTCGCTAAGTCCCCTATTATGTAACCGTTAACCGTTAACCTTACATAAGTCACCCAAAAACATAAATTGAATTCTTATGACAAAGTTTATTACATTATTTTATAATCAGTCCTTGATAATCTCTTGTATCTCTTCCCTCAACTCCCAGCCTGATTTCCTGGATTACCTATACAAGACATATAAACACCACAAAAACAAATACGGCTGAGCCAGAGAATGCTCGGTAACGGATAAACAATAGTAATTAAAAGAATTTCAGAAAGTGGTGATAAACATAAATCAGATTCATAACAGTAACAGAACAGTAAACAGTGGTCTGACTTGAATAAAATATAAAATTTTAGAAACAATAATATAGGTTATAATGTAAGTAAGAAATAGTGGGAAATCCCAGAATATACCACGAGCCGACTGTACATATAAAAGTGTAAGGTTCACGGGTAGCTACTCCCGATTACCAGACACATGAGATAGTTAGTGTTGGCATACACGTCACTATCCCCCAGAAATTAGAAAGTACAGTTTAAAATTATCCTAGGACCAGGCCATACGCCTCTCCAGAATTCAGTAGGTGCACAAGTGTACTATCAGAGTACTAAAATAGAGACGCCGTGAACTCAACTAACCGTCACGAGTGGTTCCACATCATGGTTGCCGCCATGAAGGGCATGTAGTCATCCTTACAGGTAGGGGCATGCTCGGGTGATAGATCGGAAGTTCAGTAGTCTCAGTAAGTTCAGTAGGGTAGTTAAACTATCAAGTAATGTCATAAATCGGATCATGCAATAATGAGTACAATTTTGCATGGTAAACGAAATAGGGAAACATGATATCATATCGTGGCAATCAGAAATCGGAATACAATACAGAAACATAAATTAAATGATTACAGAAACAAAAATACTAAGATTTAAATAAACAGAATCCGTACCTGGGTCTTAGCAATTAGTGAGTAAGTAATAAGAAAGTAAGCAAGTAATCCAAATCCTTGATAATTTAGCAATCTGTGTGTTTGGTTTGATTTCACGTTAGTTTAACGGATTTCATCACAATACGTACTCAGTTAATTATAATCTGTGATTTCAACATTTTAAAATTAATCGTTCATATAGATTTATTTTATAAAATTATTTATTAACGTTCGTAGGTATTCATTAATTTCGTAACCAGATCGTCTAACTCTTTTGATTTTAGTAATCCAGATCATATTTTCTTTTGTACCTTCTGGTTCACATGAAAGACAACAAAAAGAAAATTGCCTTTGCAAGGAATTGAAACTATGACCCTTTTACCAAAGTTACAAGTTTTAACCAATAAGCTAGAATCACAATTGTTAATTTTATAATTATATTAATATTTAACTTTAAACATTTTGGCTTCCTTCTTCTTCAATGAATTCGAAATTCACAGCAAGTTTTTAGGTTTCTTTCTTGCCAACCCATTTATGTTTATGTGTATCAATATACTCATTTCTCTAAACGTAATACATTCCCAGGTCAACTATCATCCAATAAAATTTGTGAAGGGAGTTTATGTGTGTAATGATTTGAACCGAGTATAATCGCATCAAACTCCAATAAACTTGATATGCATAATACTCGAAATATATTTAATTCAGATATGACATAGAAGCTTACCGGAACAAAATTTGAAGCCGAGTTGGTGAAAGATTATAAACGCGATGAAACTCAACGTTCGTTGATACAAACTAGAAGTCGGGTCCGTGCTCGATATTATTTCTTATACGGCTACAACTGTTTGTTGTGATCAATGATAGTTCCTTATAGATTCTCAACTTCGTTTCTCTTCCGTAACCTTTACGATGGCAGTAGAGCAACTGCAATGATCGTGATCAAGCCACAAATTAAAGTCGGTTTCGGAGGTTCTTCGTGAAACACTATCCTCCCGGTGGAGTTCCTCGTCAATGCTCCAGGCGATCAAAAACCGTGAGAGATGGTGATTTAGTGATGGGGTAATGGTTTCTGGTGTGATGATGTTGATAGCAGTCCGATCAATAATCGATCGATCATGAAGGTTTGCACTCTCTTGGTTTTTGATTCACATGAAAACACAAGTTTCTTTGGTTGAGAATTTTTGCAGACGATGGGCAGTGAGAACGATGGACTTTTGTTCGGTTTATGGGAGGTGAATTAATTATGCGACCGTTTCAAAATGTGGAAGAGTTAGTAGCTTTAAATTTATTTTAATATGTTAATCAATTTAAATTCTATGTATATATGTTGGCTTCTGCACACGTGATGTTTACATGGAACCTTCATGATTATGTTTACATGGAACTTTCATGATTATATGATTATAAATATTAGGATAATCAAATGGGTTGGTTGTTTTAATTTGTTAATCATAACCACATCTAAGCTTTGTAATTTATATAGTTCGTTTATCTAATTAACTCGAATGTTCAGTTACTAACTCATTGTCAATTCGTCGAAGCTTGTAACTGAATTTGTTAGAACATTCTCAGTTCATTATTTATGTTTTGATTTTTTTTATTAATTTTATTCCCACGATTTTACGAGTATTATAACAGAGAGCTATAGAGACGAGACTGTAGCAACGACTATTTTGGCGACTAAGTGTCGTCGCTATAGCCTCAAACACCTATAACGACGACTTGTCGTCGCTAAAAGTGCCCGCGTTTTTGTTGTTTTAGGCGCCTTTTGCTATAGTGAGCGACGGACGTATTTGGGAGTCCCTGGAGGCTGGATCGATGAAGGTGGCTCTCGTTGACGTATATGTACCGACATGCCATTTATGGAGTTTGGAAATCACCATGGTAACTATTGACGTATCCGAATCCGGTTCGGGTTTGAGTCGGGCTAACTCGTGCCTTGTTATCCCGAGCGCGGATCCTAGCTGCAAAAACATTGAAAACCTACGTTAGAGGGCCCAAGGGGGTTATTCCCGAGGGCACTCCGACGCTCAAGTCAGTAATCAATATAAAATAGTGATATGTATAACATATGAACATGTAAAGAAGCATATAAGGATCAAGAATGAGACCCATGAGAGTCTATTAAGAAAATATGTGTTTGATGCTTACCAAAATTAATAATGAGAGAGTATAGTAAGAAATATATTCCTAGTAGGAGAAGGAACAAATAATTAAACATGCCATGATCTTCAAGTCTTGCAAGAGATATGCAAGAATAAAGATTAATACATAAACTTGTTGTCTAGATAGATAGAGAAAAAGAAAGAGAATGCTAAGTGTGGGTTTTCCACTCGCAAACGGGGTGATCCAAATGTGTAGTATTCCTCTCTATTTATAAAGGAAAAATAGACTTTACCTCATTTAACTCTATCCCTGGCTTTCTGCTAAGGTTAGCCAGGTCATGACTGGGTAAGCCATGCTAAGGTTGGCCTGGCCAACCTGGTTAGGCATCCTACATCATCAGTAACATGAGTGGGAAACCATAGGATCACAATCAACTTTACTGACTAATACTAAGACTACATAGTGGTCACCTCACTAAAATTTTCTAATCACATGATCACCTTACTGAAAACCTTAAAACTCCACTGAAAACCTTCACACAGCGCCGCATCACCCCACTCAAAACCCCACAGTGGGTCCCAAGTGAATTTAATCCACCAATGGCAAAAAAGAAGGATACACGGGGAGTGAGCACCATTCAAATTGCAAAATGGTCATCGATGGGGGAGGGAGGTGGTGTTCTCGCTGACCCCCGCCGAGCCGGCGGCTCATGTGCTACGGGCGGTCGTATGAAAAATATGCATGTAAGTAATTTTTTTATTAAAAATAAATAACTTAATAATATTAATTTTATATAAATGTAAAAATAATAGGTCACATATAATATAAACTAAACAGATATCTCATTACAATAAAAATTATATGCACTTGTTTATAAGTAACACACATATAGCTAGGGGAGGATCGCCTGATGGTGTTTGACCTCACCTTTTTTTCACTCTTAAAACTCTGTCATTTAGCTCGCCATGACTATCCTGACTACTTACCTTCGTTTTTACCACAATCATCGACTCGTGCCTCTATAGGAATCCTAGACAAGATTCTTATTAACATAAGCGGCAAATTACCGAGGAAATATTCATTAGAAAATATATGATATAGCTGAACCTACCCTCGATCGTTATATGTCTCTCGATAATCCATCGATGAATGTCTCCCTTTTCTGGTTTAGATTATATATATTTGTCGGTAATTAGTTATGAACTATTGATGAGTATATGTATATTATCTTTTCATACTAGGATTCATCAGTCGATAATGTTCACTATTCTAGTGGTTTTACAAAACTAGTTTTAGTTAAAAAATTATGAGAACTGTACATTTGAATACTCATATTTTTTTGCTTTTAGTAGTGATACAAAATTTTATTATATTTGCTGTTTTCTAGTAAATTTGTGAGAATTCTTCATCTAACAGTAATTACATTTCCCTAATATTACATTAAAATCACTCAAAGTTTTTGTCACTATAAAATTACTTAACTTTCTGTATGTATTTAAATAACTTTCCGTATGTATTTAAATCATATAATTTTTTTTAATTGTTTAATTTTTTTTAAATTAATTGAGACAAATGAAATACATGTATATTTTTATCAATAATAACTGAATTTATTTTCTAATTAACTCGAAATAAGATATAATCGTACGTGAAGAAAACATTAATGAATTAATAACAATTTAAGTTTGCGAAAAAAAATAATTTAATATTTATAAAAATTCATATATGTTTCATTTGCCTCGATTAATTTTAAAATATTTAAATATTTATAAAAAAATGACATATGATTGAAATACTTAACTAAAGTTGAGTGACTTTAAAAAGATAAGAAAACTTTTGATGATTTTGTTGGAACATTTGAGAAACTTAGTTAGGTGGTGTTTGCTTTTATGAAAAAAAGCTTCTAAATCTCTTTTGTCTGCGCCTCGTAGACCACAGACATATAAAGAGTGTTTGTTTTTCTGAAGAGCTTTCATTTAAAAAGGTCTGCGAAACATCTTTTTCTTGCAGACTTGATACAACCTCTTTTCATGTCTTCAAACCTCTTCTAGAGTTATAAAAAAGGGTGACCTGCTTCTAAACACGCACACAAATTACCATCATTCCTTCAAGCGACCTCCTCCACCACCAGCGCTCCACCACCAGTGATCCACCACCGTCTCCGGCGCTCCTCATCCACCACCAGTGATCGGTGAGATTTTCTTTTCTTTAATTACCTTTAAAGCCCCCATCTTGTTCCTGTTAATTAGCAATTCACGAGGCTAATTAGCGTTGTAAAAATTTAACTTCCAAGTTGCAATTGATGTTGTTTAGTAAATGGGAACAAGCAATAGAAAGGATTAATCATTATCCTTTTGCAATTGGAACGAAAGAAATTATCAATCTTGGTTTATCAATTAAAGGAACACTGAAATAAAATATTTCTTTTTTAAATTTGCAATTTTTTGATTTTGCATTTCGAACATGTTAGATTAAAACAGTATGTTGCATTCAATGGAGTCTTGAAGTTATATTCATTTCGAAAAACTTTTTAGTTTTGAAAAAATCAGTTTATTTAAATTTCTAAATATTTTTACAGTTTGCATACGTTAAAAAAACAAACAGTTTTCTTCTTAGAGGCTACAGACGTTTAGTCCAGCTCTTCTACTGCAGATGTGGTCCGCAGACTGCAGACGTGTTACCTCTTAGAAAACAAACGGCACCTTAATTACTAAGCACTATGCATAACTTATGTATATGTGGCCATGTGGTTTCATTGTTTTTCCCTAAAATTGACTTTGATGCTTTATAAATCGTCTGTTTGATTTCACGGTCGGGTTTTCATCCTAACCTTCCGTCGATCAGTTTCAAAAATCCCAAGCCATATTAAAAGGTTTGGATTATTATTTCAACAAAAAACGGTCGTAAGAAAACGTGACCAGACGATATAATATTAGTATATTTTATTTTTTAAGTATATTATATTAGCTTAATACTTGAAATAAAACTCAGGCAACCACATTAGTTGAATTAAGAGTAGAAGCCCCCTTATGTGAAAGGATATGAATCGATCGTGTACGATTCAATCATAGGCCTAAACAGTTAATAGCTCCATCCGATAGAACCGATCTCCAAATCTGAATCATCATCTAATCCACTTATGTGAAGTATATGGTCTATATGGAACCCGTTGTCTTTAACGGATCCTTATCACTAATCAGTTCTACTGTTGACCGGATAGAAACCGATTTTCGATCCAAGTTCTTTCTCGGGTGCGGTTTTGAAACCCTTTTTTGTATTCCTCTTGTCGCACACCCTCCATAGGCGATACCCTCGGGACCGCCCCCTAGATATAAGAATTTCTAGCCTAACTTATGAACAAAAATGAAGAAAAAAATAAATATTTATTTTGTTTAGTCAACACGTTTCTACTTGTACCTGGTTACCACGTTAGGTAAAACAATGAGTGCTCACAGCATATGCTTCAGGCTACCTTGTTAATTTAAGCATTTATCTAATATATACTTTCAAAATTATTATTATTGTTAATTGCAATCCTTACATAATATTAAAAGAATACATTCAATTATGGCATCATTCGTAGTTCTAATAACTTCTTTATAATTAATAATAAAATATCTATTTTTAATATGATTCAGTCAACATAAAATATTAACTAAAATGTTAGAGAGGCTGCTAACCCACTTAAATAATTTAGTAATACTCTAACCTGGAAGGTGATGCATCACTTGTACAAACACTATAAGAAAACACAATTGTCGAGATAAATGAGAGCAATCTAAACGATTTAATTAATGAGTTCGTTATATTGATTAATCGAATTTAATTTCTAACAAGTTCTAGAACTACTTTAATGGTGTACCCATGATTTTTTTCCTTGCTTTTTTTTATACTCTTAAATCTACTAACTTGTTTTTACAATTTTTAGACTGTGTCTGGGACGGGTCGGGCCATATTAGGATCATTCCATAATTAAACATGGTCGTAGTTTAGAACTAAAAAATAAATTCGCTCCCCTTAGATTTAAACCCTAGACCTATTTTAAAGAATGACTTATGATTCATTGATTCTCATAAATACTATTACACAAACTTCAATTTTAAATTATAATCTTTTTCACTTACATTTATAAGGTCACTCCAAAACAGATCCTATGTTGTCAAACGAAAGTTTATTATATACGTTTTATTAACGAGTTAACATTTAATGAGGTCCCGTGAATTGTTTATTACAAATAGGTCTTCTCCAGATCTCCATTCCTTAGCGTTTGGTTTTTAATTTTAACAACTAAATTGGAACAAATTCCTTTTTGGTAGAGCTTGAATCCCAGACATCAAGAAGCTAGGTAATATATTATGGTAACATCTAACTCTAATAATCTTATTAATTTTATCCAACCCCACCCCTTTTATCTTGATAATACTTAGTTTCTTTGTTCTTAGCAAAAGCAATCATGATTCAAGTTTTTCGTTGTTTTTTTTTGAACGACTGATTCAAGTGTTTCGTTGTTAACCAATAAAAGGATAACACATATTAACGCCATGTACAGTTTAATTATCAACTATATAATTAGAAATAACATGGTATTATAATAATTAACTAAATTTTATAGAAAAAGTACTCAACTCTTTTATAGTTATTTATTTTAAATAATGAAAAAATGCAAGGTTCATATTAAACTATATTCAAAAATAAACTTGGAATAAAATAATTAAATTTAACGTGTTTTAATATAGATTACATGTTTTTTTAGAGTTTAAAATAAGGAAAATGAAAAGATTTAAGGTTTTAATGAATAGCTATTGAATATAGTCCAAAGAGGCTGCAAGAAAACAATAATATAATGAACGACGTGTCTTGTTACTGACTCTCTCTATCCACCCATGCTGCCATGCCCATCACCAAGTTTGACTATAAATACGTATGTCTCATGAAACTTGAGACGCCACCAAACCAAACCAACACCACCAGCTCGATCAATTACCTTTCAATCATGTACTCTTCCACTGGACAACAGCAACACGTCATGGGGGTTCCGGCTCAAGCCATGACAGCACCTAGCCAATGGTCAACAGATCTTTGTGACTGTGGCAAAGATTGCTCAAATTGTAAGTTTGCAGCAAATACTCATTCTTTTGTGACAATATATTAACGAAAAGTTGTTATATAAATATATATATATGTATTTGTTGCGTCTCTACATGACTTGTATCGTATGATAAATTAATTTAATTTATCCCTTAAATTTATTTTTGGTTGCCCATTTTAAAACCTAATATAAATATATGCATACACACACACAAAGAGACTGTTTGATTGAAGTTTCGTATTATTTTTTTGGGAATTACAGGTTGCTTAACATGTTGGTGTCCATGCATTACTTTTGGACGAATTGCTGAGGTTCTTGACAAGGGAACCACTTGTAAGTGTCTCAGACGTACTCGAGTTTGATCAATCATACTATTACACACCCACTTTTTCAAGTCATTAACTCGTAAATGTTTAAAAAATATCTTCTATCTAGTTATACCTAATATATGAATTTTGTTAATTAAACGATATATTAGTCTAACAAATCAAAAAGATGAATTATGTGAGAGACTAAAAAGGGTTTAGGTCAAAAATAGGTGATTTTAACTCTTATTATTATTTTTGTTTATAAAACAGCATGCGGTGTACACGGGGCTCTTTATTCAGTACTTTATCTATTCACCGGTTGCCAATGCATATATTCATGCATGTATCGCTCTAAATTAAGGCAACAATACATGTTGTCTGAGGAACCTTGTAACGACTGCCTTGTTCATTGTTGTTGTGAGTGTTGTGCTCTATGTCAGGAGTATCGTGAGCTTAAGTATCGTGGATTTGAACCTTCACTTGGTAATAATCTTCTCTCGTGTTACAAGTTAAATCAACCAAGATGACCTATAAATTGCTACAAAGATATCAAACTCGAGTTTCTACGTGTTTTGCAGGTTGGGAAGGGAATTTGGCAAGGCAGAATCAAGGAATCGTGATGCCACCGGTCGGTGCGGGTGAAATGAAACGCTAATTTGGACCATGGATATAGTTTTCTTTTAAGTTTTGGATGAAATAAATGTATAATATGATTTTTAATTTTACGTGTATTTACTTTTCTTTTTCGTCAATTGATTATTGTTATTATAATATTTGGCTTTTAAATGGAAAACTTAATTTTCCAAAAAATATCATATTTAGAGTTCATTTCAGGCTTATGCAATACCAATATATATAGGAGATGGTTCGAATCTTAACCCTTTCTTAATACGTTAACCGAATAATTACATCTTATTACTTTGGGCCCACATTAAAGTAAATCTAAACGTTTAAGTTTTTCCTTCTTTTTTTTATTAATGTAAGTGTGCCCTACATTAATTAAAAAAGAAGAAAAACATACACCATTAAATTTACTTTAATGTGAGCCTAAATAATAAGATGTAGTTATTCAGTTAACGCAATAAACATGTGTTAAAATTTGATCATCTCCCTATATATATATATATATATATATATATATATATAGAGGAGGATTCAAATAAAAACTCCTCACTTTGGAGAAAACCAAGAAAACTCCTACTAACCAATCAATTTTTAAAATTTTTTTTCATGATTTTTTATTATTAGCTTAAAGATGTGATAAGCAAACAAAATTTTTTAATAAAAATATGTAGATTACGAAATTGTGTATATGTAACCAATAAAGTTACGTATATGTAACTCATATATGTAGTTTAAAAGTTACATATACGTAATCAATGAGTTACATATATGTAATAACATGAATTACATATATTTTTTTATTTTTTCTTTTTTTTAACAAATATAACCTTATAATAAAACAAAATGTAAAATAAAAAACAAAAAACGAAATTGATTAATAACAATTGTGATTAGTTTTCTTAGTTTTCACAAATGTTATTAATCAATTTCGTTTTTCGTTTTTTATTTTACATTTTGTTTTGTTATAAGGTTATATTTGTTAACAAAAATAAAAAAATAAAAAAATAAATGTAATTCATGTTATTACATATATGTAACTCATTGATTACGTATATGTAACTTTTAAACTACATATATGAGTTACATATACGTAACTTTATTGGTTACATATACGTAATTTCGTAATCTACATATTTTTATTAAAAAATTTTGTTTGTTTATCACATTTCTAAGCCAATAATAAAAAATCATGAAAATTTTTTTTTAAAAATTGATTAGTTAGTAGGAGTTTTCTTGGTTTCTCCAAAGTGAGGAGTTTTTATTTGAACCCTCCTCTCTCTCTCTGTATATATATATATATATTGAAAACATTATTTGGCACATTTTTATAAAAAAAATCAAAAAAGCGCCGAAGAAATATTTTTTAAAAAAAAATATTTTATAAATTTTTTTACGTTGTAAAACATACGTAACACTGAGTCAGATCTGACGTCGTTTTTACGTATGTTTTACAAATTTTCTTTTTTTAGTTGTATTACGTATGTTTTACACAGCGATTTGCTTGGTTTTCACAATAAAAAGTGGTTTTCAAATTATCCATACCCTATATATATATATATATATATATATATATATATATATAATAACATGCATGTGAAATAGACAAAGAATTGTCAGATGCCCACGTCGTTTCTACTTGACATACAATCTTCATTATTTCTAGGTCTTTTCGGAACCATTTATATCAGATAAGCTGAAAATCCATAGAATTATTCATTTATTTACATATTTAGTTTCAATTCTAACATGACTCAATAATTCAATGAAAATTTTATAATTCAATGTTAAAATCGTGTCGTGCCGTGTCGTGTAATGCTATGTCGTGTCGTGTCGTGTTATGTCGGGTCGGGTCGGGTCGGGTCGTATCATGTTAATGTGTTCGTGCCTGAAATTGTCAAACATACTCTAAGCTTATACAAATAGTAGTTTTCATGACCTTAAAAATTCAATGAAAACTTAATAATTCAAAGACATTGCATGTGAATTATCTCATGGCACCACAAAATGACAATCACATATAATAATTTCCCGAGAGCGATTGATCGAGTTTGGCAAACTAGTTCATTATGGTATTGCATTTTATTATTATATTCTTGTAAACTTAACTAATTTATATAATGAATAGAAGACAGATATGTAGATAATTAAATAAATATAAAGCAACTAACAAAAATAGTTTGTTTTTTTTGGGTATGTGGTATATATACTGGTATTGTCATTAATGTTATAAATAGGATACAAAAATTTGCTAGGAGTTGAGTAGTGTGTCCACTTTAATTCACTTATGCCCAATTAGTTAATTACAAACAGTACTGTAAATTCAACCTATTTGTTGGAGTTTCACCTTGTGACCGAGAGTCTGAAAGGTTATAGGTTCAAGCCCTGTCAGGAGTGATTTAAAGGTTATTCAGGTGAGGGAATAAATCTTGAGCTTAATCTCAGGTTCTGGACCAATAGGGGCGAGGGTTTACCCATTCCATGGGGTTCCCGCGCATCTGGTGTGGTTGTGTCTTACCTCCCGGTGGGCCCTGTTAACACAACATACGTGTTTGTAGGCACTACTGCATAACAAGGTATTTGCTACCAGAATTATGGTAGCAAAATGGTGGCAATTGCCATATTGAGACCAATTTGCTACCATAAAGATGGTGAGAAAAACCTAGTGGCAAATGACCTATTGCTACCTTTTTGCCACCACATTATTTTTTGCTATCAATTGTTGCTACCATATTGTTTGCTACCATTTTCCCACCATATACTATTTTGCTACCATATTGTGACCATATTTATTGCTACCATATTTTCGTTATACCTACCATTTTGCCACCATTTTTGATGGTTTTATTACAACCATTTTGCCACCATATATTTTTACACCAACATAGTTATACCACCATTTTGCCACCAAAACCATACATAGTTGCCACCTGTATACAATTTTTCATTGATAAAACATGCTGTGATCATTTCATTCTCACATTGAAGAACATAAATTTACTTAAATTTCAAATAACCAAACATAACAAAAATCTAAATATAAAATCTCAAGTTATAGAAACTAATTACACATCAAACAAAACAATTAAAACATAATAAAGTTCTAAACAATTAAACTAAAAGTGTTTTATAGTTTATTTCCGGACCAAGGTTTTCAACATAACTTCAATTTTTGACATCCGATTGCTCGTAATAAATTAAGGTTGTATAACTGGAGTAGGAAGGTAAAAAGTTGCATCAGAGTATACACCATTTATCATATAAACCATTGTGGTTACATCAAATTACATACAACTAATTGTTAAATAACAGAAGTAAAACATAATCAAACTTTTGGTGGTTGATGCATGTTTTTTTTTTATAAGTTTTTTTTCATCCTAGGTGGAAGCTCAAAAACCTTGTTGATTGTAAACATATGTCCGAATGTTTCAAATTTACCTGAGACACTATCATCTCTGAATTTCTCTGCTAGAGCCAGAAACATCATACCGAGTCTTGGAAACCGTGATATAATTAAAAAGTGGAAGGATATTGTAAGTTGGCAAATTCTCTTTTTTGAAAAACTAAAATTTACCTAATGATTTCTTTATAGGATCCAACACTTTTAATTAATGAGTAACAATTGATGAAAGAAACAGTTGGTCCCTATTGATTTGGTTAATCTTATTTACATAGGAACCTACTTTTTCTAATCATTAGAACATAAACACTAAGCCTGAGTTTTTAGAAAAATCATTTTTCCGATAACACAAGTGTAGAATAGTAGATATAGCTTTGTCTAATATAAAGCAAAAGATGATTTTATATCATTCTCTATAATCACCAAAATCACCCTTACAATGATATCATGAAGTTTTCTTATAGAAACCAAATTGTAAGATTTTAAAGTATTTTTCAAAACAATTTGTCAAATACTGATATGACAAATTAAAGGATATGAATTGTGGATTTGATAAACAAGCAGTATAGAATCTGAGGACACCATTTATTTTACTGCTACTTGGATTTGTATGTGTTGATATATCAGTAAATCTGTTCCATGTTTGGATCATGTGTTAGTTTAAAAACCAACTACGTTTTTATTTAATAATCAGTTCCTAATCTTAGGTTTTGAACACTTGTTGCATCATTTCAAGAATTTGTGGTTTAATGGCAACAGAAAGTTATGTTACATGAAATCATGACTTATCTTGTTGTGATTTAATCATATATATGCAGGATGAGGGATTAAAATCCACATATATGGGAAAGACAATAAAAGTTGTATACAATGGTAAAATGATCAGATTTACACTGCCCCTTTCAGCTAAAATCACAGACCTGCACACGGAAGTGACAATGAGATTCACGCAATTACAACACCAAATATACCGTGTCGAGTATAACAACACCGAAGGTATCCGTCTTCTGATTTCAGGTGATGATGACCTCTGGATTTTCATGGTCGAGTCAAGTTCGAGAGGGGCAAAGTTCATCAGAATGTTTGTGTTGAACACGGTGGGTGAATGGTGATAACACAACATGCTTGGTTAACTGTAGTTTTTTATGTTAACCGCAGGGGTGTTCAACGGTTCGGTTTATACGGTTTTGCAATTATTTTTAAACCTACATACAATATTTCAATAACTAGAAAAACTGAAAATGACCTATTAAAAACTAGCTAAAATTTTCTATTTATTTCTTAATCAATCTAGGACCTAATCAAGCAATAAAGATTTTTTGTCTAAAAATTAAACTTTCCTAAATATCCCAAGTAATTTAACCTGCTTTGACTTGCAACCCTTCAAGATTAATCAACATAACACACATTCATATGAATCTAGACTAGCATCAACCAAAAACAATTGTTACGTAAGAAGTCACATTCAATTAATCCAAAATTCAGACAAGTAAAGCAGCAATCAGAGATTTGGCAAATTAAAAAGTAAATGGAATACGATATTCGATACCCAAGGGGAAGTCCCATAGTGTCTATGCTTCGGATGACTCTCCATCAGCTTCCTCCGATCAATTTGTTTCGTTCGTCCCTCATTCAGGCAGATAATTAACGATGCATCAACGACGTTAGGGTTTTTATGCATCGAATTCAATCACGTACCTGCTATCATTCACCAAGGCTGCAATCGTTCACCATGGCTGATCAAACACCACTGGTTGACGATCGTTCACTGATGCAATCGATTCAACACGGCTCAATGATGATTTTGTGGTGTATCTCAAGTGGTCGACGACGGACGCAAGTTTTAAGCTAGGGTTAAAAAGTGATTCTGTGAATCGTGAAATAGAAATCAACTGGCGGTCCCAATTTTAACTCAAATACCCGCTCCCTTTTTTTTTATCTTTTTTTGCCACCATTATTATGGTGGTAAATTGTTATTTAATTTTTTACCCACTAATTTGCCACCAAAAATAAAAGGTGGTAAAATTTCTCACCATCGTATCCTAGCAGATGATTTAGTTTGCGTTTGGTGGGAAATAGGTAGCAGAATTTGCTACCGTTTATTTTGGTGATAAATTTTGGTGACAATTGCCTAGTTTTGTAGTAGTGAGGATTGACACCGTTTAAAAAAAAAGTTAATTACAAGCAAACACATACCGAGGCATGATCATTTTTTATAATTTTTTTAACGACCAATTAAACAATTGCCGAGTACTTTGTACGCGGCCCCAATGATTTAAGTGATCTTTCTAAAACAGATAGATTTTCTTATATGGCTAGGTATTTTTTAACAGCTTACACAATGCGAGACGTCAACCGTCTTATAAAATTAAACGCTTTGAAACATATGCTCAAGCCTATCTCAAAAGAAAACATATAAGTAGGTAAACCTTCGTTATCTGAGCAAATATGTCTTAGTATATATGGATTCAAACTTAAGATTTTTATAATTTCAGCTTATTCATCAAGAAGTTTTCTAATTGATAAGAATTTCTAGCCTAACTTATGAACTAAAATGAAGAAAAAAATAAATATTTATTTTGTTTACTCAACACGTTTCTACTAAGTACCTTTTTTTTTGAACGGCGAATATCATAAAAACCACCAAAAACGAGCTAGCAATAAGCTAAAACTCAAAATCCATCAAGAACAAATACATCCACCAAACAGAAAAGACTAAGAAAGACAAGAACAACAAAGAAAAGAATTACAAGGAAAAAGATGATCATTCCTCCCAAGACAATGATTCCCATCTAGCACGGTTTTTAATCCAGAAAAAGCTTAATGTTTGTACCTCCATAAGAAGGCCATGATGCGATCGCCTGTCCCTGTTGAACATAGCCCCATTTCGAAACTTCCAGATGCACCACAATGCTGTAAGAATAACAACCTGAATATCATTTTGAAATTGGGTGTTCCGGTTGCTGAATTTATGGATTTTCAGAAGATCTAGGATTGAGATTTGAGAAGGCGTAAATAGGTTGGATCTTGCACCAAGACGATATTCCTTGCCAAAGCAACGTTGCCACCAGACAAGAGGAGAATAAACGGTAGGCCGATTCATTGGTCTCCTCACACAATGGGCATAAAGTAGACACAATGGACAAATTTCTTTTGCCAAGAGCATCTCGCGTTGGGAGACGCCCAAGCTGGGCCTTCCACACCATGATATTGATTTTGTTCGGAACCCATTTACACCACTTCCATATAAATTGGCCATTACCCATACCACCTTGTGAGCACATAAATCTCACAGATTTGACGTTGAATAAACCATTCGTACTTCCAGCCCATACCCATTGATCACAGCCACTTTTGAATTGAATCTGATTGATGCATGACAAACAATTATCGAATTGATCAAGTTCCATCTGAGTAACCGAATGTGAGGACCAATTCCAATTAACAATAGGCATCCCTGCGTCCCAAGATAAACAGTCTGAGACCAGACAAGCCTTTCTTTGCTCAAGGGCATACAATGAGGGGAATAATTTTGCAAGGGGAAGCTCTCCGGCCCAAGTATCATTCCAGAATGAGAGAATAGAACCATTTCCCACCACGCGATCATGACGTTATGTCAAACAATGAGTGGTCATAGAGTAATAGCGTATGCTTCAGGCTACCAGTTTTAAGCATTTATTTATCTAATATACTTCCAAAGTTGTTATTAGGCTATGTGTTATTATCAAGCTTTTTTCACTAATGTGGTCGTCACATAATCAATCAACATCATCACCCCTTTATCACTTCACATCATCATTATATATGTTATCATCACTTTCCCATCTATTGCGATCACCTCACGTCATCACCACATTTATTCAATATTATCTTATTAGATTTTTATTTTTTTTAATCAAATTAAAATAAGACAAAATATTAATAAAAAAATTAATATTACAAAAGAAAATAAAAAAAATTACATGATAAAAAAATTACATAAAAAAAATTAATCCATATTATATATCTTCATCGAGCACGAACGGTTAAGTGATCGGTTGGAGTTCACAACAATTTCATATTATTGTTGTATTGTTTTTGCTCCAGTAAGCCGACAAATTTTTGTAACGACTCGGAGATCGTCTTTAACTTGTCTTTGTAATTGGTTGAAAACGAGGCTTGTGGTTGTTTACCCTTACTGTTTTGATCGGGCGGACGTTGAAGAGAGGATGGTGGGGGCATGTCCATCTCGACTTCCGCATCTGACTCGTTTAAGTTAACGAAACATCGACCGTTGGAGTCGGATTAAGTGGTCGTGTACTTTCCGGACAATGACGTCTTCGTCCGTTTCAAAGTTTGTAACTTCAGGACGGGATGTCATTTGGTTGATTTTCTCACAACCTGTCATGCCACTATATAAGAAAATGTCCCGTTTTCTCTATCATAGGTCATCAACGACTCGTTCATGAACGTTTCTTCATTCTCACCGCTTTTGCGGTGGTTGTGGTGTTGAATCCAAACTCCGTTAAATTTCGCGACTTTACGTTGTAAGTTGCGCCATTTGCCGGAAATCATGACGTTCGTCCGGTAGGAGTCACGACCTATTGCCGAAAAAACTAGGCTCTAACGCGTTTCCAAAATTATGTGCCCGTTTGGTTGTTACCAACGAACGGATCTTCGAAAACATCAATGTAGGCACGAGCTAGTGCCACCTCCTCAACTTCCGACCATCGAGTAATGGTCGGTTTTGTTGTTTTTTCGGGTACTTCCTTTTGTATGTGCCTGCAACGCGATGTAGCCGGTCGGGGGTCAGGTTGTGTTTCCTGAACCAAGTCAACGTCGGGTTCCGGTTGGGTTTCGGAAACGTTGTAAAAAGCGGGTGAGTTTTGGTTGAAAAAAGGTTATTGTGGGTACCAATTTTAAAATGTTAGAAATTGATTCGGGTGTTCGGGTTGTTTGTATCGACTTGTGGACGATAGCAATTCGTAAAAGGGTTAAAAAAACATGTTGTTTTGTTTGGATCTATAGTCTATAGAAGTTTTTGAAGATATGAAAGTTGAAATTTTTGAAGAGTTTTGAGAGATTAAAAAAGTATGTAAGTATTTTTAATTGTGTTGAATGAGTTTATATAGTGTTTAAATTTATTTTTTATTTTTTTATTTTTTTTTCCCCCCAACGGTCATCACCCCATGAAGAAGCTCACGCCTCCCATTTTCACACCCCCTATGCCTATATGTAGTGGGAGAGGGCGCCATCGGGGCGTGACCAGCCTCTCTCACGCCCCCACCAACTACCGTAACACATACCCTTATTGTTAATTGGATGGTTGTAGAAGTCGCTAGTCGGTAGTCGGGCGACGAGATACCGCCTAAAAATTAATCGGCGCTAGGCGGATCATAATTTTTACATGTAATTTTATACATATATATTATATACACACATCAATATCAATAATTTAATATAATAATTCAAATAATTTAAAAAATAAACTTAAACATAGTAAATCAAGTACTTTAAAGCTCAAACTTAAACACCGAGTTCAAAGTTTAGAAATAAATTTCGATGTTAAGTGGTTGAATTCAATATTTTAGACACATATTAATGATTTTGGGTTTAGAAATGTCTAAATAATCATAAAGTTATCCCTTTTTACCAGAGAAAAAGTCAAAAAAATCAAAAAATAAAAAATCTGACGAGACCGCCTAGGAACCATCGCCTAGGCACTACTTAGGCCAAAATCGACACAATGGATGGCCGCCTAGCGCTTCGGCGACGATTTTTGCAAGAGTGGTTAATTTCAATCCTTGTTAAAAGAATACATTCAATTATGGCATCATTCGTGGTTCTAATAACTTCTTTAAAATTAATTAATTATTAATAAAATATCTATTTTTAATATGATTCAGTCAACATAAAATATTAACTAAAATGTTAGAGAGATTACGAACCCACTTAAATAATTTAGTAGTGCTCTAACCTAGAAGGTGATGCATCACTTTTACAAAAACTATAAGAAAACACAATTGTATAGATATTTGAGAGTAGAGATCAACAATCTAAAGGCAACCTAAACGACTTAGTTAAGTAGTTCATTATATTGATTAAGCAAATTTTCTAACGAAGTTCTAGAACTCCTTTAGTGGTGTACTCATGATTTTTTTTTCCTACGAGATAGTTTTTTTTATATATGCTTATATCTACTAACTTGGTTATACAATTTTTATATTGTGTTTGGGACGGGTCAGGTCATATTTTGGGATAACTACATAATTAAACATGGTTATAGTTTACAATTAAAAAATAAACACGCTCTCTTAGAATTTAACCTTGACCTATTTTAAAGAATGGCTTATGATTCTCATATATACTATTATACAAACTTCAGTTTTAAAATTATAATCTTTTTTAGTTACATATATAAGGTCCCTTCAAAAACATATCATATGTTGTCAAATAAAGTTTATTATATATGTTTTATTAACGAGTTGAGATTTAAAGACGTCCACGAATTGTTCTATTACAAATAGGTATCCACTCGATCCTTAGTGTTTATTTTTTTAACAACTAAATTAGAACAAGTTCGTTTTTGGTAAAGCTTGAATCCCGGACTTCAAGAAAGTAATATTATTGTAACATCTAACTCTAATAATTTTATTAATTTTATCCAACCCCACCCCTTTTATCTTGATAATACTTAATTTCTTTGTTCTTGGCGAAAACAAACATGATTCCATTTTGTCGTTATTACTTATTAACCAACAAAAGGATCCCACATATTATCGCCATGTACAATTTAATTATCAACCATACAATTAGATATAGCATGGTATTAAAGTAATTTAAACACACACATATATATAGAGGTAAGGTTCCATAGAAAACCTTTATATTTAAGAAAACTTAGAAAAACTAATCACAATTGTTATTAATCAATTTCGTTTTTTGTTTTTTATTTTACATTTTGCTTTATTATAAAAAACAATAATATAAAGAATGCCGTGTCCTGTTATAGAGTCTCTCTATCCACCCATGCCCATCACCAATTAAGTTTGACTATAAATACATATGGTTCATGACACTTGATACACCACCAATCCAAACCACCACCAGCTCTATCAAGCCATGGCAGCGCCTGGCCAATGGTCTACAGGTCTTTGTGACTGCGGAGAAGATTGCTCAAATTGTAAGTCTGCAGCAAATACTCAATTCTTTTGTGACATTATAGGCATTAACGAAAATTTATTAACATAATTTTAGAGATTTAACCCTTAAATTTATTTCTGGTTGCTCATTTAAATCCTAATATATATATATATATATATATATATATATATATATATATATATATATATAGGGGTAGGATCCAGTGGTGGACCTATAAATTTTTTTTATAGGGGTCGGAAATTTTTTTTGGATAATTATTTGTCCTTAAATATTTAATTTTCTTGACTGATTCGGATGGGGTCGGGTAGGATCACCCAAACAAATGATTAAACTAAATCAAAGCACATATACACGTAATAAACCACACCAAATTATCATCTCATTGATTAGGTTAATATAATAAAATTGGTTTTATTTCGACATGATTTAAAAAAATATTATTTTAATAAATAAATTCAAGATTAAAAGAAGATAAAAATGTAAATTTTCTCTTGAAAAATTGTTTCATATAACCTAAATATATTAATTATATACAAATCGACTAAGTTTCTCGTTATGCTTATACTTTTGAAATTATACAATAATCACCCAATCTATAAATTATGGTTGTAATATGGAGAGCAACGATGTATATTAGTAAGTTATTGCTCTATTTTTTAGGAGAGATCCAAACATAAATTCTGAACTTCAAATTCAATCACTCAATATATAAATTACGTCTTATTACTTTTTTTAAGTGGGCTATAACTGATTAGGTATTTAGTTAAATTATTAATTACCAATTGTGGTTCATCATATGTAATGGATGCATATTGAGCTATTTGAATATTATTTTATTATTTTTGACTTTAAAATGATTTTAAATTAGACTTTATCTAATTTGTCAAATCTTCATGGGGGTCGGGAACAAAATTTCTTGGGGGTCGGTCTAGATTGGATCACATATATAACATCGAAAACCAAAAGTTCATGGGGTCGGTCGAACCCCATACCCAAGCATTGGGTATGCCCCTGGTAGTATCAAATAAAAAGTGTATTTTGCCTAAAAATGTTAAAAAGAATTTTTAAAACATTCAAAACCTACACAAACGAACTCCGATTGAGCTCATTTAGATAGCATTGGAACCATATCGTCAAACTCTATAATGTTAGCTTTTAAGTTTTAGATTTAACGTTTAGCTATAAAGTTTAGGTTTTAAAGCTTTATTTTTAACTTTTAGATTTTATCTTTATGTTTTATTGTTTGAGTTTAAAGTTTAGGTTTTAGTATTATGGTTTATGGTTTGGGTTTTAACGTTCCGGGTTTAAGGTTCAACCAAGGTTGTAAAAATCGGCCTAGGCGCTAGGCGCCCGGCAACTGTCTCGATTTTGGCCTATGCGGTGCTTAGGCGGCCTAGTCAGATTTTTATTTTTTTGACTTTTTGTGGTAGAAAGGGACAAATTTCATGATTATTTAGACATTTCTCAACCAAAAATCATTAATATATCTCTGAAATATCGGACTCGGTCAGTTAAACATTGAAATTCATCTCTAAACTTTGAACTCAGTTTTTAAGTTTGAACTTTGAAGTATTTTATTTAGTATATTTACGTTTATTTTTTAAATTATTTGAAGTATTATATTAAATTATTGATATTAATGTGTGTATATAATGTATATATGTAAAATTACATATAAAAATTCCAATCCGTCTAGCGCCGATTAATCCCTAGGCGGTCCCTCGCCGCCCGAGTAGCGCCTAGCGACTTCTACAACCATGGATTTAACTAGACGGTTCCAATGACGCAAAAATGAGTTAGTTTGGAGTTTGTTTGAGTTGGTTTTCAAATTTTTAAAAATCCTTTTTAGCCTTCTTAGGCAAAATATACTTTTTAGTGGAATATTTCCCTATATTTGAGAATGAATTGTTAACCCTTTTTTATTCCGATAACCGTATAACTACATCATATTATTTTGAGGTCCACATTAAATTAAATTTAAAGGTGTAAGTTTTTCTTTTTTTTAATTAATATAAGTGGGACCCACATAAATTACATTAATTAAAAAAATATGCATATTTAGACTTATTTTAATGTGAGCCCTACAGTAATAAGATATAATTATTCGGTTATCAAAATAAGAAAGAGATTGTTTGACTGAAGTTTCATATTATTTTTTGGGAATTACAGGTTGCTTGACGTTTTGGTGTCCGTGCATTACTTTTGGAAGAATCGCTGAGGTTCTCGACAAGGGAACCACTTGTAAGTGTCTTTGACGTGCTCAAGTTTGATCAATCATACGATTTTATAGGGATTAACTTCTTTAATGCACACACTATTTCAAGTCATTATTAACTTGTAAATATTGAAAATAAATCTTATATTATTATATATAATATATGAATAATGTTAAAATTGAACGACATATAAGCCTAACAAATCAAAAAGATCAGATCATGAATCATGTGAGAGACTGAAAAGGGTTTAGGTCAAAATAGGTTATTTTAACTCTTTTTATTATTTTTGTTTATTAAACAGCATGCGGTGTACATGGGACTTTTTATTCGATACTTTTCCTACTCACCGGTTGCCAATGCATATATTCATGCACATGGGTGGCTGGGAGGGGGTGCAAACCCGCCTCCCGCACAGGGCCCATCGTTTTAGGGGCACAATTTTATAAAAAAAATTTTATATATACTATATATTTTTTATAAAAATTCAATTGTCCCATTATAACATTGGTATATTGGTATGTACTTTTAAGTTTGAAAACTATGATTTTGTTATGCTTACGTTAATTGTCACAACATTAGTCATTATATATAAAAAAAAATTTATCTAAAAGGGCCTTTTTTTCCCTTTTCGCACGGGGCACTCGAATTCTCGGAGACGCCCCTGTTCATGCATGTATCGCTCTAAATTAAGGAAACAATACATGTTGTCTGAGAAACCTTGTAACGACTGCCTTGTTCATTGTTGTTGTGAGTCTTGTGCTCTGTGTCAGGAGTATCGTGAGCTTAAGCATCGTGGATTTGAACCTTCACTTGGTAATAATCTTCTCTCTTGTTACAAGTTAAATAAACCAAGTTGACCTATAAATTGCTACAAAGATATCCAACTCGAGTTTCTACGTCTTTTAATTTGCAGGTTGGGAAGGGAATTTGGCAAGGCAGAATCAAGGAATCGTGATGCCACCGGTCGGTGCGGGTGAAATGAAACGCTAATTTGGACCATGGATCTATTTTTCTTTTAAGTTTTGGATGAAATAAATGTATAATTTGATTTTAAATTTTGCATGTATTTACTTTTTTTTTCGTCAACTGATTATTGTTGTTATAATATTTGGCTTTTAAATGGAAAACTTAATTTTCCAAAAAATCTCATATTTAAAGTTCATTTCAGGCTTATGCAATATTATTGTTTTAACCAATATATATATAATAACGTGCTTGAGAAATAGACAAAGAATTATCAGATGCCCACGTCACTTGACATACAATCTTCATTTAATTCTAGGTCGTCGTTTCTACTTGACATACAATCTTCATTTAATTCTAGGTCTTTTTCAGAACCATTTATATCAGATAAGCTGAAAATCCATAAAATTATTTATTTATTTACATATTTAGTTTCAATTCTAACATGACTCAATAATTCAATGAAAATTTTATAATTTAATGTTAAAATCGTGTCTTGTCGTGTAACGTCGTGTCGTGCCGTGCCGTGTTAATGTGTTCGTGTCTGAAATTGTCAACCATACCCTAAGCATATACAGATAGTAGTTTTGATGACCTTAATAATTCATGTTGGATCGATTCCTTTGGTTTAGATATAGAGATGAACATGTAAATATAAATGAGATAGAGATTAGATGAAACCTGTGAATCCAGTGAACGTGTTGTTGATTCCAGACATGATTCCTGAGATGACGATCCGCTCGGGTTCCCGTTTAGGGTGTACGGTGAGGATGGAGATGAGATGAGAAGGCTCGGTTATGTGGGGTTCACGAGTTCTCTTGAGAATGAGGAGAATCGTGTGTGTGTTATGATGTTAAAAGTGAGTCACCTTGATTAGGAGCCATAAGTCCCATATTTATATACACCCAAGGGGAAACCCTAATTAGGATAAATAAGGATAATTACGTCCATCAAATAATTATCTATCTGTTAGGGGTATTTAGGTAATTGATCTATTTAATTAAATAATCATAAGGGCCACATTTAATTATTTAGTCTAACATTCTCCCACTTGGCCAAGTGATTATTTATTATGAGCATTAAGTAAGTCTGCAGATTGATAATACTCATTTTAGTTCTAAATTGTAATCATAGCAGAGAAATACAGTCATTGAATCAGTTATTCAATTCAAGACCCCCATTAATCATACTACAATACAAACTTAAAACTTAAGTTAGGATCAACTAACGAGTAAGCCCTTTAACGAATGATTTGTGTTATTAGTATCTATATGTCATTAGGCATGCATAAACATATATTTAGAGACAAACAAATCAAATAAGTGAGGAAATTTCATTAATCATAAGTAAGTACATTATGCAATAAGGTCTTTACATAAGCCCATCTTCGAAACATGTTCTTCGAATATTTTAGGTGGGAGACCTTTTGTCATCGGATCCGCAAGCATAACTTTAGTACTTATATACTCAATACAAAGGTTATTTTCCTCAACTCGCTCGCGAACGAACAAGTACTTTGTATCAAGATATAAACCAGCACCGGTCGAACTGTTACTGTTCGAGAAGTTAACGGCTGCTGAGTTATCACAGTAAAGCTTCAATGGTCTAGAGATAGAGTTAACGACTTTGAGTCCAGCGATAAGGTTTCTCAACAACATTCCATGACAGGTTGCATTGTACACTGCAACATATTCAGCCATCATAGTTGAGGTTGTTGTCAACTGCTGCTTATGACTTTTCCATGAGATCGGTCCGCCTGCTAACATAAAGATATACCCCGAAGTGGATTTCTTGTCATCTTTGCATTTAGCAAAGTCAGAATCAGAGTAACCAACCACTTCCAAATTATCACTTCTTCTATAAGTCAGCTTGAAGTCTTTTGTCCCTTGAAGATATCTAAGTACTTTCTTAGCTGCTTTCCAGTGATCAAGGCCAGGATTAGTCTGATAACGGCCAAGCATTCCAGCAATGTAAGCGATATCGGGACGAGTACAGACTTGAGCATACATTAGGCTCCCGACTACTGATGCATAAGGTATCATTCTCATTTGCGCCTTTTCAGCCTCAGTCTTCGGACACTGAAATGAACCGAAGACATCTCCTTTAACTACTGGAGCTACAGAGGGAGAGCAGTGTTGCATGTTGTAGCGTGTGAGGACCCGATCAATGTAAGCCTTCTGAGATAAACCCAAAAGTCCATTGACTCTATCTCGGTGTATTTCGATGCCAATAACGTAAGAGGCCTCTCCGAGATCCTTCATGTCGAAATTATGCGAAAGTAAGCGCTTCGACTCATGCAACATATCTAAGCTATTACTTGCCAAAAGAATGTCATCGACATAAAGGACAAGTATAGTAAAGTTGCTCCCACTCATCTTGAGGTAGGTGCATTGATCCACTTGATTCTTCAGGAAACCGTGCTTTTTCATCACTTCATCAAACTTTAGATACCATTGACGTGAGGCTTGCTTCAACCCGTAGATGGATTTCTTTAGCTTGCAGACTAAATGCTCTTGACCTTCAGGCATAAAGCCCTCAGGCTGTTTCATGAACACGTCTTCATACAAGTCGCCGTTTAGGAAAGCAGTTTTGACGTCCATCTGATGCAGCTCTAAATCAAAATGAGCTACGAGGGCCATCACGATCCTTAAGGAATCTTTACGAGAGACAGGAGAGAAGGTCTCTTGATAGTCAATTCCCTCTTTCTGAGTGAAACCTTTTGCAACCAATCTTGCTTTGAAGCGTTCAATGTTCCCATTCGGATCCAGTTTTGTTTTGAACACCCATTTACATCCTACGGGTTTTACTCCGTTGGGTAATTCTACCAAATCCCAAACATCGTTTTTCTTCATGGAATCAAGCTCATCAGTCATAGCTATCTTCCATTCAGAAGACTGATCACTAGTAATGGCATCATGATAAGAGGTAGGATCAGTAAACTTTCCGGCATCCATTTCAGCTTCAGTCAGGTAGGTAACATAATCATCAAAGTTAGTAGGCACTTTAGGCCTAGATGACCTCCTGAGCTGATTAGCGGGTTCAGCATGGCTGGTATTGTGTTGATGTTGATCAGATGAGGTGCCTTCATTCTCGGTAACGTTTGGAGCAGTAGTGAGTCCTGATTGTGTCGGAGTAGGTGCAGTGAAGTTCGGAGTAGCATGGTGTACAAGAGGAGTAATCGGAGGTAAGTTAGTCGACGAGTGTCTCCCCCCCGCGTCTTGTACTTCTAGCAAATCAGAGTCAGGATTTTCGCTGCTCCCACTGACCTTTGAATCCTCAAGGAAATGAGCATGCTTTGTTTCTACAATTCGAGTGACATGGGTAGGACAATAGAATCTATAACCCTTTGAGTGATCGGGATACCCGATGAAGTAACATGTAACAGTTTTCATGTCAAGCTTCTTTAAGAAGGGATTATAGAGTTTAGCTTCGGCAAGACAACCCCATACTTTCATATATCTAAGACTCGGTTTCCTTCCTGTCCAAAGTTCATAAGGAGTTTTAGGGACAGATTTCGAAGGAACTCTATTGAGTATATGAACTGCTGTCTTTAAGGCCTCGGTCCAGAGGAATGAGGGTAAATCAGAGTTGGCTAACATACTGCGCACCATGTTCATTAGGGTTCTATTTCTCCTTTCAGCAACACCATTTTGTTGAGGAGTACCGGGCATGGTGTATTGGTTCACGATCCCCTGGCCTTTACAAAACTCATAAAATGGACCAGGAGCCTGACCCACATCAGTATGTCTACCATAATATTCACCTCCTCTATCTGATCTCACAACTTTAATTTTAAGATCTAGTTGATTTTCAACTTCAGTTTTATAATCTTTAAAAGTTGTAAGTGATTCAGATTTGTCCTTGATTAGATACAAGTACATGTAACGAGAATAATCATCAATGAAAGTGATAAAAGAAGTTTGTCCAGTTATTCCAGCAATGGTGTAAGGGCCACTAATATCGGTGTGAATTATTTCTAATAAATTAGAACTCCGAGTAACACCTTTCTTAGTTGCTGTTGTCATTTTGCCTTTAAGGCATTTGACACATGTTCCAAAATCAGTGAAATCAAGAGAAGGTAAAACTTCATCCTTCACGAGTCGAGATAAGCGATCCCGTGAGATGTGGCCTAAACGTTGATGCCACAACATGGATGAAGTTTCTAAGTCTCTTTTTCTTTTAGTCTTTGTTGATTTCTCATTAATGTTATATGACAACAAAGACTTAGAGAAATCATCATCTAGGTCTAACTTATAGAGACCACCATCCAAAAGACCAGTACCAAATACTTGAGAATTAGAACTAATAGTAAGTCTGCCATTACCATGAGAAACATAAAAACCATCCATGTCTAACTTTGGTCCTGATACAAGATTCCTAGAAATTTCAGGAATATATAAGGTATCATAAAGTTTAATACATAGACCGGTTTTCATTATTAATTCTAAGGTTCCCACGGCAGCAACAGATAGTTCCTTTCCATCCCCAAGCTTAAGCGTTCTTTGGTTTCTTTCCAGCCTCCGGATTGTAAGGAATCCCTGAGTAGAATTGGTCACATGAACCATAGAACCAGAGTCAAACCACCAAGTATTAGTTGGAACATTTAAATTAAAGGACTCAATTATCATATTAAGATGATTACCTCTCTTAACCAGCCATTCCTTGAAGTTAGGGCAATCTTTTTGCTTATGTCCTGCCTTTCGGCAGAACCTGCAGTAAGGATTGCCATTGGAATTGTTAGAGCTGGAGGATGCACCTGCATTAGACTTAGGGACTTTAGAAGCATCCTTATGAGTATTGTTCTTCCTTTTTTTCGAACCAGTAGCCATCAGGTAAGCAAAATCAGGTTTTTCCAGCTTCTGACGCTCTTCCTCTTGTACGCACATGGCAATCAACTCATTCATCAACCACTTCTCTTTCTGAGTGTTGTAGTTGATCTTGAAAGCCTCATAAGATGCAGGAAGAGAAGTCATGATGAAGTGGACTAAGAAACCATCACTGATCTCCATGTCTAATCCCTTAAGTTTACGGGCCATGTCGTTCATCATCATGATGTGCTCACGAATGCCACTGACTCCGTCATATTTTGTAGACACCAGTTTCATGATCAGGGTGCTAGCATGCGCCTTAGATGTTCCTTTGAATTGTTCCTCCACAGCAGTAAGGTAAGCTTTAGCATTAGCCAAATCAGGAATTGCTCCTCTGATGATTGGGCTGATGGAGTTCTTGATAAACATTAGCGCCATCCTATTAGCCTTCTCCCATTTCTCATAGAGCAGTTTAGCTTCAGCAGTGCTCTTGTCAGTAAGAGCAGGAGGTGCAGGTTCTCTCAGGGCGTAGTCAAACTCAGTAATCCCAAGAGTGAGCATCAGCGAATCTTTCCAAGCAGAGTAGTTCGCACCAGTAAGGGTCTCAATTCCCATATTAGGAGCTGTGGATTATATTAGATGAGAAAGAGTAATATACTTAGGCTATAGAAGAACTTAGAGTGATCTATGGGGTAACTTAGATCTAAGGCAGGCATATATAAGGATCATTATAGTAATGAAGCTGTGATAAAGAGTCTACTATAACATCAAATTAATAGACTAGATTAGATTCTACTTAAACAAATGGGTTTCACTTTGGTTAATAACCATTCATTTAAGCATTAGGAACAATTTAGTTAGAAAGTAAAATGTGCATTAGGAATGTAACACATCACCTTTGGGCAGAAGTGAGACATTTATAAGCATTATGCACATGTTAAGTTTGCAAACATATATGTAACACATCACCTTTGGGCAGAAGTGAAACATACATGCTTTTAAGGCAAAATGATGTCATGTGAATATCTAATGTTTAAGGATACACACAAGTAATTGACGATGCTTAATAAGACTCAAATAATAAGATGTAACACATCACCTTTGGGCAGAAGTGAAACACTTGTTACTGAGTTTAAGCTGATTTTTTTTTTTTTTTTTTTTTTTTTTTTTTTTGTATATTGAGGTTTTGTAAAACATAATAGTTTAAGGTTTTAACAAAACTATTTATTTTATCTCTTAGCCCCCTGATTCGCGGATCGAACTCCGCGGTGAGTTCGCCGGGGTTCGGGGCGGGGCCCCGAAAAAAATTTTTGGTTAAGTGTTCGTACACGAAATTTACTGTTCACGAAGTTAGTAATGTTCTCGAAAATAGTTACGTATTCGAAAATTGTTATGTACTCGAAAATGGTTATTGTACTCGAAAATGGTTATGTACTCGAAAATTTCGAGTAATTTCAGTTTTTCGAGTACATTTAGATTTCGAGTACTCTTAGATTTTCGAGTACAGTTTTTCGAGTACCTTATTTCGTGAACTTAAGAATTTCGAGTACTGTTAAAAATTTCGTGAACTTAAAATTTCGAGTACACTAAAATTTCGTGACACTCCAAAATTTCGAGTACACTAAGTTTAAAAAATAATTTCGAGTAAGTTAAATTTCGAATACTCAATTTTTCGAGTATAATAAATTTCGTATACTCAAAATTTCGAGTACATCAAATTCGAGTACACTAAATTTCGAGTACTCATAAAAACGTGTACATTAATTTCGAATACGATTAAGTCCGAAAATTTTTAGGTTTACGAAAAACGCACCAGATTCACGTTTTTACGAAAAACGAATCAGTTTTAAGGTTTTTCGAAAAACGACCCACTGTTCATACTCGTTTTTGTAAAACGTTTTTGGATTTTTAGTCAATTTCGCGATTAGGAATCGATTAAGCAACATATTTCTCTGATGCCACATGTTGGATCGATTCCTTTGGTTTAGATATAGAGATGAACATGTAAATATAAATGAGATAGAGATTAGATGAAACCTGTGAATCCAGTGAACGTGTTGTTGATTCCAGACATGATTCCTGAGATGACGATCCGCTCGGGTTCCCGTTTAGGGTGTACGGTGAGGATGGAGATGAGATGAGAAGGCTCGGTTATGTGGGGTTCACGAGTTCTCTTGAGAATGAGGAGAATCGTGTGTGTGTTATGATGTTAAAAGTGAGTCACCTTGATTAGGAGCCATAAGTCCCATATTTATATACACCCAAGGGGAAACCCTAATTAGGATAAATAAGGATAATTACGTCCATCAAATAATTATCTATCTGTTAGGGGTATTTAGGTAATTGATCTATTTAATTAAATAATCATAAGGGCCACATTTAATTATTTAGTCTAACAATTCAATGAAAACTTAATAATTCAAAGACATTGCATGTGAATTATCTCACAAAATGACAATCACATATATTAATTTCCTGAGAGCGATTGATCGACTTTGGCCAACTAGTTAATTATGGTATCGCATTTTGTTATTATTTTCTTGTAAACATAATTTATTTATATAATGACCAGAAGAAAGATATGTAGCTAATAAATATAAAGCAACTTACAAAATTAGTGTTTTGTTTCTGTTTTGGTATGTGGTATAGCGGTGGCTCGATCTAAACACTCATACCGAGGCTTGATCGTAATTGCTAGTTTACTACCTTTCTCACATTTTTAAGTGATCTTTCTAAAAAATATAGATTTTCATATATCATTAACTTTTTTTAAAGACTTACACAATACGAGATGTCTACCGTCTTATAAATTTTAAAGCTATAAAATTTAAAGCTCTAAAGTATACGTTCAAGCAGGGTCGGCCTCCTTTCACAAATATTCAGGCAAGGGCCTACGGCCCCCACATTTTTGGGGCCCCAACCATGCGGGTTATGTTCATGTTATCGTATATGTTATTTATTTTGTCGTTTTAAATCTGAAAAATTAAAGTCTACTTGTATGCTTAAAAAAGAGAGTTTGTTTAAGGTTTGTTGTTTCCAAATAATTATACCTTATACGTTTTTGTTTCATCTTTATTTAATTTTAAAATAAACTTTTTATTAATGGTACGAGTGAAAGATTTAGATTAACTTTCTAGTTGTATTTAGGGTAATCAAGTTGATGAACAAAGAGATAGAAGATTAAAAAATATTACCACTAAGTATTATATTTTATATCATTCATTGTTTATATCATTTATAATTATGAGTGAATATATGTATATAGAGACAAACTAACATATTTTTCATGTTTTGTAACTTACGAACCATAAGCGCAAGAAAATTTTTTTTTGGAGAAGGCTTTACTTTTTTTATTTGTCTTGGACCCTCAAAAAACTTGAGCCGTCCCTGCGCTTAAACCCATCTCAAGAGAAAACACATAACTAGGTAAATTAAACCTCTATTATCTTAGCAAATATATCTTATTATGAATTCAAATTCAAGATTTTTATGAGAAAATCAAAATTAAAGGATAATCACTAGGCATGAAAGTCACGCTTTCATAATTAAATCGTCAGCTATTCCTAGTAAGAACATAGTTGAAGAGGTAAGACCCTAATATCAATATTAATAATAATAATTAAGGATAACGGCTAAGAAGTCGTTACCAATGGTTGGGGGCTACAAATCAACCCTCTTCAATCTGTATGATTAAAAATTAGTTGTGGTGGAACCAAATAAAATGGACAATTCACTAACAATAATAGAATTTTCATGTGACGTCCACAAAACCGTAGGAAACACCCGAGCTCAAGCTCAATTGCTTGAATTCACTCACAAAAAGAAACAGTGAATCATCATCCTTATTTCGGAGATAGTATTATGACATTACTAAGCTCTTTTAAAAACGATGACATAAAAATAAGTTAATTAGGTTATACTAAAAAAGGGTTTCGTTAATACATCTTCAATAGTTTAATACATATCACTGGTTGGAAGCACTTGAAGTCAAGTGATTTAATATTAAAACACACACGGGAACCCTCTGTACGCCGGCTACAAAAAGGCTTTTCGTTATTGTTTATTTTGAAACACAATATTTAAAGAAAAACATACTATAAAAAATAAAAAAAATTAGGGTTTAAATAAATAATATTAAATTATATGAAATTGTAATCGTATTTTATTTTAAAAATCATCTTATTTTTTTTCTATATTTGATAATTATTCGTTATATTTCTTTATATAATCCGTGTAATACACGGGTACTTACCTAATTATTATATCTATTAAAGTACCTTAAAATGAATAGTGAAAATATATATATTATATTGAATAGTAAACACACACATACATATCTTATCTTACTATTATAATAAACAAAAATATATGTTGCCACTTGTCACCTTTTTATATTAATAATCTCACATATCATTTTTTTATGATATCACTCAATTTATCTTCCATATTAAATATATTCATAATTATCTCTCCTATTAGCTTTTTTTTACCGGCGAATGTCTCAATCATGTAAACCCACTGTTTATAGGTCATGTCACCAATGTTTAGTTACATGGACATCCCATGAGCCACCACAACCACCTCAGGAGGAAATCCACTAAGAAAACCCCCAGACCCCCCAGACCCTTTTTTCGTTGCGGGATAGATTTGTGTCACACCCCCACCTTTCATCACCTGATGATGATGTCACTGAGATGATTGCGGAAGCATAGTGGTGATGTCTCTGAGATGAGGGGTGACTTACTTGATCCGATATCATAGCACACAGATTAACTTAAAGTAAATACACTACAAGGATGTCATAAGCACAAGCAGCATTACATTGTATAACTAAGTTTATTACATTATTTAATTTCTTTAATTACAAGTGTTCAGAGTGCTGCCTCACTTGATGGGTGTGACAACTAGTACCTGACCGCCCGGCAAGTCCGTACGGTATGTGTACTTGCATACAGTAACTATGTGTACATACATATTTGTAAACAGTTTTTGTATTAACAGGATTCTAAATACAAGAACAGTTGTACGTATTTTCGTGTAAACTTAAATACATTAAGTACAACGTACATTTGAAACATTAGTTGTGTTTATTAAGTGAAAACTTAATTACAGTTAACACAACAAATCATGAGAAACAACGGTGTTCAAACAATTATCAGAAACAAATCGGTTGCGATCTGAGGTCCATAGATGACAGGAATCAGATGGCCGACAATTCAATGTGAAAACAAGATGAAAACAGGATGTTTAGTTGAGTCCGACAGTGAGGAAACGCAATTTAAACATAAACTGCAGTGTCGTTTCAGAATAACGAACTGACAGTGTGTTTGCGTGGGTGACGATTCACACAAACATATCTGTGAGTTTAACGTTCTGTAATAATGACTGGAAAGTAGAAAACAAAAGTTGGAAAGCAAAACCATTGTCGTGTTCGTTCGAATGACGATTCGAACGAATACGCGCGATGGTGACGCGATTCGACGTAACGAAAGCGAAAAACGACACGAAACGAATTTAAATTTAATAAAATAAAATAATAAACATTTTTACAATTTTGAAACTCATCAAATTAATTAAAAGAACATTTTTATTTATTTATTTTTAATTACGCGTAATTTTCCGGATACGCGACGAATTAACGAACCGAGCAACCGAAATGGACCCGGATACGCCACACGTGATATAAATAGCTTAAATGAGATTATTTCTCTCATTTTTACATCCACACTCCCTTCTCTCTCTACATTTCCGGCCAAGAAGAAAACCACCATTGTTGCACCTTCAAAGCTCCATATCTCCTTCGTTTCTCAACGGTTTTGAGTGATTCTTTCGCCCACGTGAAGCTCTTGATCTCCCCTACACGAAAGTACAACCGATCTGGAGGTTTATCCACTAGAAACCAAGGTATGATGCTTGAAACGTGGCTGAAAATACACCCTCCATGTTAAAAACGCATACATGTCCGGCCAACCCTCCCCTAGCCGGAAACTCAAGACCCTAAGCCACTTTGCTATCTTAAAACATCCCTGAGAACAACACAGCAACAAACGAATGCAGTGGTGATGATGAGTTCGTGGTTCGTGAGTTGGTTTAGCCATGGCCGAACCCTAATTCTCGACAAGCCTCCACGAACCTGCATGACTCGTTGTCATCACCGTCGAACCTTGCTGATATGCAGGCCTCACGAACCCAAGAGAGCCGAACCCTTATCATCGGCAGCCGAGTTTTCATGGCTCACGAACCCAACTCCGGCAAACCCCCATGCCGAACCAGTTCCTGTTCACGAACCATCGGACTACCATACCACGAACCTTCATATGATGACGAACCAGTGAGCCTATGACGAACCTTGCTGCAATAGTAGACGAACCTCAACAGTCTTGATACAACCACGAACCACCATCGAACCCACACCCAACGAACCTTAGGGTTCGCTGGAAACACACTATTTCGTTACTTCTTGAACGACAAAGCTTATACAGATGGGCCAATAACAGCAGCTTAAGCCCAAAGCAATTATTTTAATTGCCGACACAGAGGCCCAATCACTAGACCTTCACTTCGTGATCCTTGGCCCAACAGTGAGCATCACAACCCAATAAACTGACAAAACATAGGTGGTTAAAATCCATGGGTTGGCCCAAGACTAGGCCCATCAATTTATTTAATTGACCCAATATGAATCCAGCAGAATTGAGGCCCATTATTTCGGCCCACTCCCTTGCTTCGGCCCAAACGATCTGGCCCAATACTACCCTTGGTCCATTTCCTTGTTACGGCCCAATATGGTTATTCATGCCTAGTAACAGCCCACGACACATTATGTTGACCCATGATCTAATTCGACCCATGTTGATCTATTCGGCCCAACGCAATGATAGTTGACCCATGTGGTTAATGAAATAAGTTGATTTTTTTTTAGAATCAAGAACATGACAATTGGGACTTGAATTTCAAGAAGTAAGGGTTATAACCTTTAATATAAAACTAAGTTTGTGATTAATATAACCTTTTTGCCATGGTGACAATTCAAGTAAGGCATACCTTAATAAACAAAGGGTACTAAATTAAAACAAATAGGGTAAGTAATATTGAGTTGATTCTACAAGTTAGTTGGGCCGAATAAAGATCAAAAATGAGACTCACAAGTGTCAGCCAACTTAGACTAACATATAATCGGACACAAAGAAATTACATTCCATACTTATAAAACTATAACAATGCGAAATCAGTACAGGATCGTGAGAACAAATACAAATACAATCAAGGAGCGCGTACATTTTCTCTTTTAAGCTAAGTCAACCCTGCAATAACAAGGTGAGTTCATATGCCCCTTTTACTTTAATCTTAACTGATTTTAACTCTCGGGGCTGAGAAACATGTTTACTTTTATTTATCTAAAAGTTTTGCCTAACATGTTACTTATACTTTGATTTTGATAATATTAAATTGTTTATTATCGCTTATCATTGTATGCATGCTTGTATGATCAGGAAGATAACAGGGAAACTCAAAAGATTGTGATAATGTACTTTCACAATCATCAAAACATTGGAAAAACACCGTCGTAAGATTTATCTTATAACACTTATTATTCCTACAGGAATGAACATTGAGACAATGTCATACACAAACGAACAATGAGAACTATTACAGTGAAACATGATGACACATCACAGCACATGAATGATCAGAAGATAAAATATCTTCTGAATATCATTCCACATCATAAGTGATCAAGTGTGATAAGTCAATTGCTTATAACATTTGATCAACACCCTAAAAACATACTGCTGGGTAGTATGATCGCATTGATTATCCACCACCTGCGTCACTTAAGGGTACTAAGACTTGTTCTTACTACGGCTTAAGGATTACATGGTGAACATATGGATTACTGTGAACAGCGACCATGATAACGTAACTTCATGCCTATCACTGCCAATCACACATAATTAACATAACGTAATAAGACTAGTTCTTATTCGACTTTGTTAATTACATGAGACAATCCCCGTAAAGGCCTTGGGATCACACGGTGGGATAGGAGAGAATGGAATGCATTTTAATATGATTATGTGAGGATTAAAATGGATTCCATTCGGATCCTATACGCTGCATTTGAGATACATGATGAACAGTTAACTAACACTTTTAATTAATTAAAAGTGTAACATAAAAGTTAACACACAGACAATAGAATAATACAAGGAACAGATTTACTAAATCTAACATCCTTACTATACAAATGGTTGTCAATACTTCGGTTTGATAACTACAACGCTATCATTATATTATTCTATTCATGGAAACACAGGTGATCAACAATGGGACAATCAGGTGACATGGGAATGGAAATCAATGGTTGTATTACAAGTAGTGTGGAGTTCTAGTTGTGATGTGGTGGGATGTTGGCTAGGGCTTAGTTCCCTTACATATGCCCTATATATAAGCATCACTACTAGGATAACATAGTACTTGTAAGTATAACTATTGAGGAGCCATCAGGTGAACATATGAACATTACACATACAAGCAACATAACAAAACATTGAGATTATGCATGTGATTGAATCAGAGTTTTCAACTAACTTACTTATGAACTCACCAACCTAGTGTTGACTTTGTTTAAATACATGTTTTCTCAGGTGACGAACAGGTGTAGAGACATACATGCAAGGTTAAGCTAGAGGACTTTTAGAAGACCTAGCTTATATTTGTGTTGCATGCTTTTGGTGCCTAAACATTGAATCATCTTTTTTATATCTTGTACATATACAAGTAGAGATGCACAAAAAAACCGGTTAACCGAACCGGTTAGAAACCGGTTTTTAAACCGGTTATTGCAATCGGTTTTAGGTTTTTGAAAAAACCGGCGGTTTGGGACCGGTTTGAGGTTTCAAGAGACAAAACCGGTTAATAACCGGTTAACCAAACCGGTTAACCGGTCCCACTCACTAAAAAATCGGTTATTTATAGGTTAACCGGTTCGGTTAACCGGTTTCGGTTATTATACGGTTTCAGTTTTTGAGCTTGAAAAACCGGTTATTAACCGAACCGGTTATTGGAAAAAACCGGTTTCTAGCCTTTGACCGGTTAACCGGTTCGGTTATTCCAAAACCGGTTTTCCACCGGTTAACCGGTTTGTGCACCTCTATATACAAGATATAGTTACATTGATTCTTTTGGTAGATTTACTTGATTAAATTATGAACGATACAGTGTAATTTAATCTTGTAATTCTATATCATTGATGTATTAGCATTTCTCATTTTGATTATCATGTGCTATGTAACAATCTGATCATTTGATTATCACTCAAAGATATCGCGCCCCGGGAACCTTCCGTCCGACGGGAAAACCCGATCCGTTCCCGCCGGCCCGGGGTGTGACAATGGGTCACTGTCTCCCTGCAAAAAAGTTTAGATTTAAAATGTCAGCACAAAGCTGGTGAGTTCATACAGATCATGTTCTACAATATGATATGTTATACAAGTTCTCAAAATGATCAGTTCAAGATAACCATGGAACCCGTATCTAGTTCCTTTCGGACGTTCTTTTCTTGTTCTATAATGATACTACTCGTCGGCAAATATCTTGGTGCCTTATTATCTTAATGTCTGTCACTACATTAAGAAGTTATGGAAACAGATAACAAACATTTACACCAAGGGAAGTTGCAAGCTCCTAACAAATGGGTTGTCAACCAATGATACTATCAATGTTTTCTGTTCGGCCCCACATGGGTTCACTAGATACAGTTCAGAAATGAGGACTTATAAGTTATGTGATAGTGTTCTGTTCTACAGGCAAAATACCATGAAATCCACAAGTTCTCAACAATCACATGAAATCACGCAGATAACGGTGCTACATATCATATAGTTCTGAAAAGTTTCACAGCGCTACCCCGATGTTTATAAAAGATTAAAAAGAAAAGGGGTTGTACGAAACTCACATGATAATTCAGAAGTGGCAGAATATCACACAACGGATAGTAATAGGGTTATTCTGCATTTATTTATGTTTAATGAGTTATTTAGGTTCTAACTTACTGATTAGATCTTTCTGAACGTCCAATGTCAAAGACATTGTCTTAACAGTCATCAAACTGAGATTAAGTATTTAATTAGTTATTTTGATGTCATATCATACAATGTATGATAATGTAAGAACCTACCTTGAATTAGATTCCTAATACAGAGTTGATGACACTCTTGATTAATCATAATAGTCTTGGATTAACCAAATAGTTAATGTTGTTGATTATAATGTTAAAACAGTTTCTAGATAATTTAATGGATTAGGAATGATCAATCATTGTTATTGATTACCCAAATATCATGAAACATCACAATGTAGCATTAGAAAATAGGTTTAACAACCAGGTTTAACATACTAATTTGACTTTTATCATAAACATCAGATAATCGTTCCAATGAGTATGTTAATGGTTGTGATTAGTTTGAAACACTTGGATTTAACCCTTGTATTTCAAATATTAATCAAACTAATTACCTACACTGTCATAATAAAATGGTTTAAACCATTATAATCATAGATATGATTTCATGCAAACCGGGCATTACAACGGATCAAAACAAGGATTTAACCGTTAAAACATCGTGTTCTTCGTTTATAATCAATCCTAGTCATTATCTAGGCAATAATCAACAATCCTAACTATGTCATTATGTTCAAAATCAAGATCTAATCAATCATTATCAAACTAGAAGGTTAAACGACTCATTACCTAATCAGACGGAGTTTTGAACGTAGAACAACGATCATAACTTGTAAACACAATCCCTGGTGCGATCCGTGGATTCTGGCAGCTTCAAATTTGAGTTTGGATGGTGAAAATTCTACCTGGTGGTGTTTTTGAGCGTGTATGTTCGAGAGTTGTAAAAGAAATAAACTTCTGCATGAACTTCTGATAAAGCGATCAACTTGTTCCACCGCCTCATCCGTCGCGCACTGATGTGTCGTAATTTACACATCATTTTCGTATTTAATTCATAGGATTTTATTTTATTTTATTAGATTTTTATTTTGTTTTATTAGATTTTAATGAATTTTTACTTATTTTTTATTTTTAATGCCATTTTATAGGTTTCGCGAAATAAACGTTCGTAGTTGCGAAGAAACCGAAGCCCGAAATTCTTTTGATGAAGTTGGAAGCTAAAGATATAATTTTTAGAAGTTCCATGGCAAAAAAATGGCATTTCGGGAAGTTTCGGGGCTTAAAAATCGAATTTCAGCAAGTGTAGGGGGTAATTTGCAATTCTGGCAAAGATGGAGGCGGTCTGGACACGTGGCAGCACCTGGAGCTGCCACCTAGCCCTAAATATCCATGAAAAACCCACCGGATCATCCGTGGATCGCCCCTAACCCGCGCCCGCTCCATTTATACACACATGAAGACCCGGGCGCGACCCATCTCCGACCCACGACCCGCGCCCCTTTTCTCCTGCGTTGACCGGCGTTGACCAGGCCATATTGGGCCTTTGACCAGCCACTTGGACCCCTTGTAAGCCCACTGCACCTTTATTTTTAGCCCAAGTCGAGACTTGTGATAATTTTCACCTATTTTAAGCCATTTTTAAGCCCTAATTCGGGGGGAATTAACCCTAGACGGCTGAAAACGAACAAGAAACATATTTTTGAAGATTTTGAAGGTTTGGGGCTGAATTGGACGCTCGGGGGAGGCTCAGAACGCATATGAAAGTGTCCGGAAACGCGTTTTCGGGTTCTTTTTCTTGTTTTCTTGATTATTTCTCGTTTGTACTCGAATCTATGAACATGTTTCTGAATGTTTTTCATAATTTTACTGTTCTAAACATGTTTCTTGGCTAGACTCCTTGTATTACCTAGATTCGGATGAATAACGGTTAATTTAATTTGGTTTTCGGGTTTGTTTTTGTGGGATTTCAATTGTTTATGATTAAAATCAGATTATATATGGTTAATATTGATTATTTATTGCTGTTATGATGATCTATAAATGCATGATGATGTCTAATTGATAAGTCTTGGTTGTTTACTACGTGTTTTGACCGGTTTTATCAGTTTTAGGCTTAGATTTCGTACCTAATTCTATTTGGGTTTGCTTTGGCCAATTAAACCTTAGGATATTATCTGTAATTGGGTTATAAACAGTACGATTATCATTCCTGAGACTAATTACGTAATGGAATTTGGATTATTAGGGTTTTAGGGTTTTTCAGGCAAATTACGTGACCATCGGATTTTCCTGTTTATTCCTTAGAATTCCTTGCGATTCAAGGTATTAACTTATATTTTTTTTGATGTATCGAGATTGTTGAAACTGACCACGTGATACGATCTTTTGAATCCTTAAACGATCTGTGTTTGGAGAGACTGACTAGGTATTCCATTACACATCCCGGTGATTTTTCACATGACTCGTTTGAACATTCTTTAGCATTAGTGAGACTGACTTTATGATCTAATGGTTCTGAGTGTTTCCTGAGTTGTCATATCTTTATTAGCCGGTGATATCCCATATTTCATTCTCGAAACTGTTAAAGTTACCGTTAGGATTCCAAGTCTAGGTAGTAACCTTCTTTATCTGATTTATTCGTTTCTTAATTTGTTTCAGTTGTCGAGGTTATATTATTTCCTTATTTCTTCGTTATAAAACTCTTTTCTAAAAAACATCAATTTCCTTATTTAGTAATTTCCTTCTTTAGTCTTAGCTTTGTCTTTATTTAAGGTTAATTCTTAGATTCCGTGTCCTTAGGTTCGATATCCGGACTTTCCTTAGCTATATTTCATACGTCAGGTACACTTGCCTGTAGTTTGTGGTTCGGTTTAGGTTAATTCGATTTATTACTCGATAGTGTTGAACCATCATTTTCTATATATATAAACCGACACATCACGTACCGCGACAAAGAGGAAAAGAAGGCTTCACGTACCATGAAGAAATCTGGATAATCAGATATTTTTCAAGCATCGCGTACCACTGAGAATCTTCAACCCATCCTTAGCGTACCGCGACGAGCCCAATTGTTCAATACTTAGAAAATTTTCTTTGTTTTTCGATTCCGGGCACTCCCGAACTCCGTTTCGCACACGGTTTTCGCCTACGTTCATCATTTCTCGCATACTTTAAATCTGTAATAATTACAATTGTCAAATCAAATTGGATTTCTAGAACGATCAAATGTGATCATCTCATTGATGACGTAATTCTCAACTTCAATTGTCATAATTTGAACCCAAAACCTCCCATTTGAAAGAATCCCGAAGTACCATTGAGGCACTGCCTCATTGGTATCTCTCTTATTAACTAATTATAATACTAATGATATGATTTAATTTTTTAATATTAAAAATATTTTTGAAATAAAATCAAAAAATAAATCAAAATCAAAATTTTTTATTAAAAAACGAAGTTTAAATTTTTTTTTCTAAAAATATGAACGTTTCTGAAAATCAAAATTTTGAATGACAAAAAAGATTTTAAATCACTATTTTTAGTATTTTTTTCTAATAAACAAGTATCTCTCAAAAAACATTTTTTTTAAATGAATAAAATAAACTATAAAACAGAGATTTCAAACGAAAATATTTTAATAAACAAATGACGTTTTTAACACGAAATCTCTAAAAATATATACTTTAAAATAATAAAATTTTAAAAATGATAATGAAAATTACACTTTTGATTCTTTATGTTTGATGATATTTTCAAATTATGACATAACTAAAAATTTGAACCTTACCTTCTTATTTTGGGGGAAAAATTATATTTTCGATCCTTTATATTTATAGATATTTTGAAATTTGGTCACTTAACTTTAATAATTAAAAAAATGATACTTTAACATCTTAATTTTACAGCAAATAGTTCTTGAGGAAAAAGGTACAAATTTTAATGTCATTTACCTTTATAATTATAATTGTACAAATCAAGAAACTCGGGTATAAATTGTTTAGTTATTAAAAATTTTAATTATTGTTTATTACTTAAATTAATTATCAATACGTAAATTAATCATTTTATATAAAAATATCGTTTTATAATTACTAAATTTTTATTATTAACTGGTTTATATTTTATCTTAAATCCGTGTAAAATACGCGGTAATAGTCTAGTATATATATATATATAGTATTTTAATCAAATGAAAACTCGATCTTAAAGAGAAAATCCTTAAACCCTATCTCAACCGTTAAATCAACTTTTTTTTTTCTTTCTAATTTATTAATATGAAAATGGTATATAAGTCTTTAACCACTCACCCATAAAATATAATGATTTCTCTTATTTAAAATCACCCATATATATAATAATTTATTAATATAAAATTTATCTCTCATCTATCTCTTCTCTCTCCATCCATTTAAAAAAATATTTTTTAAAATTTCAAAACAACAACAAAAATAATTTTTTTATACAAAATAAAAAAAGTCATATTTTTACAAGAAGATATAAAAAATTACACATGCGTATAAATAAAAATGTACAAGTTTTAATACACAAAGTACATTTCACTTGAAAACTACACATGTGTATATTTTATATATTTAAGATTTATAAAATATTACACCTACACAAGTGTGGTTTTTGGTGTTTTGCTTAATTTGATTTTTTTATAAATTTACATAGTGTAATTTTTTATTTCATATGTAAAATACACATAAATAATATTTATTATGGTTGAGAATATGTAATATTGTATTTGTGTAGTGAAATTTTTGTTTGATACACATGTGTATATTTTTTGTTTTTCTTTAAAAAAATAACTTTTTTTATTTTGTTAGTCAAACATAAACAAAAAAAAGATGAGAGATAATCTGGATTAATTAATAAAGAGAGGGGAGAGAGGAGAGAAAAGAGAAGAGAAAAAAAAAACAGATATGAGAGAGAATCTGAATTAATTAATGAAAATAGAGGAGAGAGAGTGAAAAAAAGTCACTTATACCTCTCAAAGGGTAAAACATGTATTTTCTTCTTAAAAACCCCATTAAAATATTTAACTTTAATTGTGGACCACATGTTTTTTCTATTTAATTAATTAAAATCTAAAATAAGTTTGATCTAACGGTCCACATAAGGTTTAAGGGTTTTCTCTTTAAGATCGGGTTTTTAAAGGATTCAAACCCTATATATATATATATATATATATATATATAGGGAAGTGATCCATTCATAACTCTAGGTTAGAGCAATAACCCAATAACCACACTCTATTTAATGATCAAATTCTAAGATTCCAATCTAATGGTTCATATTAAACTAGGTTAAATCCCGTGTGTTACACGGGTTGAATAAATGAAATAATATGTACCTTATAATAAAAAAAGTAATGTCTATAAATGCATGTGTATTGCATTATTTCAATAAACATGTGTATTGCATTATTTCAATAAGCATGTTTATTACACAAATTGAATAAAATAAATATAATTTGTTAAAACTTACAGTTGATAAGATGTATTATTAAAAATATAATAATTATAAATTTTGTTAATTTAGTTTTTATAATATATTTTTTAAATTATGTACTAACATTTCCATGCATTTGACAAATATCAACTTTATTAGAATATAAATTGTCTTTTAGATATTTTTTAACATAGTTAAATTAAATCGAATTACAATTAATATCAAAACATATGAAAAATTAAGAATTAACTTAGATTTTTTAAGAAAACTAATTGATATAATAATTGGTCAAATTTATTAATTATTACTATTAATAAACGATTGTTAATAAATGAATTAATATTCTAAATTTAAGGCGGGAAAATATAGTAAAACATGTTAAGTGGCAAAGAAAAACATTTATTTATTATATAAGATAAATTATAATATAATAATATATTTGATTTGAAAGAAAAATAAATAAGGGTATTAATGTAATTTTTTATATTATTAAAGTTAACCCCTCTTTTTTATACATTAATAACTTTTTTATACTATAATATTTTTTTATAAAAATTGCACCATTTTACTCGTCTTGTTTTTCTTTTTAATTCCGTTATAGTCTTGACTAAGTTTTTTTTATTTTTTTTCGGATGTTCGTATTTACACCAATGTAACAGGTATAAAAATAACAAATTATTTGTAACGAGTTTTAACGAATTTCTTTAACATTGTTGTAGAATGAATAGGGGTTACGTTTAAGAGTGTAAACGAGCTAAGCCGATCGCGAGCTCGTTAATTACGTTATATTCTTGACTAGGTTTTTTATTTTTTCCGGATGCTCGTTAATTACGTTATATTTTGATTTTGTAACGAATTTTGGTTTTTAAAGTATTAAAATGTGTTTACAATCTTGTAAATATAATTTTTAAAGTATTAAAATGTATTTAAATCTTGTAGATGTAACGAATTTTGGTTTTATGAACAAAATGTTATAGTATTTTTTTTTAAGTATTAAAATGTATTTATAATCTTGTAGATATATTTTTTTTAAAGTATTAAGATGTATTTACAAGGATGAATTTTGGTTTTTATCAACAAAATGTTATAACATTTTTTTTAAAGTATTAAAATGTATTTACTATCTTGTAGATATATTTTTTTTAAAGTATTAAAATGTATTTACAATCTTGTAATATAACGAATTTTGGAACATCCGGAAAAAATAAAAAGCCTAGTCAAGAATATAACGTAATTAACGATCTCGAGATAGGCTTGGCTCGTTTACACTCTTAAACGTAACCCCTATTTATTCTAAAACAATGTAAACCCAAATTCGTTACAACTCGTTGCAAATAATTTGTTATTTTTATACTTCTTACATTGGTGTAAATACGAACATCTGAAAAAAATAAAAAAAACCTAATCAAGTCTATAATGGAATTAAAGAGAAAAATAAGACGAGTAAAATGGTGTAATTTTCATAAAAAAATATTATAGTATAAAAAAGTTATGGATATATAAAAAAAGAAGGGGTAAGTTAGTACATAAACCAAATTACTAATATGCCCTCATCAGATTTAATAATATAAATCCATGTTTTAATTTTGATTGAGTAATTAGAGTTAATGAGTTATTGACATAAGGAGAAATTATAATTAGATCACAATCCTATATATATATATACATATTAATAGTGATGCATATTAAAATAAATAGTAATGAAATGATGTCTAATTCTGTAATAACATTTTGATAATCTAGACTTAATCATTAGAAGTTCTGTTAACTTTGAAAAATAGTAAAAAATTAACTTTGAAAAGTAATAAAATGAGTTGAAGGTATTAAATTTTGTAGATTTGCTTAAGTATTCGGATTTTTATTAAATTTGAAAGATTTTTTTTAAAGATTTGAGTTTTGTTTAAATCAAATTGGTTACCGGTGAAAAAGAATTTGTGAACAGTTTTTTCTATTATTTGTTTAACATATTTGTAAGGATTTTGTATGATTTTATGTTTTTATGAAAAATTTGTATAGAGTTCGGTTAGTGTTCACCCAGAAGTTCACGTAATTAATTTATTTAAAACAACCTTTAAGTATTTCAACATTTATGTTTCTAACAAATTAATTACGTGAACTTCTAGATGAACACTAAACGAAGACGGAGGAACCACGTGAACTTCTGGGTGGGTTTTAGCTCTAATTTTCGAACACCCCCGTTTGGAGTAAATTCTTGAATAAGATACAATGATACGTGAATAGTGGGTTTTAGGTTTAAAAATAACAAAAGATCAAAGTACCTAGAATACCCATCACATGTTTTGCACAAGACTAGATTTAACTGGTAAATCTAACCGGGGTTAATTTAAAGGTTGAAATTTGTAACAACTTAAATACTTAAAAGTTGTTTAGTGTAATTAATGTTGAAATTTGTAATTTTGTCTTTAAAAAATAAAGAGTTATACTTTGTTATAAACTTAGAAACTACTCCCGATTTCTCCATTTCTATGACAAACCTGTAGAGTGTAGACCACCAGCTGTGCTGCTGTGGGCCTGTGGCAACAAAAGTCTTGATCGGCTATTCGGCTGTTGCTTTTAAGGTTTGTCTCACGTCACGTGACATGTAGAGTGTAGACCACCAAGATTCTTTCAAATGGGAAGTCTTGAGTTCAAATCCCCTCGCAGCTAAAAATGGGTCTGTGGGGGTCAGGGCCCAGGGGTTTTCCCAGTGGGGTTTCCTCCTGCGGTGGTTGTGGTAGCTCATGGGAGCTCTAGGTTACTAGAGCTTGGTGATATGACCTGAAAATAGTGGGTTTACACGATTGAGACATTCGCTGTTCAAAAAAAAAATTAAGAAAAAAATAAGAACTAATTTTTAAATACAAAATTACAAATATCAACCTTTATGTTTCTAGCAAATAACAAATATCAACCTTTAACTATATTAATTACGCTAAACAACCTTTAAGTATTTAAGTTGTTACAAATTTCAACCTTTACATTAACCACGGTTAGATTTACCAGTCAAATCTAGTCATGTCAAATACTTATAAAATATTTTTAAAAATATATAAAAAATTATTTTTTATCTTACATGACATATGTCACCATATTATTTGTTCGTTATATTTTTTGATAAATTTTATTATCATATAATTTTTATATTTTAAAAAAATATTTTTTTGAAATAAAATAATTTTTTTTAATATTTTAAAATTAATCTGTAATTTTTTTTGAACGGCCAACTAATCAACTGCCGGGTATTTCGTACACGGCCCCAATGGCTTATTTAATCTGTAATTAAATATGTATAATAACGAGTGTATAAATTAAATTCAATTGAGTTATGTTATTAAAATAGACCTTTTTTTTTTTTTTTTGATAAAGACAGTGATGTAGATGTTATTGGCTAGAGTAGTTTTTTTTTTTTTTGAACAGAGTAGTTAACATCCTGAGAAAGTGACCCTGAGTCCCTGACAAAGGGCAATTTCTTTCTTTGTTTAACCACACGGTCCACACAAGTAGGTTTGCAATCAGCTCCAACATTTTTTCAGTCAAAATTTCGAGCTAAAGCTCGTAAAAAAGCACAAGTCTCGAGCCAAGTCACGAGGCAACTCGTTTTTTCGTATCGTTCTTCTCCTCCACTTTACATACACATATACATACATACATACATAGAGGATGGTTCAAATAAAAATTCATTACTTTGGAGAAAACTAAGAAAACTCGTACTAAACAATCAATTTTTAAAAAAAAATTCATAATTTTTTATATTTAGCTTACAAGTGGTATAAACAAATAAATTTTTTAATAAAAATATGTAGATTACGAAGTTATGTATACGTAACCAAAAAAGTTACATATATGTAACTCATATATGTAGTTTACAAGTTGCATATATGTAATCAATGAGTTGCACATATGTAATAACATGAGTTACATATATTTTTTTTTCTTTTTTTCTCTTTTCTTTTTGATAACAGATCTAACCTTATAATAAAACAAAATGTAAAATAAAAAACGAAAAACGAAATTGATTGATAACAATTGTGATTAGTTTTCTAAGTTTTCTTTAAACTGGAGGTTTTCTATGGAACCCTCATCTATACACACACACACATATATATAAAATCTAATATATATAATCTAACCTTGTGGAGATACCTTAATATTGTAAGGGTGTTGGGTTTCAACCTTGAAGTCATCGGTTCTAGTCATTGAGGTGACATTTTCTTTAAAAGGCCACCAACTCGAGTGTTTGCGCCTGCGGTTTACCCGTTCCCCCGGTTAGTCGGGTATTGGGGGGGGGGGGCTGAGATTTACTACGCGGTCCACACAAATGGATTCCCCGGTCATCAAAAAAATTATATATAAAATCTAATATATATATATGTATGTATGTACATACAAATCTAATGGCTAGCTGCCCCTGACTTCGGGTCCCATAAATTTCTGCCCCCGCTTTCAAAACATTCTACCTTCGTCAATGGGTATGAGAAATTGAGAACTTCATATTACCATATATCACTACTCAACCCCCCACCCTAAGTTTATATTATTTACTGGAGTTCTTCACTGAACTATTAACTCGAACAAAGACATAATCCAAATGAAAGAATTATCGTTTAACTCGGTGAATGAAAGAACACCACAAGTGGTAAATTCAATGAAGTCTAGATCGATCACATTTGAGTCATTTGACTATACACATGTTCAGATCATAGGAAAAAACAACCGAGTGTTCTCCCCTTGAAAACTTGTCTTAGTTATATTATCTATGCTGGTAATTTTGACAGAAGTTTTCTTTAAAAAATAAAAGTATATTATGATTATAACACTAAGGAATTATATATTATTATGACACCATTAAATTAACTAACTTTTTGTAAAATCTCAGCCCTTTAAAGTCATCAACTTTTAATCCTGACCATTCAAAGTCCTTAAAAACCTTCTAGAAGCAGCAGTTCGTGACGGTTCCACACCCTCTCTCCTAAGTAGAAGCGGTTACCGGAAGTTACTGCCCACTACCAATTAAGACAACTTAAAAAAACATTTGCCGTATGTGTAGAAGGATGAACGTGGGTAATGCAGTTACCTAATAATGACTCTGTATCAATGGAAACCTGACATTCTATTTAAACCCAAACAGGCTGCCAAAAATCGGATCAGCCATATACACATGGATTATAAGACCTGTGGAACATCAAACACAATTTTTCAAGAGGTTAGTTTTGAGTATTTCAATCTAATGTTTGTATGTTTCAAACATTTATCATAAAACTTCATTTCAAAGTTGTAATTAGAAAACACAGCACACATTTACAGAGTATGAAGTCAAAAGAGTTTCAAGAAATTGCAAAAGTATTGTTAAGTCAAATCAATGAGTACAAGGAAGAAGCAGAATGAGAGCAAGGAAGAAGCAGACAAGGATACGAGGTAAATCTTTATCGATAACATGTTTCAGTTTACAGATGTCATTTCAGCACTTACACACAATGACTCCTCATGTTACATTCAGATCACAATTTTTTTAATTGTTTGTCATGTAAGGTTAAAAGAGAATAATAGGGGTAACCGACTAGCCGGAGATGTTGATGCTGAAGTGAGTCCGCAAGGGAGAACCGTAGAGCTATGGAAGTGAGACTGAGGAAGAGGCTGTGAAGTGAAGTCGCCGCTGCTGAAGAAGAGGGGAGATGCCGTCGTGAAAGGAGATCGGAGATGTCGCCGTGATTCCGTGAAAAGGAAGGAGATGTCGTTGTGATTGGGTATAGAAAATATACCTATGGAGTATGGACTTGATCGGAACTTCTATGTTAGAGATCCGATAGCTGGTAAGTCGCCCTTCATATGGAACCTTCTGGGATGTTGAATTGTTGATGCGAAAGAAGAAACACGAAGGATTTGAGATGGTGTTTCTGAATTCTGGTCACGTATATCTCACCGACTGACTCACGGAAATCTTTAATATTTGTTTGGGCCCGTGTACATTGCTTGTATTTGTAAGCCCAAATGACGAATCATCAGAAAATTGAAAAGTAAAGAACTTCAATATAATCATTAATCATATCTATATTATTTATTCATATTCTTAATTTTTCTTTTATCTCTAATTCTTCTTATTTTACTTTTCTTTTTAATTTAGCTTTTAACAGTATATGCTGTTTATATTTAAACTAAATAACAAGAATATTCTATGTAGGTTTATTTTTGTGATCACATGGTTTTTTTTCACGATTTACGTTGTATGACATTATTTAAGCGTTAACTCTTTAAAAATCATAAATTAATTAATATATTATTATATAAAAAAATTCCTTTATACTCTTTTACAGGGTGACAATGATTCATTATTGCTTTCTAACTATTTGCTTCACAATTTATGTGCTAGAAGCGTCATTTTTCGAATGAAGTGGCATTTTCAATCTATATGACCGTTTGCGTTGTTATGTTTAAACAACTTTGTACTTTGATGTTAAAGAAAACATTTTTTAATGAGATTTAGCATACTGATTTCATTATGACATTAAGATACCCGGCCACCGGACGGGTATACCTCTAGTTTATTTTAGGGTGGTGTTAATTTACACATCAAAAGAATGTCTGCACACCCCACAAAAGCCCCGTAGTGGCCACTACGGGGCGTATTTGTACGGTTTGTATTGTCTTGGTCAAACGACATGGGCAATGATTAGACCTAAACGCCTCGTAGTGGTCACTACGAGACGTATTGGTACGATATTATGAAAAAGTACCGACAGTTTCAGTTGATGTTGACCCAAACGCCACGTAGTGGTCACTACGGTGCATTTAGGTTTAACCCTAAACGCCCCGTAGTGGCCACTACGTGGCGTTTATTGTTTAAAACGTGACAAATCTTTTGTAACTTACGAATTCATCGTCAATATATACACACATATTGCGTTAAAATATGAGACGCTCCCTCGAATCACTTGACGTATACTTAAACGAGTTTCTCTTGTTTCGTTTATTAGAATATTTACTTTTTACACACATATTTTTAATTTGAAAGATGTCTTGGTGGGACGGAGACTTTTTCTTCTGTCAATATTTCGACGTTTCACGTGTGGCTGAAACTTATCAGGTATAAAACTGTATTTAGTTTTTTTTATTGTTAATCAAATGACAAACTAATCATAATGTTTTTAAGGATGAGGCTAGTGTGGATTCGTCTGAGGCCACAAATAGACCAGTATTGCCAGATCTTAATGAAGAGGTTGCTGGTCAAACTTCGTACTGGCACTTTGATTTGAACCAGGAACCTTGCGTTGACGACGACGTTAACATGGAATGTTACGCTGGTAAAAAATTACAAACCACCCCAAGTTGCGGTTAAAGAGGAAGAAGCTGACGTTGTATACCAAAATATGGATTGGAATACCAATGAGGTAATATGTTTTTCACTTGTTTTTTGTTAGATGGACATTAGTTTAATGATAAAATTGTTTCCAGATATTCATTTATGTGGAGGAATTGATGACATGGGCGAAAAGTAGAGCACTTGATAATGGATACATCGTAGTTACCGGACGATCTAAGAAAAAGAAGGGGACCGATGAGGTCAACAAATCTAACTTGTGTGTGATCGTGGTGGTGAACACAATAGTACGGCCATCTTAAGGCGTACCGGTAGCAAAAAAATCTGCTGTCTTTTTAAATTAATAGGGATGTACGAAAGTGATTCTTATGGTTGGAAACTTCAGGTCAGAAACGACAAACACAATCATGAACCTGCTCAAAATCTTGAGAGGCTCCCGTTTGTTAGAAGATTGTCCGAGCAGGAACAAAACATGATGCATCATCTGACTGAGCAACACATGGAGCCACACAACATACTTTACATCATAAAGAAGCAGAATCCCGACAACGTCTCCATCCGTAGAGACATATACAATGTGCATCAAAAATTTAAAAATAAAAAAATAGTCGGATCAACCCCAATGCAGGTCTTAGAGAACCTGCTGCATACTAAGAATTACGTATACTATACTCGAGAAAACTTCGAAACAAATGTCGTGGAAGAGATTTTCTTTTGTCATAAAAAATCATACGCTTGGTAGCGTGCATTCCCACATGTTCTTATGATCGACGCGACTTACAATCAATCGATTATAGAAGCTAACAAAGAAGTATATTACTACAACGAAACTTTGTGACAACGACAATTTGTATTTATCTGTCATTGTTTTCAACGAAACTTTGTAACATTCTATTATTAATCGTAACGTTTCGTATAAAATGCAATTAAATATAATATATTAAATATAATACAATTAAATATAATATATTAAATATTTAAATATAATATATTAAATATATTACAATTAAATATAATATGTAAAATATATTACAATTAACTATAATATAATTAAATGTAATATAATTATATTTAATATAATTAAATATAATATAATTATATATAATATAATATGAAATAAAAAAATAATAATAAACCTAAACGCCACGTAACGGCCACTACGTGGTGTATGGTTTTTGCATAACCCCCCAAACGCACCCTGCCCCCCCCCCCCAAACGCACCTTGGCCCCCCCAAACACCGAGCATCAGCTCCAGCTCAGTCAGCAGCTAGCTCATACCACCGAGCAGCTGACTCGACGAGTGGATCGGTTGGAGGATCTCATCTCGTGGCAGGTGCATATCGATCTTACAGATGCAGCAGCTCAGGGTATCCAGCTCCCTCCTGTTCCACCGCCACGACAGTATCCTTCTCCCCCTCCACCTCAAGATGATTAGTTAGTATTTTCAGTCATATATGTATTTGTTATGTATAAACAGACACTTGTATTCATTTTATGTTTTGTATATATTTGGTTGTTTTGGTTGGTGATGTGTGTATATATTTGGTTGTTTTGGTTGGTGATGCGTGTATATATTTAGTTGTTTTGGTTGGTGATGCGTGTTTTATTATTCAAATATGTTTTGGTTGGAAATGCATTATTTATCATGTTATTTAGTAACATCAATATGTTTAGACAAAACTATCAAAAAGATTTGACTCTTAAAAAAGGTTTTAAACAAGTTTTAAAAACAATTAAAAATAAACGAACCGAGAGACCGTAAAACATAAAAAACAAGTTTTAAACAAAACTATTAGATTTTTACAAACAAAAAAACATGCGTTTAAAAAAAATAACCAAAACAAGTTTTAAACAAGTTTTAAAAACAATTAAAAATAAACGAACCGAGAGACCGTAAAACATAAAAAACAAGTTTTAAACAAAACCATTAGATATTTACAAACAAAAAACATACGTTTAAAAAAAAACCAAACGAGATACCGTAACAAGAGATACGTCGCAAAGTATAAACGTAACGAGAGATGCATCGAAAAATATAAAAAATAAGCTTTAAACAAAACTATTATATTTTTAAACAAAACTAGTATATTTTTACACTCCAAAAGCATATTCAAACACACTAAAACTGCCAAATTTAATTTTTTAACCCTATACGTCCCGTAGTGGTGACTACGTGGCGTATAGGTCTGACACTGACAAGAGAATGTCTGACTCGTATAAGGTTGTCAGGTCTGGGATCAAAACGCTCCGTAGTGGCCACTATGGGGTGTTGAAATGTGTTTTTGGGGTATGTAGATAACCCCATTCTTATTTTATCCAAAGTATAGTTTTTATTATAAATATAACGGAAATGTATAGAAAAAGACCAATCATTAGTTCATTACTTCTTTTCCAGCCCAACAGTAGTCCACATTAGGCACGCTATAATGTCTAATCTAAAAAAGTTCAACAAGAAATCCCATACATCATTGTGTTTTGTGACCGGTATTGACACGATGACATTTTCGTAAACAAATGCAATTTAGAAACAATTGTAGTATAATAAGAAAAACTAAGTGACTTCTTTAAACCGAGTTAGACTCATGTTTAAGAAAAATACCACAATCTTTGCATCAAGTCTTGTTGACACCGTTTGACATTTCACAAATGTAGGAATATTGAAAAGGTTTTTGTTCCTCGTAGCTTCGATTCTCTCAACGATTGGTTTGATGAAGGAAGAAACACTAATATCAATAGAACATTGAGTAATTCATGAACTTGTCATTTCAAATTTCAAAATTTGAGAATATAAGAGTGATTTTAGTGTTTTTAAAGCTTATCAATGTTAGAGAAGTAGAGAAGCTGTATGATTAAACTTAAACCCCTCTTACTATTTTCTAGTATCTTATGGGAACAAAATGAACCAAAAAAAGATTGAAAACCGCTATAAAAAGCCAACTTTTGAAAATTACCCAACCGGTTTCTAACGGCTAGTTTGACCCCACAATGATCCTAAACATCTATTTTCTAAAATTTCAAATCGGTTAACTGGTTTGTAACATGTTTTGTTTTAATTGATCCATAACCGGCTTATGCCAAAAACTCAAATACATATCTAAAACGGACGGTTTCCCTTAACCCTAGAACCAATTGGAATAATCATTTTAAAAACTAGTCCAATTTGTTTAACCAATATTATCTTTTTTTAATCACAACACATGACTTGCACATATTAGATTCAGTATATAAATAACATTATTATTATTCTTTTTTTTTCTTTAACTTCACGAGAGATTAATAAATATTTTATTAGATATTAAAACTTTTAAAATTGAATAATAATGATGATTTTTTTGTTCGCGTGTTGTGGACTTTTATGCTAATGTTCAATATTTCGCTCTCAAATATAAATTGTCCTCGAAAATCTTATCTTAGAGTTCATTTTGAGCTTCACATTAGCTTTTGTTGACTTCCAAAATAATCTAAAAAAGATTGCACAATTTTTGAAATTACCCGATCAGTTAACCATTATCTAACAGCTAGTTTGACCCCAGAATGGTTCTAAACATCGATTTTCTAAAATTTGAAATCAGTTAACTGGTTTGTAACAAGTTTTACTTTAATTGGTTCATAACCAAACCGGTTTATGCCAAAAACTCAAATACATGTTTAAAACCAACAGCTTCCGCTAACCATAAAACTGATTGGAATAACTAGTTTAAAAACCGGTCTAATATGGTTAACCTTTTTCTCTTTTTATAATTTTACACATGACTTTGCACATACTAGATTCCGTATATAAATAAAATTATACTTTTTTATTAACTTCACAAGAGATTAATAATTTTTTTATTACATATTAAAACTTTTAAAATTGAATATTAAGGATGATTTTTTTTTTGTTAACGTGTTGTGAAATTTTATGTTAATGTTGAATATTTCGCTCTCAAATATAAATTGTCCTCGAAAATCTTATCTTTAGAGTTCATTTTGAGCTTCACATTAGTTTCTCACGTTGTCACATATGTTGACTTACAAAATGAACCAAAAACAGATTGCCTATTTTTGAAAATTACCAAATCAATTCACCGGTTTCTAACAGCTAGTTTGACCCCACAATAGCTCTATACATCTATTTTTTAAAATTTGAAATCGGATAAATGGTTTGTTACCAGTTTATGCCAAAAACTCAAATACATGTTTAAAACCGACGGTTACTGCTAAACCTAAAACTTATTGAAATAACAAGTTCATAAATCGATCCAGTTTGGTTAACCATTTTTTTTTTCATCTCTACACGTCTTGCACATATTAGATTCAATATATAAAGAAAATTATTACTTTTTTAACTTCACAAGAGATTAATAAATATTTTTATAATGTATTAAAACTTTTAAAATTGAATAATAAGGATGATTTTTATGTTTACGTGTTGTGGACTTTTATGTTAATGTTCAATATTTCACTCTAAAATATAAATTGGCCTCTAAAATCTAATCTTTAGAGTTCATTTTGAGCTTCACATTAGTTTTTCACGTTGTCACATATGTTGACTTTTCGCCATTAACAACTCTTGGATTATTGAAAAACACAGGACACGTTTTTTGAAATATTCCCCATTCCAAATTATTTTTTTCTAAATAATGGTGTTATATACTTCCTTTTGGATATTATAAGACCGGACACAACGGTCACCCCGCTCGCCCAGCGGGGTTGGTTCATTCGGCGGCCTCCTGCGGGAACACCCCCCTTCAGCGGCTCCCGCCCAACCCCTCCCACGACCCCCGCTCTCCGCTACATTTCTCGGTTTGTGATTGGTCACAAGAAAAAGAGCCGTTCAACGGCTATTTGTTAAAAAAAATATTTTTTTAACCACCATATAGATACTCCAATCTTTAACAAAAAAAATTACCTCATTCTCTTCATCTTTCATCTTTCTCTTTATATTAAAAAAAAAAATTAAAAACATGAATCCAAGGCCTAACAATCCCAATCCCGAATTCAACCCGTTCTCGTACGATCCCGAATCGCCTCGAAATTTATTGGTTCAACTACAACAAAACTCGAACATCCAACACTTTCAACAACAAAACCCCAACGTCCAACCACAACCAAACTTCCAACTCGGTTTTGCTCCCTACTCCCAAAGCGGTTTTCAACAAAACATTTCCCAACCTCGTTACGAATCATATTTCGTGTCACCGAATCAACATGATAACGAAGTCGTGCCGGAGCCACAAGACACTCAAAAACGCAATAATCAATCAAATTCAAAGTGGAAAAAAGGCGAAAATTTAGTGGGATCTATAGCAACTGTGCCAATGTCACACCCCGAGCCGGCGGGGTAGGATCGGGCTTCCCCGTCGGGCGGAAAGTTCCCGGGGCGCGATATCGTGAGTGATAATCGGAATGATCAGATTGTTACATTGCACATGATACATAAATGAGAAACTTGCTAAATTAAAATAGAATTACAAAGTTAAATTACATCAATTAAGTTTATAATTTAACAATGTAAATCTACTATCACATCATAAATCTCCAATCTTGTATCTGCACAAGAAATACAAATAACTGTGTATGATGTCCAAAAATATGCAGGTCCAAAAAGCTAGGTCCTCTATCTGTAACCTAGTCCAAAAGAAATAACTCTTCAGTTGACCTGTTCGTCACCTGAGAAGTCATGCAAAAAGATCAAGTCAACACATGGTTGGTGAGTTCATGTAGTTTAGTATTTGAAAATGATTTGATAATGGTCTGAAACTTCTTTTTCGGTAAAGACCCTAACCTCATTAACACCATATGTATCATCCAGACCGGTATGCTTATATATAGGGCATACCCCTGAGTCGAGGCTACAACCCCGCCCAGACGCCATCCCACCACATACTAATCCGCATAGGACATTGGTGTTAATGATAATTAAGCATTTTTACCCTACAAACCTCTGATTTGAAATTATGTTTTCCAAACTTGATTTACCTTTGATTCTCTTGAGTTTATCATAGATATATGATTTCCCAAAAGTCAATAATAGAAATAAATGTTAAATATTTAATTAAATAAATAGAACATTTAATTACAACTAAGACATGATGATTGTGCCTTATTTGACTCAATCAATTAGACTTAGTTGTTGGTGGTTGTCCAAGTTGTAACCTCTCACACGTGACCCATGTCAGGTATAACTCACAAGGAGTACACCTGAACTGAGTGGGATTTTAATGTTTTGCCCGTTACAGCCTGACCCAATGGTCTTCTGCATCTGAGTGGGACTTTAATGTTTTGCCCGTTACAGCTTGACCCAATGGTCTTCTGCATCTGAGTGGGACTTTAAGGATATCCTTTGATTCTTGATCTCTTGATTTCACTTAAGTTGACTTTGATATTGATTCCATTTGATCGTTCATGTTATTGCCCGTTACAGCCTGACCCAATGGTCTTCTGCATCTGAGTGGGACTTTATATGTGTGTTACACGTGGTCTTGATTCCATATACAACTGACATCCACCTTAACTTGAATATTAATGATTTCATTAGATCATAATGATTTCATTATTTTCATGATTCACACACATTTATGATTTCTGATTCCTTGAGTCTCTTGATCTTGATCTTTAGAATTTCCATGATTCACACTGATAATTGATTCTTGATTATGATTCTTTGTTCTTAGATTCCACACTGAATTAGATTTCCTTTGAACATGATCTTTTGATTTTGTTCATTTGATGTCACTTTGAATTTAGATTCTTGAATTTGAGCTTGATGGACTAAGGGTTGATTTAGAGTTTAAATTTAAAGTATTACTCATAAGAGTACTTTAATTGATTTGGATATTTGATCTGTTTAATAATTACCTAGACAGGAGTCTAGGAGTATCAACAAACATATATATGTAAAACATATAGTAAATAAAAACGTTTAAATAAACAGTTTAAATAAAAACAGTTTACGCATGCTTCTCAGCCCCGCGTTTTAAAACAAAAATGTTTAGAAAATGGGCAATGAACTCACCTGTGCTGCTCTGTATTGATTTACTACAAAATGCGCTCGTTGTTGTTGTGACCTAAGTATCTTCAGACCCTGAGTTATTTTAAAAGAATTCGAATACGATAAGTACATACGGTAGTTGTCGTAACTAGGGTTTGGTCTCGGTGTGCAGCTACGTGTCCTATATTACTAATGTATTTCTAAGACTTTATCTAACTTAGTCTAACTTATTACCCAGTAGTAACTCTAACCCCACATTAATCGTTTAAAGACTTTAAGTAAAACCCTTTTCAATTTAATTCATTTTAGTTAAACATTTATTTAGGAAAGTCATTTAATTATTTTAATAAGGTTTATAATTTAATTTCTTTTACGAAAAGCATAATTAATTTACGAAAAGTGTAATTAAACATGATGGGCTTATATTTAACCCATTAGGCCATCCTTGGCCCATTTATAGGACAGTGATTTCCAATTGATTTTCTTTCAACACATAGATTAACTAAGCATAGATAGTTTTAAATAACTACCTCAGTTAGTCACGCATGTTTATAGATTTCCCGAAAATTTAGGTGTTAATATGTAAATCAACCCTATAACCTTTAGATTATTGTTTGATCCCCAAGATAATGTTGCCTATCTTTGCTTAAGTAGCATCAAGATTTATGTGGTTTCTTGTTAGAAATTTCGTACATAAATCATTCATATTTAATGTTAAGCCCCATTGTTACTATGTTAATTCCTTAGTTTACTACATCATGATAACACCATATTCACCCAAGATGGCTTGCATGAAAATGGAAATCCTAATTCCTTCCCATGCACATACATGCATGTATTTCCATGCAAATCATACACACATGATCAACATATGTATACACACTAACCACTAGATCCCATGTGTAACCACCCCCCACCCGACTCGAGTTAATCATGGGCTGTGACAACCTGGGTCGACTGGGTCTGGCCCGAAGGAATTTGGGCCGCAAGGGTCCTATGTCGGTCGAATGGCAAACCGAATGATATCGACCAACGAATGAACTCTGGTCGAATGAGTAGATTGGTTGGCCGAAGGAGATGCTCGAGCGAATGGCTTGGGTCGAATGTAAGCTTGGCCGAATAGGTTAATGGCGACCGAATGATCCAGTTTGTCGAAAGGGGAGTTGTCGAATGGGTTTGTCCGAATGTAGGTTTGAGGCGAATGGGTTTAGCCGAATCAAGGTTGGCCGAAAGAGACTGGTTCGGCGAATGAGACAATAGCCGAAGAAGGGTTGCTTCTGCGAATGAACTGTGGGGGAATGGAGGTCCCTCAGTCGTGAGTCATTCGGCGAAAGAGGTTGGGTTAGGCTAGAGCCATTCGGCGAATAGAAGTGGTGCTCCGATTGAGGTCATTCAGCGATTGGGCTGTGCTCATTTGTCGAGCTGTTCTTGGCCATTCGGCCGATCGAACACCTCCATTTGCAGTCACGATTTCTAATCAAATGGCTACCTCATTATATAAAACAAGTTTCCAGCTCATTATAAGGTGTTGTGAAGTGTTTCCTATGGCTCGAAATGGCTTAAAACCGGTCCTACAAGGGTTCGAACCTAGGGTTTAGAAAACCCTAAAAACCGAACATGAGAATCGATTTTACCTTGAATCTGATGGATGTAAGCTCCGATCGGTTGTACTTCTATGATCTACAAGTTGTGGTGGTGATTTTGACACCAAGAACAGATGATTTCATCAAGAAATGAGGAAGAAATCTTAGAGAGAGAGTGAGAAAATCTAGAGAGAGAAAGTGACGGTGGTGAGGTTGAAAATGAGAGGATTATGAGAAAAATGAGGGAGTGGAAGCCTCATTAAAGGCTTTCAACATACCCTGGTGTTCGGTCTCGCTCGGTTTCGCGTAAAGATGCCGGTTCCTCATCGTTTTCGTAACGAAACGACTCGGTTTTAAAATAGGAACTATAAAATTATTTTAGGTGGTTATTCCTAGTAAATTAACTAAATATCTTTTATTTATTTTAAATTTTCAAAATTATTAAATTTACTGTTTGAAATCGAATCGTACGGTCGTCGCGCGTATTCGTTCAGATCGTCACCCGTACGAACACGGCGATAACTATACTTTTCAATATTGTTTTCTAATTATTAGATATCATTCAGAACGTTAAAATTTCAGAGTTATTCATACAGATCGTCACCCATACGAACAATCTGTCGGTTTAGCATTCACGTAACGACATCCTGTTTTGTTCTGTGAAGCCTCACATACGTTTATATATAATAAAATCCTAACAAATAAATAATCACATGATGGCTCTGTATTATCAAATAATTATCTGACTCAAGAACCCTATTTCTGAACTTTGTTTTTTGAATTGAATCTGAACTTGTTTCTCTGATTATGAATTCACTGATTTGATAACAATGAAATGATACTGAAACTTGACATGAATATGAAATACACTGAATTACATAAAGTTTGTACATGATTTACTGTTCACGTACTGTAGAGATCACCGTTCCGGTGACGTTTCCGGCACTGATGTTACAAAACGGAATGAGCGACGAGAACGTGTTGAAATGGGCCGAAAATGAATACCAACTAAAGAGTAACGGCTAAACATCTAACCATTACCACGTTTGGGTCCCGATAAAAGACTCGCCAAAATTCTGCGTTCTTTGCCAGGAAGGTAACGAGGTCCAAGGTTCTTCAAAAAGAACCAAAAACTCCGAGTCGAACGAGTATTCGCCGGAGGGTTCGACCGCCCATACAAATTACGCGGTTAACCTCGAGGATGAAGAGGAAGAAGACGAGTTTGACATCCCCGTGGAACCGGTTAGACCGACAGGGCGAGATACAACAAAACAGGCTTCCTCTTCGAGTCGTCTAACCCGACAACAATCGATCTCGTTGATCAACTCCAAGCTTTCACAAGTTTTCAAAAACAAAAACACGAGGATAAGAAAAAAATGCAAGAAATAAAGCTTCAAATTCACGAAGAGAAGACTCTCCAAATCGAACTCAGAACAATGGAAGCTTTGCTTCCCGAAGAACTCGACGAGGAAGGACGTTCAATAATGAAATAATGAAAAAATTGAAAAAGAAACCCTTTGGTAAATATCATTAAATTTTATTTTTATTTGAATTGTTTTTTTTCTATGGTTTATTTTATTTAAGTTTGCGATGTAACTTTTATTTTATTTGTATTTTTATTTGAATGGTTTAATTAAATCTTAAATTTTTTATTTTTAGTTTGCAACAAAAAAAATAAATCAATTAAATTTAAATATTGTTGATGATGTGGAAGAGTGCGGAAATGTTTTCAGTGGGGTGATGACGTGACATGAAATTTCGGTGGGGAATGATTTTCAGTTGGGTGACCGCTGTGGATAGCCTAAGTGTTGGAATTTTAGTAGATTTTACTAAGTTTGGACAATTATAATTATACGTATTTGTTACGTATTTGATTATTAAAAACTAGGTTTATGTTCTACGATGGGAGAGATTCACAATGACTAAACTGGATCCAAAGAGGAGCTAAGATGAATAAGATATCGAAGCTTAAAAGTGTGTAGTTGAAATTATTAGAAAATGTGAAATAAGCTAGTACCACAATGATGGAAGGATAAACCTTGTGTAGGTTTATAAGTGGGAGCTTATTGGCATAAGCATTATCAAATGCAAAGAGTTGAGCCTGAAAGGTGCGCAAACATGCGCTTGGGCCTGGCAGGGTTGGATATTTTTTGCTTCGATTTAGAACTTCATCAGCTAACCACTTGTTGTAACCTTGGAAACTGATCCGTAGTTGTGTTCCATGGTTATGGATAAGTGGTTGTATCCAAGGTTGCTAGCAGTGGCTGTTTGCCAACAGTTAAAGAAACAACAGTTGTTGTTTATCAGTTACATATATTGCATTAAATAATTAGTTTCAACTAATTAAATCAATTTTCAGACTGTTAGACAAAATTAATTGGCTGTTTAAAATGCATACTTTAATTTTGACTGTTTTAGGTGCTGATCTATCAGTATAAATACAAGGTTATGTACCTTGGTTGATACACTGAACATATTGAATACACCAGAAAATTCTGAAACTCACTACAATACACATCACACTTTCTTCTACAATCGATTTTGTTATCCATACTCTTGTTTCAGGCATCATTTCAGGTGCTATGTTAACTCCGACAATACATACTGCTTAGGCTGTTGTACCCTAGGAGACATACGGGATTCACATTGGTGAACCGGAATCTGTTTTAAGGACATCTGTTGAACATAAATCTTCAGCCAACACTGTTTCTTTTCTGTTATTGTTTTAATCTTATGCTTTTTATTGTAATTCTATTTTTATTGTAAGTGTTTGAAACTGTATTGTAATATGAAATATTAAAGTAACAAAATATTGATATATTATTCTGTGAACGGTGCTCCGACAATAAGTTCAAGTTGACAATAACCACATTAGATGTTTATTCTTGAAAAGTAGCATTTAGAATATAGTTCGGTGAAGGACGGATAACTAACATGTAGCAACCGAAAATAAATTTGTCAAGCGATATCCCCATTACTTTTCTTATGAGAGATCATGGGTTGACGTTTTCATAGAAGCAAATTTGCTCCAGATTGAGTTAAGAGGCTTTTTGGGTTATGGGTTTCTTTCTAGGCAGGATAGGTATGGTCATCACGTTACATGATCTTGGGTTTTCAGGGCATTTGCTTTTAGAAGAAAACAAAAACAATATATATATATATATATATATATATATATATATATAGGGTGAGGCTCCTAAGAAAATTAGAATATTTGAGAAAACTAAGAAAACCTTAATCTAACCATTAATTAGACAAATTAATGGCCAAGATTGATAATGACATTGTTGTAATTAAGATTTAATTAAAAATTATTAAAATAAATGCAAAAGGGTACTATGGGTAATATGTTAAGAATGATTTTAGAATGTTTAATTGAATGGCCGTAATTATTATTATATTCTCCAAAATTTTGGACACTTCCATTAGGTTCATTGAATGATCATACTTAGTCATCTATTTCATCAGGTTCATAATGGTTTTAAATAAAAGATTCACATTCATTTAATTTATAGTTTTTATGTTTTATTGTTAATAAAAACACAATACAACTTGCAGAATGAAATCTTTTGAAAAGAATATTGAGCAGTTAATGTTAGCATCCATTACAAAATGTCTCTGTTGATGATTACATGCCTGACTTCTACTTTCCTGTTTATAGACGTTATAAAATTGATGTACATGAGTTATTTTATTTTTAAGAAAGTGTAATGCCATCTAAAAACTGAAACAATGTGCCATAAAGTAACATCTATTGATTTTAATTGATGTACATCAAACTGTTTGATTACATACTTGTAATCATACATTTGTTACAAGCATATTCTACATGTGATTACATATATGTAATGAAACATATTATAAAGTCCATTTTACGCATGCCCATAAATGAATTAACATTTGAGCATATTATGTATAAAAATACAAATAAAGTAATCTCAAAAAATCTATTGATTCTAACAGTTGATTACATATATGTAATCAGACATTTGTTACATATATATTCTACATGTGATTAGATATATATAATTAGACACATTTTAAGGTCCATTTTATGCATGCCCATAAATGAATTGACATTCGAGGATACTATGTATAAAAGTACAAATAAATAATCATTATAAATCTATTGATACTAATTGTTGATTACATACATGTAATCAAACATTTGTTACATATATATTCTACATTTGATCACATACATGTAATGAAACATATTGTAAGGTCCGTTTTATGCATGCCCATAAATGAATAGACATTTGAACATATTATATAAAAGTACAAATATAGTAACCAATAAAAATATATTGATTATACCTGTTAAATACATATATGTAATCAAACATTTGTTACATACATATTTTACATTTGATTACATATATGTAATTAAACATATTGTAATGTATATACGTAAATCACACGCATGTTTTTAATATAGTGATTTCCATTTATTTATATACTTCAATACTTATTATATATACCTAATAAAAAAAATAATTATATAGCCAATTAGTTACTCTGAATTAGTGATGCATGCCCAGGGTGAGTCACCCTTGACAAAATGATATATCATGTCTCCTTATATAAACCATATTATGATTACCATTACACATAATATTAAATGTTTCACCTACATGGTATCTTATTATTAACTATTTACATAAAACTAAAATGAATAACATATGATCTATGTTGCATGCTCAGGATGAGTTGGTTACATACATGTAATAAGAGTTGATTACATGTACGTAATCAAAAGTGAATTCATATGATTGATGTGTATAAATAACGGGTAATCATTAATATAATAAAATATCAAATTGATTATGATTATACATTTAAAGTATGCTGATTACATATATGTAATCAATGTGGCATGTATCCTTAAAAGAATAAAATGTATCAAACTAGGGGTGTTCAGAATAACCGAAAACCGTTTAAATCCGTTATCCGAACCGTATCCGTAACCTAAAAAACCGAACCAAAATCTGATTTCCGTTTTCGGTTATTAACAGTAAACGAATTCCGAATTCGGTTTTCGGTTCGGTTACACCTTTTTTTAATTCGGTTTGTTCGGTTATCCGTTTAAACCGAATATTTAATTAAATATATTAATTTTTTATATATATTATATATGATAAAATTGAAACCCTAGGTCTCCATATCTCCACTTCTGCGGGATCCTTTATCCCGATTCCCATATCTCAACATTTCGATCTCTGCTCTCATCCTCTCAAGATCTATATCATCCTCAACATTCAAGATCGAATCCCATCGCTCTCATCCTCTCTACGCCATCGGCCCATCGCTCTCATCGTCTCTGAGCCGTCGCCGACAGCTCAAATATCTCGCCTACCTCGACCTCCATCTGCGCCAACAGCTCTCATCGGACTCTCGGTTAGTACTTAGGATTGTGATTTTGGATTATTTGTACAAGCAGGAGATTTTGATTATTTGGGATTTTGGGTTGAGTTGCTACACACAAGCAGGTTGTTGAATTGTTTGAGTTGCTGCACACTTGTTCATGTTTGAACTAAGTCTCAACAGGTTATTTGAACTTAAGTCTAGCTCAACAAGTTGTGGTTTATGTTCTTGCTCTTTTTTTGTATATAATTTTACTCTTTTAATAGTTTTTTTTTTTTTTTGGATAAAGACTCTTTTAATAGGTTGTGCCTTGAAAATCAAGCTGGAGACAATATTTGGGGGAAAATAAATAATTTGGTTGAATTTTACTGAATTTGGTAAAAATGGTTGAATTCAGTTTGTTTGGTTATAACCGAAACCGAACCGAATTGAATTCGGTTAGAATTCGGTTCGTATAACCATTTAACGAATTCGGTTCGGTTCAGTTAACGGATAGGAATTTTTTTTCAAAAACCGGACAAACCGTTAATCGAACTGATGAACACCCCTAATCAAACAAATATATGTAATACTCCAAAACATTGTAACCTATGTCCTTAACATAATAACCTGTAATAAAAATAATATGTTCGTGCCAACATTCACAAAGTAAAATGGTCAGATTAATAGGAAATCCAAACAAACAAATACCAGACTAAAAATAAATAAAAAAGAAAAAAATCCATATGTTTAATCTAATGATTTATGAGTATGGCTGATAAAATTGTCTATGAATCGTCAGCCTTATCCTCTTAAGAATCATAAGAATCATCTAATAATTCTTTAACAAGAAATTCATCTTCATCTACTGCGAACTCATCATCATCTTCGTCAGATCCTTGTTGATACTTTCCTTTTTTGAGTCTTCCATATCTCTCTTTGTAACAAGTCAATTCCAAGAATCATGGTCGCTAACCCTTTTTTTTTCACAATAACGACACTCTCTTTTTGGTTTCTGACTCCTTTTAGCCGCCTTCTCACCAGAACCAACTAGCCGCCTAAATGGTTCATAAGGGAAATCCTGAAATATCCTTTTCGGTTTCTAACTCTTTCTGAATTATAATACTTTTGTTCTGACTAAATGGTTCATAAGGGAATCCTGAAATATCTGGTCCTTTATATGTTGAATCTGTTGATCAAGCAAAGCAAGTCTTGCTAAATCTTTTCTAGCACGAGCTACTGATTGTCTTTATTAACAAATCAAACATATCATTAACATGATTACATATGTGTAATCAATTAAAAAATTAAAAAAATATTTAAAAATATTAATGCATAATTTGATTACCTATGCCTAATCATACTCAATCCATTCGCTATAAAAAATGACTTACCTGCATGTTCATCACCATTTTAGATCCACTAGTAGGCTATAATCGTAATCTTTTCTTGATATTCCATTAACTTCTTGCACTTCCTTACCCTTATGAAGATAATTATTTCTCTCATCAAAACACAATTCAACAGATTTGTGATTCTCTATGACGTTAGAATCCATAAGTATGCAATTCCACAAAAATGGGGAAAATTCTTGAAAATGATCCAAATATGATACGGTTCAGCAACGGAATGAATCGAAATATATTTCAATTGAAATAACCACGTCCAAACCGATAATTTTTAGTTCAATAAAAATGTAAATATGATGATCACATAACCAGATTCATTGGTTTAATAAGCTTGAGTATCTACTTTTTGCTTCAATTGAATTTCGTGAAATTCAATCATCCAGTTGATTGAAGATGGTTTCAGGGAGAAAAAATAAAAAAGATTTAAAAATTTTGGGTAAATAACTGAACTGTAACATTTGTAAGAAAACTTGCTAATCTAATATTTTCTTCAATTGAAATTCATGAAGGATTTTGAATGCAGGGATGAAATATGAAGGGATGAAAGAATGGAGTGATGCAAGAAATTTGCCGATGATTAAAGGGAGAAAAATTAAAAATGGTATAATTATTTTGGATAAAAAAAGGATGTATTTAATATAAAATACATTCTAAAATTAATTAATTGTAAAATTACTAACCTATCCTTTTTAATTAAATAATATAATATGAAAGAAATTACGTTATTGGTTAATAAAAGTTTTCTTGGTTTTCTTGACATGTAAGAGTTTTCTTATGATCCCTCCCCTGTATATATAAGGTTTATAAGTAATAGGTAACGATTAACGCCTATAGAAATAGAGGAAGTGTTAATATTTGGTTCAAATGCCTACATTGGTCCTACAAGCCAATGAAACTCATTCATGTGCAAACGTAGGTCAGGGTTTCCACTTTCACAATTATAATATGTTGCTTTTAAACTCTTTTATAGGAGTCGAATCTTAACAAAAACTCCTTAAGCCTAAATTTAACCAGGTTAGTTATTTCGAGTTAAACATAATTAATTGTTTAAAAAAATAATTGATTACAAACTAATTGGGATAGGGGTTGTATATCCAACCAAAAGCTCATAGGTTCAAGTCATAAAGTAACAACATTATACTGCAATTTCTAGGTGCTGCTAATTTCATTAAATATATTCTAGGCGGTGTTGTCTAAAAAATATAAACTAATTTATAAATTATAACCTTTGTTCCATTACTTGGCATGTCCTGACTTTTGTCAGAAAGACCAACATGCTTAAGAAAGCATGTCAACCTAACTAGCACTACTTATTAGTTATTACTTACCTATTAGTTCATCATCATGAGTAAATGGTTGTGTAATATGAAAGCAAGTTCATCATCATGAGTAAATGGTTGTGTAATATGAAAGGAAGGACTTAAATCTTAAACTCATCCAATTCATATATAATACTTGATATTTCAATCAACAAGTAAAATGTAAAATATATAGCACACTAGAAAATGTTCAGCATACTTTCCACCCTTGGGAAAATATTATTACGAGCCAAACTTGACCTCTCTGAAATCACAACGAGCCGATCCCGATTCTTAGCAAACTCAGACTTGAATCAACTCGACTCGTTTACACCCCTATTAATGACGTAAACATAGGAGGAAACAACTAAGTTAAAATACAATAAACAAGAACACCTAACTTTATGACAAATCTAGTATCGACTTAGCTTGACTCAGCTCGACACGTTTACACCCCTATCAATGACGTAAACATAGGAGGAAATAACCAAGTTAAAACACAATAAACAAAAACACCTAACTAGATAACAAATTCAGTATCAAAGATCTCGGCCCGCTTAAATACTTCCTTGGAATCAAACCAGCAACGTACATACGCCGTGTTGGTACAAAATCAACGAAAGTATGCCCTTTGTTGTATATAATTTATACTAGAATCACATAATTACATCATAAACAATAAATAATCAAATAGAAATCAAACCTCAAACTTGAATCATTATGAACAAAAATAGTTGGATTATGTCTAAACCGTATGAAAACTATCAGATAAACCTAATTGTGGTTACAAGTAATGATTTATAAAATTAGACAGAAATTTTTGAAATTAGGAATTGAATTATCTTAATTCTGTGAAAAATTGCTTCGTTCTTGCTTTCTCGAAGAAAGAACCGATCATTCTTGCGTCGCCAAATTCTTCCGTATAACAATCTAATTATATGCGTACATCCATATTGAGCCCAAAATCTAATTATCAATAAATTAACTAAGGCCCATATCTTAATCAATCCCACATATGTTTAGACCAAAGCCCAATTCAAATAATAATAGCGTCAATTGAGCTCGCACTCTTATGTCATATAACTCGACTAATCACTAAAATTATCTCGATTTAAAACTTAATCCAATATCCTAAAATCGTTGATAACAATAAAATTACCAACACCATAGGCCTTTTACATGATAACAAAATGTCAGGGTGCAGACTGTGCTCCTTTCTTAATAAAGCTGAATCTAAAACCCGAGAATGACAATGGAGATGTTTGTGTGGATGCAAACAGGTAGAGGCAACTTGTTTGGAGGTTCCCATACCTTGAACATAGACATTTGGATTCCATCATGAGTCCTTGGGTACCGAAAGCCACACCAGGACATCTTTCCTAAAAATAGAGGCATAAATTGGCCACATATTGTGATACCAACAGGATGGGATCTTCACAAGGTCACCAAGCTATGGAAACTACTACTAAATGGTGAACGCCACCATTAGGTGCCTCTCACCAACCAGTCTCACGACCAACATGAGAGAGGTAAATCGCGTGAGTGCAAGTGATAGCTCTTAAAGAGTATTAAAACAAAATAAATCAGACCTACACCTCTTTATTGTGACAATCAAACGGGCCAAAACAAATTGTGTTTACTTGTCATTTTGTCAATCCGGGCATGCAGAACCTACACACTCCAGCTTGAGGGGAGCATAGAAGTATACTCGGAAACCAACTGATTGCACGTTAAAAGAATTTGGGTTGACTTTCAAAATGTCTTATTTTCTTTCTCATGGTTGATTTATTGGTGAAAATATTCTGTAAAAACTTATGAAATCAGATTTAGGAGAAATAATAAAGTAGTAAGAGGTTCCTAAATTGCTTTATTGGGAATAAAAATGGAAGCACCTGGAAATTAATGGCAGAAATAAAAGCACAAGAACAAGCAAAATAAATTATGGATTGCATGTCATATTATTATAGAAAATTACAAAATAAATTATGGACGTCTAGCGCCTAGGCGTCACCTAGGCCAATTTTTACAACAGTTGGTATACCTGTGTTGCATGTCATATTATTATAGAAAATTACAAATTTGCTAGGAGTTGTGTCGTGTGTCCACTTTAATTCACTTATGCCCAATTACTTAACTACAAACATAAGTAGGTTTTTAGCTTAGTGATAGCTTCTTGTTTTCATTTATAGGAGGTCTTGAGTTGGAGTCTCACATATAGCAAATATTGCTATTTGTTGAGCTAGAAGGTTTTTCTAGTTGTATGTTTCCTTCTCGGCGGACGAGTCAGGTCACCACATTGTGTTCTTCAAGTGGAATGATAATCTATTTGTCTGGACGCTCTTGGGTGACCAGGCGTTTGCTGTTAAAAAAAATCTTAGTTACAAACAAGCGGTGGTTCGATCTAAATACGCATACCGAGGCTTGATCTAATTACTCGTTTACCACAATGCTCACCTTCTTAATTGATCTTTCTAAACAAGATAGATTTTCACATATCGTTAGCTTTTTTCAACGGATTGAAACAAAGACATCCAATATTTTAATCGTCACCTAATATGATGTTCTATCACATGCACCCAAACCCACCTCAGGATAAAACCTGTAACTAGGTAAACATCTTCCCTTATATCAAAGGATAACCAAAGAATAAAGGAAACTTGCAGATTTTTAAATCGTTAGGTATTCCTGGTAAGAACATGATTTAATACAGTTGACAGATTGGCAACACTTGAAGTCAAGTGATTTAAAAATACTGCACACTAGGGCTGTCCAAAATGTTCGTCGCTCACCGCTCGCTCGGGAAAAGCTTGAGCCAAGCACCAGCCAAGGTAAGCTCGCTCGTTGCTCGTTCGGATAATCGCTTGTTTGGTTAGCTCGTTTTGGCTCATTTAAATATAACTAAATTTTGTATATATAAAGTGATCTTAATTTTTTATAAACACTAAATTGTTACAAGTTTTTAAAAATGAATGATTATTGGTGTATTCAAACTAAAGAATAATGATATTGATAAAGTATTCAAATATGTTATATTTCTAATTTATGAACTTTATTTTTGTTTTGAATTTGTATGTGGTTAATTTTTTTTAATTATTGTGGTTGAAATTGATATAAATATTTTGAAAAAAATTACATTAAATTTTATTTTAAAACCGAGCCAAACCGAACTAAACTGAGCCGCTCGGTTTTAAAACGAGTCGAGCAACGAGCACAATACTTGACACGATTATGCAAATCCGCACAAATCCGAGCTGCTCGGTTTATAAACGAGCCAAGCATAAGCATACTCTCACTCGGTTCGGCTTGTGGGCAGCCTTTGTACGCCGGCTAAAAAAGCCTTTTTTTATTATCGTTATTTTGTAATTTTTTTTACTTACTGCTATTTTGAAAAATTTTTACTTTCGCGTAATTATCCACCCTCAATTTTCTTTATTTTTTACTTTTACCTCGTTAGTTTTTTTTCTTTATATTTTGTTTTCTTTTTCTTATGTAACTGTTGGCTTTTCATTATTATAATATTCAAAATTAATTTTACACCTCTCGTATCACATTGCGACAAGCTTCATTTTATCTTTGATTCGACTTAAATTTTATTAATGTTCCAACGTAAAATATATTAGCAAATAAGTTTGTTAAACATATTTAATGTGACAATATCATCATAACAGATAACTCTTAATTAATGTTTCAAGGTTATGTTTGTTTACAGTTACAAATATTTTTTATTTTATCCTTTATATATTTTTTCGTGTTTTATATAAATTTACACAATCGTGTTTAAATCATAATATGATAGATTTCCCCCTTTTTTATTTTATTTTCTTGTTGTTTAAAGTTTCGTAATGCACAACGGCTAGAACACACCAGGTAAGTAACTGCTCATTGTTATTTTGTAAAATATTTACTTTCATAGTTAGTATGAAGACCATGAGAACGCTAAAGGTATAAAGAGATAAGAGACATTTTGTGAGAGAATGTTGAGTGAACGATAATCATTATTGAAATTGATCAAAAACAGTTTGTATTTTAAATTGATATAATAATATAAATGATCAACTCTTACGTAACTAGATTAACAAGATCTTAGAGGTGATTCATGTAAATAAACAAACTTATTTAGTAAACTTATTCAGTATATTCATACTTTTCAGTAGATGTGGCAATTTTGTTGGGTAAGTTTAATGTCGGACGGGTCGCGGGTCGAATCGGTTGGACTAAGTCGATTGGGCATTTTAGTAATTTAGTTTAGTATTTTAGCATGTGTCTAATTATTTAGTATGTTCTGGTAGTGGGTAATAGTTAGTGGAGTTAGTGGGTAGTGTTTCTAGTTTATAGGAGTAGTGGGTCTTTGTTTTAATGGTGTATTTAAGTTCCTTTTACTTGATTAATAAAAGTGTGCAAGTAAGAAAGCTGAAAACATCACTTGTACGTGAGTATTTTTTGGTGTGAATTGGGGCCTAAACCAACAATTGGTATCTAGAGCAAGGTTAACGGGGTTGTTTTGAGAGTCGCCGGCAAAGAAGGGAAGCAGCCCCTCGGGCATTGACCGGTGTCGCCGGAAGCAAGAAAGAAAGGGGCTGTAGAATAAGCAGTTGCAGGTCTGATCTTGACCTAGTGATCGGAAGCAAGATTGTTGAACGAGAAGTAAAAGCAAGTGGAAAAGTGTGATCAATTCTATAATCGGCATAATGAAGCAGTAGAAGAACTCTGTTTTCAGATCGAACGTAGCAGCAGAAAGGGTTGTGAAGAAAACAAAGACGTGTTTCGGGCTTAGTTTCGGGGGTGAGACGGTGACCAAATCCAAGCTGGCAAGCTTCGAAAGAAAGAAGAATGTAGCAAGAATGCAAGTAACAACTTGCAAGATCAAGTACGCAAGTAAGCAAGCAAGAAGGTTCAAAGCAAGAGCAAGAGAAAGAACCATAGCAAGAAGCAAGAGAAAAAACGGATGCGCGCGAACCGATCAAGCAAGAGACAAGAACCGATGTGTTCTTAAAGCAGGTAGCAAGTGGCCTGTTAATCAAGAAAGCAAGTTTAGCAAGAAGCGATTTCGGTTTAAGTAAGAAAAGCCGAAACGAATAGCAAGTGTAGCAAGATGATTTGACTCAAGCAAGTAAGAATGGTTTGAATCAAGAAAGGAAGCACGGAAGAAGAAGCAAGAACCGACATTAAACTTACGGGGGTGATTGTTGGGTAAGTTTAATGTCGGACGGGTCGCGGGTCGAATCGGTTGGACTAAGTCGATTGGACATTTTAGTAATTTAGTTTAGTATTTTAGCATGTGTCTAATTATTTAGTATGTTCTGGTAGTGGGTAATAGTTAGTGGAGTTAGTGGGTAGTGTTTCTAGTTTATAGGAGTAGTGGGTCTTTGTTTTAATGGTGTATTTAAGTTCCTTTTACTTGATTAATAAAAGTGTGCAAGTAAGAAAGCTGAAAACATCACTTGTACGTGAGTATTTTTTGGTGTGAATTGGGGCCTAAACCAACAAATTTGTACCCATATCAAAGGAAATGAGTTAGTTTGGGTATACAATTGTAGTATAATGGGTTGAAATGAGTAACATCATAATATTGAATGGGTTGAGATGGGCAGCACTTAAACATAATGCGGGTCAAAATGGGTAACCAAAAAACTATGTAAATGCAATGGATTTAAACATTTAATAATGATTAATAATATATTTGATGAGAAAATCACTAAAAATTATACAAATGGACTATTTGTTTACTTATAACATATTTTAAGTTAAACTAAATTGATGTTTTTTAAGAACAATCAATTTAAACCCGAACTGATTCTGCTTAAAACCCGTTCTGATCCACACCCATCCTGACCCAAACCCATTCTAACCCGTTATCCAACCCAACCCGGCATACTTTTCAGTAAGGTTTGGGGAAAATATGAAGACAAACCTTACCCTTATTCCAGTTGTGATAGAGAGATTGTTCCAAATGAATCCGCGGCTCAAAGTTATTGTGTGAAGTTAATCATCTCAATGTTTTTAACATTATTTTCATAAAATAAGTAAAATAACATTAAATTTAGTGTAATTATACATATATCCTTACAAACCCACATATATATACACAGTGGCGGACCTAGAAAATTTTTTGATGGGGGTCGGAAATTTTGTCTAGATAATTATTTGTCATTAAATATTTTTTTATTGGACCAATTCGAACGAGGTCTGGTCGGATCACCAAAAAAAATGATGAAAATAAATTAAATTACAAATAGATAATAAAAGTACGCTAAATCATCTGGTTGATTAGGATGGCTAATGATATGATAAAATTGGTTTTCTTTTAGAATGATTCGATTGAATATTATTCAAACCAACAAATTCAAGATTCAACTAAGTTTTATTTTGAAAAATTGTTCCATATTACCTATATATATACAAATTATACATAAATCAACTAAGTTTCTAATCATGCTAACAAATTTCAACTTTTGAAATTATACAATAATCGATTAATCTATAAATTGCGATGTATACAAGTTACTGTTCCAGTTTATTTGTTAGGAAGAACCGAACATAAATTATGATAGTTATACAAATTGGGTCTTATTTTTTTTAAATTGGACTACGAGTGATTAGGTATTAAGTTAAATTATAAATTGTTAATTGGGTTTAATAATAGGTAATTCATATTGCGTTATTTGGGTACCATTTTATAAGTTTTAGTTTTAAAATAGTTTTAGAATGAGCTTTATTTGGGCTGTCAAATTTTTATGGGTGTCGGGGGGGAAATTTCTTGGAGGTCGGTCGAGATCGGATCCTACATATAACATTAAAAATAGAAAGTTCATAGGGTTGGTTGACCCCCATCCCCATATACTAGGTACGCCTCTGTATATACATTATATATATATATATATATATATATATATACTGTAAATGTGACAAAGGGGTAACATGTAACATTTTATTTAATAAAAGTAACACTCAATACATTTGTAACACACCAACTCCAATGATGTCACGCCTTGAATTACAATAATAAAAGATAAAACTCTACAAAATACAAATTCAAACTTCTAACCATCCAAAGGAAATCTAAATCATTTCCTTAAGGCTATCCACAGTGGTTATCCCACTGAAAATCCCCCTACCGAAATATCCTGCCACGTCATCACCCCACTGAAAACCTTAAAGTGATAACCCCACTGAAAACCTTACCCATTTTAGGAGAGGAGAAAGGTGTGTGTGAGAAGGGGGGAGAACGGGAAGCGGGGGCCGTGGAGGAGCATCTGGCGGGGGCCGCGCATGTGGGGGGTGGTGTCCCGCTTGTTGCCGCGGAAGGAGGGAGCCCGCGGAGGTGGGCGGGGTGTCCGCTGTGGGCGCTCTAAATAGTAAACTACACTAATAAAAAAATTATATTTTAAAGAATTTTTTGTTTAATGATACCAAAGTACGTTAATTTTTTTCTAATATGAAATGTCAAGTCAATCGTTAGTCGATAAACGGATAAGTCCGTCATAAGTTTTTTTCAACAAAACGCAACGACTTGCAAAAGGAAGTTTGTCGATTTATCTGGTTTATAATTCATATTGTAAAATGGTTTGAAAACATGATTTAAAATAGGAAAAATTACCAATTTGATCAAAGTTGACCAAAAAATTACCAAACTAATCAATCAAAAAGGGGCCGCTAAGACGCCCATTTAAAGTACTTTAAACCCCCTTTTTCGGTACTTTTTGAAATCATGCGGGCCCACATGTCGGCGGCTTTGTCGGGTCTAAATGGGTGTCTTAAGACCCCTTTTCTACCGGCATCTTAAGACGCCTTTAGACGCCAATTTAGACGCCCTTTTTTGGTACTTTTTGAAAACATGCGGGCCCACATGTCAACGGCTTTATCGGGGTCTAAATGAGTGTCTTAAGACCCCTTTTCTACCGACGCCTTAAGACGCCTTTAGACGCCACTTTAGACGCCCTTTTTTGGTACTTTTTCAAAACATGCGGGCCCACATGTCGGCGGCTTTGTCGGGGTCTAAATGATGTCTTAAGACCCCTTTTCTACCGGCGTTTTAAGACGCCTTTAGACGCCCAATTTAGACACCGGCTTAATTGGACGTGAGATTTAAGCCGGTGTCTAAATTGGGCGTCTAAAGGCGTCTTAAGACGCCGGTAGAAAAGGGGTCTTAAGACCCCATTTACACCCCGACAAAGCCGCCGACATGTGGGCACGCATGTTTTCAAAAAGTACCAAAAAAGGGCGTCGAAAGGGGCGTCTAAAGTACTTTAAATGGGCGTCTTAGAGGCCCTTTTTTGATTGATTATTTTGGTAATTCTTTGGTCAACTTTGATTAAATTGGTAATTTTCCCTTTAAAATATATATAATTTTATAAATTCGGATAAAGTTACCTGTATGCATTGTTTTTTCTCGTAAATCAACTCGAGCTACATGTGGTGGATACAGGTGTCAAAACTCAAAAGTATTTTATAATTAATGACTAGGTCCCGAAAGAAGTCATTATTGTTTTTATCAATATTTCATACTTGCGATTTCGTATTCGTTGTGTCGGCATGAGTTTGTTTTACGTGTACATCATCTTATAAAAATAATTGGAGTCTTTCATCAATTTAGGGTGTTCTATAGCATTGATTTCGCGACTCAACCAGTCGGTTAGCCCTTAAATCGGTTCATTTTGATGTGTTTGAACCGCTATCAGTTAAGCCAGTCAGTTACCGATTGGATTGGTTGAACACCAGGCAGTGGTCATATTGGTTTTTATTTTTGTATTCGTAAAATTAAATGACAAAACATTAAAAAACTGTATATTTTTAAGCATTGTTATGTTTGTTTAAATATTTTTATAATTATATAATTTTTTATATTTTTTAAATATTTAGTCTATACTCTATAGTGTAGCATAGGTTTTTTATTTTAGATAAAGGAAAAGCCCAGAGAAATATATAAAACTCAAGCAAAAGAAATACAACTCAAGGTGGGCATTCCCACTTATACAAACCTTAGTTCCTAACAAAAATTTTTGTATATTTTTAAGCATTGTTATGTTTGTTTCAATATTTAGTCTATACTCTATAGTGTAGCATAGGTTTTTTTTTTTGGATAAAGGAAAAGCCTAGAGAAATATATAAAACTCAAGCAAAAGAAATACAACTCAAGGTGGGCATTCCCACTTATACAAACCTTAGTTCCTAACAAAAATTTTTGTATATTTTTAAGCATTGTTATGTTTGTTTAAATATTTTTATAATTATATAATTTATTATATTTTTTAAATATTTAGTCTATACTCTATAGTGTAGCATAGGTTTTTTTTTTGGATAAAGGAAAAGCCCAGAGAAATATATAAAACTCAAGCAAAAGAAATACAACTCAAGGTGGGCATTCCCACTTATACAAACCTTAGTTCCTAACAAAAATTTTTGTATATTTTTAAGCATTGTTATGTTTGTTTAAATATTTTTATAATTATATAATTTATTATATTTTTTAAATATTTAGTCTATACTCTATAGTGTAGCATAGGTTTTTTTTTTTTGGATAAAGGAAAAGCCCAGAGAAATATACAAAACTCAAGCAAAAGAAATACTACTCAAGGTGGGCATTCCCACTTATACAAACCTTAGTTCCTAACAAAAATTTAGGAACCTAAAAAATAGTAGGGATAAATTTGATTCTTTCACCCCACCTATACAAAAACGGAGAGGACCAACAAGAGTTAATCAATAACCTTGCCAAATACAAACATTACAATTACAAACCAGAGGTGGGCAAAAAAATGGACCCGAAACCGGCAACCAGAACCGGACCTGGTCATACCCGAACCGATGGGTACTAACGAGTCCGGTTTTTTAGACAAATTAAAACCGGAACAGGGAAAATCGGAACTGGTTCCACTTGTATCAGGCCAAAACCCGAACCGGAACCGGTCGAAGCCCGGAACTGGAACAGGAACCGAGTATTGACTTTGTTGACCGGAACTGGAACCGATTGGAACCAGAACCGGTTAAAAAAAACCCGATTTGCGCACCTCTATAATACAAACTATACAATACACTGGATAACCTAACTAAACAAAAGCCCACATAAGATGATGCCAAATGCTCCTAATGAGTATGAAAGGACCATAGAGCATCATCTTCATAAAGCTACCCATCAAATAAAGAAGCACCACAAAACAAGAAGTATGAAGAGCCCAAGTGGCCAAAGTCCAAGCAACTAATGCTGATAGTATGATCAGTCTTCATTTAGCTGATAGTGTAGCATAGTTGAATATGCTAAAACATGTTTTTGCCTAAAAACATAAAAACCCTTGTTTTTTAATAGTATATTATTAATACAGGAGTTCTTTAGGCCAGATAATCGTTTATTCGGATTTGAAACTTTTAAAACCCAATATGAAATTTGACCCAACGCAAATAAGAAATATGTTAATCTGATCTGCTGTAGGCTCATGTTAACAAATAATGAGGCAATTGCCTAGAGCAGTGAATCTTTTGGGAGCCCTACCCTTCACGTTATTTGTTTTCAACCATCTAGATGAATTGTTTTGTTGTTTTGAGTCTGCAAAACAAAAAGCTCTCACATTCTTATAAGAAGATATATGTTTAGTGTCCACCCTTTCTAAAAAATCACACATCAATCAAAGATAACAATAGCTACTAAAAAAAGGTTAAAAAAAATCGTTCCAGAAAAATACATAAACCGCCCAAAAAATTTCAATAACCAACCAAATAAATACCCTTTAAAACTGAACCAAAAATTAAAATAACCGCCTAAAAATACCCTTTTAAAACTGTCCCAAAAAATTAAAAAAAAAACTCCCCAAAAAATGTTTCATGCTCAAAAAAAATACCAAAGGATGGCATTGAAATGTGTGGGGGGGGAGAGATTCATAATGGGTCGCCTACAAGCAGTGTTGTCAGAACCGGACCCGACCGGCCGGGTCTGGAAAACGGGATGTCGACCGGTCCAAAAACAACATGCGAACCGCCCTCAAGGGAATTCACCGGTCGAACCGGGAACCAGTTCACTGGTCGGACCGGATTTCATTTTTTTTGTTTTTTATTATTATTATTATTATTATTATTATTATTATTATTATTATTATTATTATTATTATTATTATTATTTTTAACTAAAATCCAAATAATTAAACATTAAAATCAAACCTTGTATTATTTTTAAAATGATTATGTGTGTTTGAACATTGATTATGTTTGTTTAAATGTGTTTATAATTTCATAATTTTTTGGAATTTTTTATATATTTATTATGTTATCCGGTTTCTTGAATCTGGTTCGACCAGACCGACCAGTTTGTGTTAATTTTCGGATTGTTAGGTAATTTTTTTTTAAAATATTGGTTTCGTCTCTCTCAAAAAAAAAAATTAAACCAATCACATTTAAAAAATACTCATTTCTTCTCTCTCATTTTTTTACCTCTTTTCCCTCTCTTTCATTTTTTTACCTAATTTCTCACAAATTACCAATTTTCCTCTTATTTTCCCTAATTACTAAAATGTCATTCTAGCTCATTTCTCACAAATTACCTTTTTATTTGTTATGATTTAGAATTGGTATGTTAATTGGTATGATTTTGTTTGTTTAGACATTTAGGTTTTAGTTGAATCAATATATCATGAGAAATGTGAAAATAATTGACTTGTTTTTCAAAAGAAAGGTTATTGAATAATTCAAAAATCGACGAATACAAAAATTGCTGAAAAGTTTGATTCGGAATACATAATCGATGAAGTAAAAAAATCTCAAAGGTCGTCGAGCGGAATTGTAATTATTCTTAAAAGTACCCACTCTTTTAGTTTTTTTACGCATAATGATAATTATTAGACATTTTTATTTTTATTTGTTTGACCCGACTTGACCTGAATCACTGATCCGGACATTTAACCCAACTAACCGAGACATGCCGGTCGAATGCAAAAAAAAAATCGATAACGTAAGTTTTTGCCCCCCCCTCCAATCTAGTCAAACTCCGTCACTAATAATTTTTACATAGCTCTGGCTATATATAAATAGGTAGTCAACAAAACTCAAGCAACCATTATATAGACACACACAACTGAGTCAATTAGCCATGGATTCTTCCACCGGACTGCCGCCACAATTTGCCAGCAACTACAACCCACCTCAACCCATGACTGGCCCTAGCCAATGGTCCACCGGCCTTTGCGACTGCGGCAAAGATTGTTCCAGTTGTAAGTCTACAACAAATCATATATTTTTCATCTTCCTATTAACTATATATATAATACGAATTAATTAATAATAAGAATATATAGTCATTTAAAGTATTATATTGTTTTTGGTTACTACAGGTTGCTTGACTTGTTGGTGTACGTTCATTTCTTTTGGACAAATTGCTGAGATTGTCGACAAGGGAACAACTTGTAGGTTCAATGCCCCAATCATGCGACTTTTGGGTTAGATCTTTTCGAGTTATTTAGTTAATGCAATCAAGATGGGATAACCAACATATCATTCCCTCGTGTGTGTATAGGATTGGAAATAAAATATAATCAACTGCTGTTGTACAAAGTCAAATAATTTTACTAAAATCAATCTAAATCTAGTAAAAATTAGCTATTTTTGTCACTGTAAAATGAGTGAGTATCACCAATTTGGTAGAGGTGGACAAAAAAATTGGACCCGGAACTGAAACCAGCAACTCGAACGGGAACCGGACCAGGTCATACCCGAACCGATGGGTACAAACGGGTTCGGTTTTTTAGACAAATTAAAACCGGAACCGGGAAAACCGGAACTGGTTCCACTTGTACCCTGCCAAAACCTGAACCAAACAGGCCAAAACCCGATCTGGAACCGGAACCGGAACTGGTACAAAAAAAAAAACCCCGATTTGTGCACCTCTAATTGACACCAATGGCCCAATCTGTATGTGAAAACGGTTACCATTGAGAATTAGTGTGCTACTCATTTGGAAAGAATTAGTGTAGCATAACATTTTTTGACAATTAAAAATTAACATATAGATTTTGGTAACTTTAATATATCTACATCTAAATTAATATTTAACCTTTGAAAACAGATATAATTACTCACTTTAAAATTTAACGAGAATCTAGAAGGTAATGTTGTTATTTAAGTTAATTTGAGGGACAATTGATCCTTTTTTTTCAATCTAAACAGCTTGCGGTGTACATGGGGCTATTCATTTGATGCTCGCTCTATTAACCGGATGTGAATGCGTATATTCATTTCAATATCGCTCTAAATTAAGACATCAGTACATGTTGCCTGAGGAACCCTGCAACGATTGTCTTGTCCATTGTTGCTGTGAGAGTTGTGCTCTTTGTCAGGAGTATCGTGAGCTTAAGTATCGTGGATTCAACCCATCTCTTGGTAATTCCTTCGTATATCTTATTATAAGTAGAATTCAACCAATATGATTTAAAAATTGTTACAAAAATGACCTAACTCTAGTTTATTCGGGATTTGAACTATAAAAGGATGGGAAGGAAATCTGGCGAGGCATAATCAAGGAGTCGTGCTGCCACCAGTCGGTCCAGGTGAGATGGAACGCTAATTTTGTCAACAATAAAAGGAAATCTAATCAATATTATGAAAACTTCAATTCATACGATTATGTACATATTTGTAGTTTGTGTAATTGCATATGTCATGTCAACAACAATACAATGTAGTTCTATACATTAAATACCATTTGCATGTCAATAAATAAATAATTATGTATGTATGTATTACCTTTTAAATACCATTTGCATGTCATGTACATAAAAAAAACCCATCAAACTAATTCATTAGCGTGTGTGTGTGTTTTTTTTAATTTAACTGTGTGTATATGAGATAATTGAGCTGCACATGATTAGAGGTGCATAAACCGGTTAACCAATCAAAAACTGGTTTTGGATTATCCGAATTGTAGATAGTAGTTTGTTGGTTTTTCCAAAATCGGTTCAGGTAATAACCGGTTTTTTTAACCTATTTTTTATACCGATGGAACCGAACCGGTTAACCGTTCGAAAAAATATTTTATTTTTTATTTTCATATTAATAAAATTCTTTTGTAAATAAAATTAATAAATACTGAATAAGAAATTTGAAACTAAGTAAAAATATTTTATTAAATTACAAAAAATGATAAATACAAAACGAAAATATAAACGTAATCTAAAGTATCACATCCTGGGTTCTTGGCACCTTAGGTGCTGCAACCTGTTGGTTACTAGATAGTCACGGTTATAGAATTTCAAAATTGGTTTACTTAATAATTGATTTTCATAATTCATAACGGAAGCATTATTTCATGGATTTCATAGTTTTACGAAATGGAAATTATTATTTAACATTTTTTGTAATTTTGTACAGTTCATATGAATAGATATGAAAACACATTTCATAATTCGTAAATAACTTTATAGGATTTATATAGAAGTTTCATTTGCATGGATACGAAAAAACACGTTTTATACCATAATAAAATCGGACTTACATAAACATGTATTTAAATAAACATGTCATGATTTTTCATGAAAAACTTACAAAATTTTTCTTTGATATATAACGTTATCAAACAAAAGAAAAGTCGAATTTCACTTTATAAGTATGTCTCAACACAGACCCAAAAATGTTAAATTCATATTTGCATAAATTTTGATAATTTGTATATCTTTTACATTTTGTTGGTTTATTTGAGAAACCACATGAACATTTTTTACAAGCTAAGTGCAAGAGAAAAGAACTATAATATATTGATTGATGTTTAATTTTAAATCCTTTTAATTGAATTAGTATTATATGAAATATATCAAAAGTTAGATGAAAGAAATTTGTCTTGCAAGTTAAACGTTTGAATAACACCATTTAACATGTAAAACAAATCTTCGTCCATGTTTGGATACAAAAACAGTTTGAACACAAATACACAATCATACGCTTCATTATTTTCCATATAACAGGATCAACCTAATGCGTGGTTATGCAAAGATACGGTTCGATAAACAATGTCTAATAGCGAAATGGCTTACTTGTTAGTGTATAGGTTCAAGCGTCTTTTGAATCATCATTGTCAATCATGGGTTGTCAAAGTTATTGAAAAAAAAACATTCCTAAAACCACCGATTCCCTCGTCATCTCATGATTGAAATTATAAACCCCACACTTAGTTGACATTTGCGCTTTATTATTTGTCGAGTTAGTTTTTACCATCACGCAATGTTTACTCAAGTGATTTCTTAAAGTCGAGTTAGACTCTGATTTAAAAAAATTATCGCAACCTTTCCATCAAGTCTTATTGATACCGTTCGACATTTCACATAAGTTGAAATATTGAAACATGTCTTTGTTCCTTGATGACTGGGGTAAGTACATCCCTTCAGTCGGGCTAAAATATACCACGGCTAATATTCAGCACGGATAACACATAGCCTGGACATGCTTACCTGAAATTGCAACAATACTGGTAAGCTTGGCCAGCACAAGAAAACAGAAGATATAGCCACTGGACAAAGCAGGTGGTTATACAAATAGGGAAAATCTGTAAAGTGTTTTTGCATGGAAAGTAACAATCAGCCACTCTGATGTAACTTCCTGCAAAAACATCACTGCAAGATTAAATTAAAAATGAGCACTGCATGATGTGAGTTAGACAACTTGGTGATAAGTCAAACATTAACACCAAATTGGAAACATTACCACAATCAAGGTCTGAGAAGAAGATTCTAAGAAGATAGCATCCAGAAGAAGAAGATGTTGGTCTGGCCCAGAGCCCAGCTACTATAAAAGAAAGACTAAGGAACTTAAACGGTAACATATACACTCAACTATCTAATACTCTCTATTCTCTCAGTCTCAGTTATCTTTCGTTCTTCCTACAACTGGTTCTTATTCTCACGCCGGAGTCCCGACCACAGGAGACACCTTCTGTGGTGAGACAAACGGTGTGTTTTGTGGTTATCTTAGCAGGACCAGGTCATCAACAGGACACCAGAGGTTATTGAAGCAACATTCCTTGTCGTAACTTTGATTCTCACAACGATTGATTTGATGTAGAAAGAAACACTAACATCATTAGAACTTTAAGTACTTCATAAGCTTGTACATTTCAAATTTATCTAGAATTGAGAACATAAGAGTGTTTTGAGTATTTTTAAAGTGTATGTGTGTTAGAGAAGTAAAGAAATTGTGTAATTAAAACGAAACCTTTCTCAATATTTATAGTATCTTATGGGAACAAAATGAACTAAAAAAAGATTGAAAACTGCTATAAAACGCCTATTTTTGAAAATTACCGAATCAGTTAATCGGTTTCTAGTGGCTAGTTTGACCCCTACAATGCTCTAAACATCAATCCGATTTGGTTTCCGTTTATTTTTTCTTTTTTTAATCTCCACACATGACTTGCACGTATTAGATTCAATATATAAAAAAATTATTCTGTGTTTAACTTCACAAGAGATTAATAGATTGTCCTCTAAAACCTTATCTTTAGAGTTCATTTGAGCTTCGCATTAGTTTGTCACGTTGTCACATATGTTGACTTACAAAATGAACCAAAAAAAGATTGCCTATGGCCGGTCCGATTTGCACATATTAGATTTAGTATATTAAAACTTTTAAAATTGAAGAATAACGTAGATTTTTTTGTTTACGTGTTGTGGATTTTTAAAATGTTTAATATTTCGCTCTCAAATATAAATTGTCCTCTAAAACCTTATCTTTAGAATTCATTTTGAGCTTCACATTAGTTTATCACGTTGTCACATATGTTGACTTGCAAAATGAACCGAAAAAAGATTGCCTATTTTTGAAAATTACCCAACTAGTTAACCGGTTTTTAACAGTTAGTTTAACCCTACAATGGCTCTAAACATCTGTCTAAAAATTTGAAATCGGTTAACTGGTTTGTAACAGGTTTTACTTTAACTTGTTCGTAACCAGTTTATGCCAAAAACTCACATGTTTAAAACCGACGGTTTTCCCCAACCCTAAAACCGATTCGAATAAACAGTTTAAAAACCGGTCCGATTTGAACAAATTAGATTCAGTATATAAATAAAATTATTCTTTTTTTTCTAACTTCACAAGAGATTCATAAATATTTTAATATATTAAAACTTTTAAAATTAACTAATGAAGATTCTTCCAAATGGGACGTCTTGAGTTCAAAGTCTTCCCGCAGCGAAATAGGGGTCTGAGGGGAGTCAGGGGTTTTCCCAGTGGGGTTTCCTTCTGGGGTGGTTGTGGTGGCTCATGGGAGGTTTAGGTAACTAGACCTTGGTGACATGGCCTGGAAACAGTGGGTTCATACAATTGAGACCTTCGCCGTTCCAAAAAAAAAAACTAACAAGGATGTTTTTTTTTGTTTACGTGTTGTGGAATTTATGTTAACGTTCAATATTTCGCTCTCAAATACAAATTGTCCTAAAATCTTATCTTTAGAGTTCATTTTTAGCTTCACATTTGTTTGTCACGTAGTCACATATGTTGACTTTTTCTCCATTAACAAGTCTTGGATTATTGTAAAAACGCTTGACACGTTTTATGAATCATGAATCGTTATTGATATTTCCAATATTTCCCCTTTCGAAATAATTGTTTTCTAAATAATCTAGTTATATACTACACTAGCCTAAAACCCCGTGCATTACACGAGCTGAATAATTATTAAATTATATTATAAGATAAAGTATAATTGAAATATTTTTATAATTTATAAATTATAATAAATAGTAAAATATTAGAATTAGAAGATTCGTATTTTTTTATATTTAATCATATAATTTAAGTACTAAAGAAATTATAAATATATATTAGGAGAGAGGCGGGAAAAAAATTTTCAGATTGCACTAGATTGCGACATGTGTCCCCTAAAAAAACTCCTTTATTATAATAGGTGGAGGTGGATTTTGGAATTCATAATTTTGTACTCAGATAATTTTCTTGAATTTCCAATTCATTTAAGTAAACATTAGTTTGCTTTATATGTATATCATATTGTAAAAATAATGTTTTTTTTATAGCTTAGACACATTATCAAAGCTAAGGTAGGGTCTAAGAAGGGTAAGATGTAGACTGTATTACCTCTACTCCTTCGAGGGTCAACACATATTTAACTGTTTAATATAAACAGTTAATTACAAACTAATTGGGATGAGGATTGTATGTAGTATTAAGATGTTCTCACTCAACAAAAAGGTAGGTTCAAGTTTTAGGGCAACATTATACTATAAGGTGTTGCTAATTTCATTTTAAATATTGTGTTGCTGCTAAAAAAATTACAAACTAATTTATAAATTTAAACCTTTGTTCCATTACTTGGCACGTGTTGACTTTTGTCAGAAATACCAACATGCATGAGTATGTCAACCCGACTATTACTAAATACTTACCAATTGGCTCATTGTCATGATTTAAATGGCTTTTGGATGTTTGACGTCGTGACAACCAACTCTGATCGCCTTGCCGCCGCCTCCTGTTGCTGGATTAGGGTTCCGGCGATTTTGATTCTGACCAAAATTGTTCAGATTAAGGTTATGTAAGCTTTGGGTATCATTATGGCAGAAGAAAAGGCAAAGATTGAGAAGTTTGATGACTTTGGTTTCTGTAAGATGCAAATTGAGGATTTACTATACAGAAGGATTTGTATCTTGAAAAAAGACCGGATAAGATGTATGATAGGGATTGGACTTATACTCGACAAAAAAACATTGTGAGCAGTCTAATGCTCATTGGCCAAGAGTGTGGCGTTTAACATTGTGAACGAAACGACTATTTGTGGATTCATAAAAGCTTTGTCAAGATGTATGAAAAGTCGTCGGCTTTGAATAAAGTGTTTCTGTTTCGACAGTTGGGTAATGCCAGGATGAGAGAAGGAGCTTTAGTCTCCGTTCATGTCAATGAGTTTAATTCGATCGTAACTTGTGTAGGATCAGTTGAAATTAAATTTGATGAACTTCAAGCGATGTTTCACTTATCTTCGTTGTCTGAGAGTTTGTTTGGGATGGTGGCAAGATTTAGTAGTCCATCCGAAACTAAGTTTACATTTGATGGAATTCGGGACTTGATTCCGATTGAAAACATCAAACATAGAAGTTCAGGGGATTCATCAAGTTCACAGTTAAGTGCCAAGGAATCCGAAAGCTGTTTGTTGGGATTGAATAGAGACAAGGAGGTGAATCATGTTGCATACGAATATCACTTAGATGATGCTCTGTTTTGTAGCATAGAATACTGCTGATTCATAGGTTATGGATTCTGGTTCATAACTATGCTATGCACTGCATATAGACAATGAAGAACTTGAGGTTTGGGAACTTTCATGAGGTTTTGGAACTTTGGTAAGGTACGACTTGAAAATGTTGAGTGGATATCGACTTGAAGACTTCAGTGGGAGCCACATGGACTTTAAAAGATGTCTTAAAGAGAATGCTTATCTCAGTTGGGCAATTGGATAAAGATGAACATGATGTTAAGTTTGGTGGTGTACAGTGAAAGACAATCACACAAAACCTACTTGTAGCCTGTTGAAAGAAAAAATGTTTGCATAGAGTGCTCCTGATTCATGGGTTATGAATTCTCGTTCATCGTTCTATGCTACTTACTGCATAGAGACGATGAAGAAACTAAGGTTTGGGAACTTTGGTAAGGTACGACTTGAAAATGATGAGTGGGTATCGACTTGAAGACTTAAGTGGGAGCCACATGGGCTTTAAAAAACATCATGATCATTCCAAGCTTGAAGAGAATGCTTATCTCAATCGGGTAGTTGGATAAAGAGGGACATGATGTTAAGTTTAGTGGTGGACAGTGGAAAATAGTCAGAGGAAACCTACTTGTAGTCTGTGGAAAGAAAAAAATATTTGCTTTATATGGTCGAGATACCTTGAGAAGGAGTGAGTCCAGTTCTCGTGAAGCGCAAAGTTCGATTAAGTGAATCTTGTGTGTAGATGAGGGTTACCTTTGTCAAGGAGGTACCTAGAGCAAGAGTGAAGATTCAAAATTAATGGTTTGTATGGAAATGTTCGGTTAAACTAGTCAGTGTTGGAGGATGTTGCAATAGTGGAAGCACAAAGAAAACCCGTGTTTCAGTTGTAGTTCTAGTTCAACAATGGGTTAAGAGAAACTATGTGTCGTCTGTGAATGTCTCTCTTAATTATTGTTTGCTTAGACCGGTGAGTGTGGGTTATCAGTTTATCTAGCATATTATTACACTTACAGTTGGGCTATAGGGCGAGCAGGCAGAGATAGGGAAGGACTAGTCAAGGGTCTTCAAGTTAACTGATAGGAAGGTCGTTGCAACTAGTGGTAAAGGAAGATTTGTTAAAGCCTCCAAGTGGGATATTGTTGAGTATGAAGGCTTGACCAGACAGTCGGCCCTAACCTCTATTCTATTGGTGGTTATAGGATCGTTTTCCTTAATTATGCATCTTTTGTATTAGTCTATATAAATACATTTCATTGAACTTTTAATTTCTTGAGCAACAGAATAATATCTCACTAGTTGCAACTTGTGAACATAGGTCACCTAGACCAAACCATGTAAAATCCTCATGTCCAATTCTCGTTTACTGTTTTTTTTGTGTGTGATATCCAACATCACCTTCAAGATTTAACTTCTATTATCTATATCAAATATCTTGATTTTTCAAGGTAAATATCACTCTAGGAAGCCCTCCAACAACGTGAAATGCTTTCATGTACGTAGAGAAGTCTTAGAAACTCAAGTCCGTTCAATTTTATGTCACCAATTCCCACTCTTAGGATTGAAATTTTTTGTTACATGTATAGATAGAATTTCTTGATTTCTCTAACATTACTTACCAACAATATTACTTTTGTTCTTATTCTTTAATTATATATATTCTCCATTTAGGTCTCATTGTATCTAACACACACAGTTTCTGAAAGTTGTTGCCGATTTCACAATATGGAAGAATATTTAATACATAATTCAACTCTAACCTGCGTGGGTAGGAGCATCTATGTGGTGACTGGCTGAAAAAAGTGAGCAGAAAACTTGTGTGGAGTGGACTGGATCGATCAAGGTGATCCATATGGATAGTTATGTGTGGAACAACTTGGACAAAAGAACCTGGGTAGTAGTTAAGACCTATGTGGTGTGAGTAGGAGAAGATAACATGTGTGGACCTGATTAAGACATGTGTGGGTTGTGTGAGAGTCAATTAAGAAGAATTTTTGTTAAAAAAACTCTGTGGTTCAAATCTGTGTGGAGAATAAGAGAAGACAGAAGGTGCAATTGCTGTTAGAACAATCGTGCACGCTGGTAATCACAGTAATATACCTTTGCAATGTCCCAAGTTATCAACTACAAACTATACAAGTTGGTCAATCACGGTGGAATCAATTCTACAAGCATATGGCTTGTGGATAGCCAATGATCCGACAACATGAGCGGTTGAGGCTAGGAAGAACTTAATGGCGAGAGCATTTGTATTTCAAACTTTAACCAAAGACACTTTGCTTCAAGTGTCAAAGCAAACACCCAGACGATGTTTCCATGTGGGATAGTTCACAAGACAAGACTTCAAACTCTTAGATCCGAATTAGAGATGTTGAAGACGTAGGAAAGTGAATATGGATGAGTTCTCTCCAAACTAGTGGGATAGTTACAAAGTTCGAAAGTCTTGCATCATGTTTGAAAGATGAAGTTGTGGAAAGGAAGTTACTAAATTCAATTCCAAAGAAGTTCTTGCAAATTGTAGCTTCAAAGAGACGCCAAACCTGATCGGCTAAATCACGACTACACCGGGAGCCGCCTGCCGTTTCCCCTCCCAAGCGTTCAATCGGTAGCCGCCTGTCGGTTTCCCTTTCCCTCCCGACTTCAGCAGTTCCCTTCATGTTCACTTCAACCATTCCCTTTGTCGGAGACAATAAAGACCTGATATCGGAGATTAGGACCTTTTGGCTACTTTCCTTTTTATTATAAATACTACAAGCAGTACACTGTTTTTTATTATCATATTTCCTTTATTCATATTATATTGTACCTTGTTCAAATCATTTCAATATACGTATAGACGCATTAAATTATATGAAAATCCTATCTTAGAGAAAAAACGCATAAACTCGAACTGGGCCATTGATTTTCAAGAATCAAAATCAATGGCCTAGATAGAGTTTTAAGGTTATCTCTATAAGATTGGATTTTCACATATACAGCCTCTATACGTGTGTGTATAATGGGTTTTTTTATAACCGTGGGGGCCCACTTACGTGGTAAACCCCCGAGCCCCCCAAAAACAAATCAAACTTAATGTGGATTAATATAGATCACATATTTATTTCCAAGACTCAAAATTAATGACCCAGATAGAGTTTTAGCATTTTCTCTATAAGATTGGGTTTTCACATGATACAACCCATATGTGTGTGTGTATGGGCTATTCTGATAACCGTACGTGGTAGCCCACTTACATGGTAAACCATTGAGAACCCCAATACCTGACAAATAAGGAAAAACAGATAAAGTGTGACCTTAAACAACCGAATCGGTGGGCTCAAAGGAAAATGGCCACAATCATTGGGTTTTGGTAAAAGAGGTTGGAGTTGAGACAAAAAAAACAAAAAAAAAATGCAACATTATGAAGACATGCAATGGTAAAACCTAGAAGGAGAAGATAATAACGACCCAATAGGAAAACACATAGGCAAGCTTAATTTTATGAATTTTATGTCATGAATTTTGTTTTCATTAATTTATGAATTATGAATAAGATTAAAATATGAAGAAAAAGAATTTGTTTATAAAGTGATGGTTTTTGTTTTGTTAGAAAAATCAAGAAAAAGAATTTAAACCTTGAGAACGACGTTGTTGACATGAAGATGAAGAAAGAAGAGTTTTAGACATGCGGCTTCTCTATGTGCAAGAAAGGCAATCATCTGAGCTATTGTTGCTGGATGACATCCTTGTGGCCCAGGATGCCAACAATTGATACAGAAAAGTAACCAAAAAGAAAAGAAAGATGAAACAGAAAAAATGGTGTTTGATCAAACCATGATCGACTCTTTTTATTGCCGCTTCACACACACTTTATCAAATCGCAGAATACATATTTATAGCCTCTAACCTCTAAATAAAAAAAGGAAAACTCCTAAACATAAGCTTACCAAATATAAGACTCATACCAAAAACAAAATAGTAATAAACTCATAATTATTTTGACCAAAAATAAACTCCTAATTTCCAGCTGCTAATTCCTTCAATTTTGCTGTGAACATTATGATTAATTCCAACAATCACCCCCTTAATCATTAAATGTTCACACTTGCACTTCACAATAATGCTGGATTCCCATCATCACCAAATTGAGCAAGATGAGCTGCTTCCTCCTTCCACTTGGTGCACTCATATGCAAAGTGACCAAATTCACCACATTCATAACACTTAAACTCACCTTTGTTTTTACTCACTCGACCTCTTCCTCTTCCTCTACCAAAACCTCTTCCTTGACCCCTTCCACGACTTTGATTGTTATCAGCCCGTCCCTTTCCATAATTCCAATTTTCTTGGTCACTTGAACTTGCTAGTAGAAGTTTGTTTTGATCATTCCCATCCGGTTCATCATGACTCATGATTCGTGCTTCAAAAGCCTTTATTCTACCCACTGCTTCTTCAAATGGCATCTTGTCAACATCAGAATATTTTTCAATAGAAGCTATGATTGGTAGAAACTTCTTTGGCATTGAATTCAATAACTTTCTCACAATTACCTTTGACTTAAGGAGTGAGCCAAGACTTCTAAACTTTGCCCTTGCACTACTCAACTTGCCGGCAAACTCATCCACAGTTTCATTCTCCTTCATCTTTAAAGCCTCTAGTTCACTCCTTAATGTATGTAAACGTGCCTTTTGAACTAGATCAGCCCCCAAGTATCGAACCTTAATAGAATCCCATACCTCTTTTGCACTTGAATATTGAGCAACCTGCATCAAAATATCTTCTGGCAAAGTTTGAAATATCATAGCTTTTGTTGTTGCAACTTTCTTTTCATCTATTCCTGTTACTTCCGTGCTTGCTACCTCCCAAAGGCCATACGCCCTTAGAATCTGCTCCATCAGAATTGCCCATGTGGTGTAATTCGAATCAGTCAACTTCGGGCACTGAAGTGACACGTTTCCCTGCTCACGGATTGGTACCACTGCATTATTTTCTGCCATATTTTTGTTATTTCTTGCTGTTCTTGCTTCAAACTTGCTACTTCTTGCTGTTCTTCCTTGCTTCTTGTTGTTCTTGCTTATCTTACTGAATTTCTTGCTTTTGTTGCTTGCTAATCTTTCTTCCTTGCTTGATGTTTTCCTTGCTGAACTTGCTATCTTTCTCTTGCTAAACTCTCTTGCTTCTTGCTATCTTGCTGATCTTGCTACTGCTAATCAGGAACACTAGGTTTCTGATTTTCTTGCTTCTTGCCTGATCCAATCAACTTGCTGTTGTTGATCGGGTTCTTGCTGCTCTTTTACTTTTCCTTTCTTTCTCAGCCTGATCACAAAAAAAATTGTGATCAACTTCTGCTCCTGTTTGTGGTCTGCTGCTCACGAAACACACACCTGCTGCCTTCTTGCTTCTTCGATCGATTCTTCTTGCTGCTGCTTTCTTGCTACGTCTTCCTGCTGCTACTTCATATATGATATCAAGAGCCCCTCTAGCTCTGATACCAATTGTGGCCCAGGATGCCAACAATTGAACCAGAAAAGTAACCAAAAAGAAAAGAAAGATGAAACAGAAAAAATGGTGTTTGATCAAACCATGATCGACTCTTTTTATTGCAGCTTCACACACACTTTATCAAATCGCAGAATACATATTTATAGTCTCTAACCTCTAAACAAAAAAAGGAAAACTCCTAAACATAAGCTTACCAAATATAAGACTCATACCAAAAACAAAATAGTAATAAACTCATAATTATTTTGACCAAAAATAAACTCCTAATTTCCAGCTGCTAATTCCTTCAATTTTGCTGCGAACATTATGATTACACGTAACATAAAAGTTAAACACTGAGGATAATGTTTATAAAGTTGCAAAAAAGGAAAAAAAAAATTCATATGGGATTGTAGAAAAAACTGAAACTTGAAAGATATGCAACTTGTAAGCTAAGAATCTTTCCATTAAGAAGATGTGATGCCATCATTTAAGGAATCATTTCTATGGAATTAAAGGGGCATACACGTGCAAATACACCATGTGGCTTTTTCCATGACAAACGTTTGAAAACAACTCACTCAATTGTAAGCTCACCAAATAAGTCAATTATTTTTTAAAACTTTGGTTTTACAATATAACGCATGAAAACGCATACCTAATCCATGGAACACATCTCCATGTGCATCCTTCAATGCCTTTCCTTGCTCCTCTAGTGATGTTCATAGCAAGATTGTATTAAGATATACTTATATACATATACATATACATATACATATACATATACATATATTTAAGTTGTGTCTAGCTAGATAATGCAATTCAATGAGACATATGAAGAATAAACATAATTATAGAACAAGACCATAACTATTATTGTTGGTAATGTTAGAAAAATCAAGAAATTTGATACATGTAACAGAAGTTAAATCATGAGAGTGGCATTGTCGGCATAAAAATGAACAAAACAAAAGTTTCAGTGTCAAAGACTTCTCTAATTGCCTGAAGCTATTCATGTTATTGGATGGCTTCCTAGAGAAACTTGTAGCATTCAAAATCAAGAAATTTGATACAAATAATAAAAGTCAACAAGACATTTCATGGGATTGCAGAAAAACAGAAACTTGAAACCTTAACTCTTAAGATTGTTTGAAATTTTTTTTAAGCATACAGAAATAAATAAAATCATCTGTCCATTTGATACGCCACTTAGAGTTTATTCACGAAATAAATTTAATAAAAAAGGCAATAGATGAGATGGCAGCTTCCTATTCGTTCGCAGGTTTCAAGATGGATTCATTCGCACAATAGGAGTGAGCAGTTCTCGGTTTAAATGTAATTTGGAGGGAGTAGTTATTTAAAATAGTATTATTAGCAGGCTAAGTAGTTTTACGTATGTTTATGTTGTTTATGTTCTTGTAAAACCATATTTGGTTGTGGAGATTTACCCATCTCGAGCAGGGTGTTATCCTCAATCTATTAGGAATTTGCCTTCTAGATTTGTGTGTTTGTATCGTTTGGTTCCATTGCCGGGAATTCGAAGATGGTGCAGACCCGGAATCAGGATGGTAGCAGCAGTTCGGCAGATCCAATCTCAGCCCAATTAGCAGAAATCGCGGCTAAGTTGGATGCTAAGGAGACGTTGAAGGCAGATGTTGCTGCACTCAAAAGGCAGAAGACTCCAATGAGCGGTTCAAGTAACGAAGAAGGTGATAGTGGTTGGCGACAAAATCCATACCATCGACCTTATAACAAGATCGATTTTCCAACTTTTAGTGAAGGTGATCCTCGTGGTTGGTTACTCAAAGCAGAGAAGTATTTCCGATACTATAATATTCCCGAAGGTGATAAAGTTGATATAGCTTTGATGCACTTGGAAGGAAACGCCCTTGATTTATTCTCCTGGTTAATTGTTGATCAACCTATCATGTTTTGGGAGGAATTGACACATGCTCTCCAAAGGAATTTCGGACCAGCCAAATTCCAAAATCCTGATGAATACCTTTGCAGTTTGAAGCAAATTGGTACTGTACAGGAGTACCGACAAGAACTTGCTAAGCGATCTTCGCGTGTCTCCAATTGGCCTTACCATTGCTTATTAGGCGTTTTCCTAATTGGGTTGAAAGATGAATTGAAAGCTGATGTCCGAATCCACAAACCTCGGACAGTTTATAATGCCATGAGCCTAGCAATTATGGGTGTTCCAAATATCCGAAACTCGAAAAAATTCGAAATCCGAATCGTATCTGAAACCCGAAAAAACCTTATCCGAAATCTATTTTGGGTTTTTCGGGTCGGATAATATGATTTTAGATTCGGGTCGGGTTTCGGATATGCAAAAACTAGCTTTTTCGGGTCGGATATCCGAATAACCCGAAAAAACAGGTTTATTCGGGTTATTCTGATGTACAAATCCGGGTTTTTCGGGTTGTTCAGGTTTTATGGGTTGGATAATATATTTTGAATTTTGGGTCGGGTCGGGTCGGGTTTCGGATAGACCAAAAAAATTTTCAAATCCGAAAAACCCGATTCGAAAAACTCGAATAACTTATTATCCGACCCGATGAACACCCCTACTAGCAATGGAATATGAGAATAAAGTGAGTCATTCTCGTTCTCATAAAGGGTTCTCTTGGACTTCTGTACCTAAACCACCTCTAAACGACCCCAAACCCAGTAGCCATTCATCCCTTCCAAATTCCAATTCCACAAATACCATTCGCAGACAAAACACCCGATGCTGAAAAACAAACCAGGTTCTTAAAAGGAGAATGTTTTCGATGTGGAGACAAATATGGTCCTGGTCATCGATGTAAAACAGGGTCTCTCAAGGTGCTGGAATTTACCGAAGGAAAGGAGTCTAAACCCATAGTGATTGATGTTCCAGAGACAGAGGTTGATGATCTTGCCGAAATCAGCTTACATGCTATTTTTCGGTAAGTCTCACACTACAACTATGAAGTTGCATGGGTTTTTAGGAAAAACTGAGATTCTGATTCTTGTTGATAGTGGATCAACTCATAACTTTATCTCAGAAACCCTTGTGAGAGAGTTACCACTTACAACCCAATTTATTACTCCTTTTGGGGTACAAATTGGAAATGGTGATATTATTCATTGCAATAAACTTTGCAAGGATATATCATTGAAAGTCAGTAGCTTAACTATATTACTCAGGACTTTCACCCTTTATCTATTGGTGGAGCCGATGCCGTATTGGGTATTCACTGGTTGTCTTCCCTAAATACAGTTCAAGCAAACTGGAACGAAATGTTCCTAATTTTCACTATTGATGGGAAACAGTATAAGTTACAAGGAGTTACTTCAGGACCCCAAAAATCAGCTTCATTTCAACATCTCACTGTTGAAAATGAAGACTTGTCACTAGTACCGGAACCCATACAACCTCTCATTTCTAAATTCCAGACCGTTTTTATTGAGCCTACCGAGTTACCCCCTTTCCGTTTCCTTACCCATGACATCAATTTACTACCAAATGCCACCCCACCATACATCAGACCTTACCGCTACCCTTACACCCAAAGTTATGCCCTTTGGCCTAACAAATGCCCCATCAACATTTCAATCCGTAATGAATGATTTATTCAGGCCGTTTCTAAGACATTTTATATTGGTATTCTTCGATGACATTCTTGTTTACAGCCCTTCCATGGAAACCCATGTTTTTCACTTATCACAAGCTCTCGAATTACTTCATTCTAACAGGTTTTTTTGCTAAGCTTAGCAAATGTTGCTTTGGTCAATCGCAAGTCTCGTTTTTGGGCCACCTGTTAACTGCAGAAGGTGTTCAGGTGGAAGGAGAAAAGATTTCTTCCATCAATCTTGGCCTATTCCTCGATCAGTTAAAGAGGTTCTCGGTTTCTTGGGACTCACTGGGTATTACGGGCATTTTGTTCGAAATTATGGAATTTTGGCTCGTCCAGTAACGGATCTCACCAAGAAGGATGCTTTCGTATGGACCGATCAGGCTTTGTCAGCCTTTAATACTCTTAAAAATGCACTTATGGCCACTCCGGTCCTTAAGCTTCCGGATTTCTCTAAACCGTTTGTCGTTGAATGTGATGCTTCATCAGAGGGTATGGGGGCTATTCTATCTCAAGAGGAACATCCAGTCGCTTACTTTAGCAAGGGTTTCTCTACGGCTAACAAATTCAAATCGGCTTATGATAGAGAATTGTTAGCCTTGGTCTTAGCTGTTCAGAAATGGAGCCACTATTGGTTAGGGCATCATTTTTTCATCCTTACTAATCATTATACGTTGAAATTTCTGTTGGAGCAACGTCTAACGACTAACGAACAGCAACGCCTGCTACTTAAGCTCATGACCTTTGAGTTTACCATTATGCATCGAGAAGGAAAATCGTGGTGCTGATGCTTTATCATGTCGGCCTCATTCGGGTGACCTGCTTGCTTTATCCGTGCCTACTTGTCCAGATATCTCAGTAATCAAAGCAGGCCTCCATAATGACTCTATTACCAGGAATATATTATCCCAACTTGAGAGGGATCCTCAAGCATATCCTGCTTATTCTGTTTGTGATGGTCTACTGATGTTCAAAAATAAAAATATATATTCACTTGGTACTACTCCATTCTCCGTGGTATATGGCCGTCCACCTCCTCCTATTACACCCTATGTAATTGGAGAAACCAAGAATGCTGATCTGGAACAACTCTTGGATCGTGATGACATGTTGAAACTCCCACGTGGCCAACTGCTGAAAGTCCAAGATAGAATGCGTAATCAAGCAAACACAAAACGGCGAGATGTCTCCTTCGAAGTCGATGATTATGTTTTTTTAAAGATCCAACCTTATCAGCAGAAGTCTCTGGCAAAGCATAGGTATGAGAAGTTGGCTCCTCATTTGTATGGTCCCTATCATGTTGCACGCAAGAAGTTTTGGGAGGTCGTTTTGAGAATCTACCACCTCCTCTTTTACCAGTTACAAAGTATTGGGAGGTCGTTTGGCAGCCACAAGAAGTTTTGACTTATCGCTGGGTCACTTACGCCGGTCAGAAAGTCCTGGAGTTACTGATTCATTGGTCCAACCACCAAGCAGAAGAAGCCACTTGGGAGTGTTATGACCTTTTTGAAGCACAATTTCCAGATTTTCGCCTTGAGGACAAGGCTTTTTACCGGGAGGGAAGTATTGATACGCCACTTAAAGTTTATTCTCGAAAGAAATTTAATAAAAAGGCAACAGATGAGATGGCAGCTTCCTATTCGTTCGCAGGTTTCAAGATGGATCCATTCGCACAATAGAAGGAGTGAGCAGTTCTCGGTTTAAATGTAATTTGGAGGGAGTAGTTATTTAAAATAGTATTATTAGCAGGCTAAGTAGTTTTACGTATGTTCAGGGGCGTACCTAATTAGGTGCCATGGGGTTCGACCGACCCCCATGAACTTTTAATTTTCAATGTTATATATTTGATCGGATCTCGACCGACCCCCAAGAAATTGTGTCTCCGACCCCCATGAAAATTTGACGAACTAGGTAAAGCTCAATTTAAAATTATTTTAAAGCCAACAATAAAAAAATAATACTCATATAACGCAATATCCATTACTAATGTTGAAACTCAATCAACAATTAATAATTTAATTAAATTTTTAATCAGCCATAGTCCATTTAAAAAAGTAATAAGACCCATTTTATATATTAAATGATTGAATTTGATGTTCAGAATTCATGCTCGGTTCGCTCATAAAAATAGATAAGAGTAATAACTTACTAATATGCATTGTTTTTCCCCACATCACAATTATTGTAATTTATAGATTGAGTGATTATTGTGTAAGTTGAAACTTATTAACATAATGAGCAAATTAGTTGATTTGTGTATAATTTGTTTATTTAGGTAATATGAAACATTTTTTAAAAGAAAATTTAAAACATTCAACTTCTTTTTATCTTTAATTTATAAATTTAAACAATATTCTTTTGAATCATGTCGAACAAAATAAATTTTATCATATCATTTTAATCAATGAGATGATAATTTAGCATGTTTTTATTATGTATTTATGATTTAATTTAGTTTTATCATTTTTTTGGTGATCCGACCCGATTCCATTTGAATTTGTCAAAAAATATAAAATAAGTAACAACAAATAATTATTCAAAAAAAAATTCTCGACCCCCATAAAAAAAATTTCTAGGTCCGCCACTGCGTATGTTTATGTTGTTTATGTTCTTGTAAAACCATATTTGGTTGTGGAGATTTACCCATCTCGAACAGGGTGCTATCCTTAATCTATTAGCAATTTGCCTGCTAGATTTGTGTGTTTGTATCACCATTCCTTGCTTTCTTTGGAGCAACTTAATAAATATAATTGCTCATTTTAGTAATAATGAAGATAGCATGTTTCTGAAACAACATGACAATAAAAAGGTGTCTTGTTACAACAAAACAGCATTGCGCAAGCAATAAAGAAAAATACACAGAATTAAGACGATAAATATAGCAGTTAAGTTATATGACACTATGATCATGTACTCTTGCTTAGACTTTTTAATCATTACCAACAAAGTATTAAGTATTATGAAATGCAACAATATGTAGATGCTTCAAGTGTAAGAATGTAAGAATTACAATTAAGCCATTAACAAGCTGCAGAAGAAACTCTCTCAAAAAAATCACATGCAATAAAACTAAGAAAGGAGGTGAACTTAATTAAAAGTTGTAGCAAGTAATAACATAGCAAAGGCAGTGTGACCTTGATTTCAAATTGCGAAATGCACTTGGTTCAAAAATCCAAAGCGCGATTAAAGATTATATATGCATAACAACATCAAGACACCAAAAAGTATACATTGGCTTAAATATAATTAAAAAATCTCCTGGATGCTTAAAAATGTCAATATAAACTTTAAATGCTTAAAAAGTATAAAAACTCAAACTGTTAAATCGATTAAAAAACTCATGCAGCACGCATCAAGTGCATTTTGCAATGGCAGCTCATCTTGCAAATTGTGGAGCAAGATTAGCTCATCGTATAAATTGTTTTTCCTTTAAAAAGAAAAAACTTCCATAGTATCAAAGAATGCAAGCAAAAGGCTAATGATATCTCATTTCAAAATTAAGTTGAGGCTTACCCAGCTGCTTCAATAATCCTGAAGTCTGTACAATTGAATTGTAGACATATGCATCAATTCACACCATAATTCTCTTCAACTGATTTTACTTACACATGTGGATGAAATTATACATTACCTTGTAAATCAATCTCAAAGCTGCTAAAATGAAATAAAAAAAAAAAAAGATGAGTGGGGGATATCTTACAAAAATTAGGCATGCAATATATCCAAGTTACTCACGGAGTTCATATCTGACACATATGAGAATGAACGCTCCAACATACTGGGGGATAGCATCCAAGAAATGAACCTTTGTAAATAATATTAACCCAATTAGAGCAAATCTATCAACCATGATCACAAGAATACATCTAGACATGACATACAACTAATAAGCCTTGAGAATAATGACGCTAATCCATTTTAACAAAAAGAGATGATCAAGGGTGACTTCTTAAAGGATATGTGTTATAGCCTTATATCACATAGAAATATTGGAATGTAAAATAGAAAATCAATATCAATTTGAAGGTAAACAGTTCACTTTTCTCCTGTAAAATTTCCTTTCCTAATATTCATGATGAAATTTATTGCTTTTGGGAATTTAGGATGTAGTAGACAACTTAAAATCAAACATTAAATGAACATCAGCATCCATTTACATTAATGCAAGTTGTATTTTTTTAATGCTTTTAACTTTACCAACCATTACCTACAGACTTGAAACCAAAATCTTTCAGTTAATCAGTTGGCCAATCCAGTTAATTGTTTATTGGTTGTGAATATAGGATTCAAAAAATGCTTATTAACCGAACCGGTTGTTTTCCGAATCTTTTTTAAAATTTTGATTGAGGTTAGTCCCTAACCAATTAACCTCAAAATACCGATCTATGCACCTCCACACAAGACATAAAAGGCAGCTGGAGGAGTGTGTCAACATGCATCTATCAATTGTGGATCAAGTCTCTCTTTCTTTGCCTTCAAAATTTGCTTCCTATTTCTCAGCTCATTCCTCTTAGCCTGCCACAAACAGAAAGTTAAGCAAAGTTAGTATTAACAATGGTCATGATTCAGACGGATTTGTGTTTTAACGTATACCATTTGAGTTTTATTTGTTTTGCTCACATAACAACTTTTGTTTATGGATCGATAATTGGTTTAGAATATAACTTATTTTTCAGGGAATCAAAGAATCGGTTTTAAACAAAAAACATGATAGGTTAGATTGTATGCACATCCAAGCGCCCCATGATAAAACCATAATCAAGAACTTGACTTTTGTAGTCAAACATATTACCATTTAAACTAAGAACTGAATGAGACCAAGTTCAAGGACAACATACCTGCCCATGTCAAGGTTTGTAACAAAGAATAATACAGTTATTATTGTATTCAAAAAAACTTACCCACTAAAACCTCTACGAGGTTAAATGGCATGTATATTTGATCCCAAAGTGAAAATCATATTTTTTTTCTCATAAAAATATTGTAGTAAAACAATATCAAAGTGACAAGTGCAATTAAGAATAGTTACCTTCAATGCATTTATTTTCACTAGCAAATCTAGTAAAGAATCCGTTGAAAGTATATGTTAGTGGGTCTTTGATACGAATCCTCTGAAAGTATATGTCGAAGGAAAGGGAGAGACAAGTCAGCCGCAGCTCGAAGGAAGGGGAGAGCTAAGTCAGCCGCAGCTGGATCAGTATTAGTGGGTCGCTTAGTGGCTAGTGGGGGGAGTTAAGTAGCAGTTATTTTACAGTTTTCCTTTCTTTAGTATTTGTAGTTACCGGATGTTATTTCGTGTTCTTTGTTCTTGCCGGGAACCCGAAGGTGACAACATGGTGGTGACCCGGAATCTGGAAAGTAGCAGTGGGATGACTGATCCGATCGCGGCGCAATTGGAAGCCATCGCAGCGAAGTTGGATGCCATGGAATCGTCAAAGGAGGATCTTGTTGCACTCAAATATAGACCCAACTTTAATGATTGACATGATCGAGGTTATCACGAGGAAGGTGAAACGTCTTGGCGATCTCATCCTCGTAACCGTCCATTCAACAATTGATTTCCCCAATTTTGGAGGAGACCTGAGGGGTTGGATCCTGAAGGCTGAGAAGTACTTCAGGTATTATCACATCCCAGATGATGAAAAGGTGGATGTCGCATCAATGCATCTGGATGGGGACGCATTGGATTTGTTCTCTTGTTTGTCTGTGGCTCATCGAATGATGTTTTGCGAAGACCTGACTCATGCTTTTCAGAAGAATTTTGGTCTGAATTTCAAAACCCAGATGAGTTTTTGTGTAGCATCAAACAAACGGGTACTGTCCAAGAATACTGACAAGAATTTGCTAAAAGATCCTCCCGCGTCTCGAACTGGCCTGACCACTGCTTGCTTGTCTTAGCCGTATAATATTTTGTATATTAAGTATAGATTGCATAGTTTTATTACTGCATATATTTTCCATATTCAAGTTCTTGTATTTCTCCCTATTTAAGAAGGGTTTTGTAAATCAATGAGAATCACAGAGAATTACAAACCATAAACACTTTTATGGTATCAGAGCTTCGGTTCTGAAAATTGATCTTCTTCTTTACCTCCTGCCGATCAGAAACCATGACCAACAAAGACGAGACATCGTCTTCTTCAAACTCTAAACTGTCTCCTTTACACCCTGCTTATTCCGTAAACAACATTCAATCCAAGATCCAAACCCTCGACGGCACAACAGTCACATACTCCTCGTGGGTGAAACTATTCAAGTTTCATTCCGTTGCCTACCGTGTTCTTGATCATATAGATAATACCCCACCCCCACTTCCAACAGATTCGTCATTCTTGGCCTGGAAAGAACTGGATTCCTTGGTATCACAGTGGATTTACAGCACCGTGTTAGATGATTTACTCATTCGTATACTTGACACCGAAGCCACGGCTGGAACCACATGGTTAAAACTCGTAAAAATATTCCTAAGCAACAAGAAAGCAAAAGCAGCAGCCCTAGAGACGAAGTTCGTGACTCTCACTCTCGCATCTTGCCGTTCGGTGGAAGACTATTGCAATAAACTACAAGATCTTGCAAATCAGTTGACAGATGTGGACCAACCGGTCACAGAGTCTCGCCTTGTTCTACATCTGGTCCGTGGCCTTTCCTCGGAATTCTCTACTACAGCAGCCCTCATAAACTCTCTGAATGCGGACCGGGATCTGGCAACCACCTTGCTAAATGACGAAGTGATACGCCAAAATCACCAACCCTATTAACAGACAACTTTTCGAGGACGTGGCCGGGGCAAAAACAACTATCGTGGCCGGGGCAGAGGGCGCCAACGGGGAAATTTTTCAGGCCATCCTTGGTCTTTCCCACCACCATCCACAAATCAATCCTATCCATAGTGGGCTTGGGGGAATACTCCACCTTGCCCTTATCCAACACAAAACACTAACTGGCGCCCTAACTCCAATAAAAACATACCCGTGGGGAATACTCCACCTTGCCCTTATCCAACACAAAACACTAACTGGCGCCCTAACTCCAATAAAAACATATCCGCAGCACATTACACATGTTCCTCGCCTCAGCAACATCACATCCCACCACCAAATTATCCCACAACCCAGCCAACCAGGTATGATGCACTAAGCCCATCGGATCTCAGCCAAGCTTTCAACACCATGCAGCTTAAATACACTGATTCAACACAGGGGCTGAACGCCATGTCACCGACAACCAAGGTATGATTCAACACCCTAATCCATTTCCTGTTAACACTAAACTCTTAGTCGGCAATGGACATTGTTTACCAATTGAGGGTTCGGGCACCGGTTTTCTGCCCATCTTAAACCTACATTCTTCCCAATATTCTTCAGAGTCCATCAATCATCAATAACCTATTATCAGTCCGATGTTTTACCAGTGATAATAATGTTCCGGTCGAATTTGATCCTTTTGGTTTTTCATTGAAGGATCTCACAACTGGACAACTCCTTTCCCGCCACAATAGCATGGGCGATTTGTATCCATTGACTCCACCAGCTCTCCCGCCGCAAGCCTGCTCAATAACAACTCTTGCTTTACCATGGCGTCTTGGACACCCTGGCTCACAAGTTTTAGACATTTTATCTAGACATTTTGGTTTTTCTTGTAATCAGAACAAAAATTCTTCATTTTGCAATTCTTGTCATTTAGCTAATAGAAAACGTTTGCCATTTTATGAATCTAATTCCTTTACATTTCACCATTTGATATTATACATTGTGACTTGTGGATATCCCCCATCCCTAGCAACAACGGCTATAAATACTACATGGTATAAATAGACAATTTTTCAAATTTTATATGGGTATATCCTCTAAAGCTAAAATCCGTAACATTCGCAGCCTTTACAAAATTCCACCATTCAATTTAACCGTTCAATCAAGACATTTCAATGTGATTTGGGTGGCGAGTTTGATAACCATGCTTTTAAAAATCTTGCCCACACCTATGGCCTCCTTTTCCAGTTCTCTTGCCCACGAACATCCTCTCAAAACGGCCGGACCGAACGCATGATTCGCCGCCTCAATGACATGATCCGGTCACTTCCCATCCATGCCCAATTACAACTTGTTTTTTGGGTTGAGGCTCTTCACACTGCAGCCTATCTCCACAACATACTTCCCACAAAACGTTTAAATTTCTTTACACCCACTTTTGCCTTGTATCTCCGCCACCCTACCTACAATCACCTACGTGTTTTGAGTGTGCGTGTTGCCTAAATATTTCAGCAACCCAACCCCACAAACTACACTCTCGTGCCATTCGTTGAATCTTCCTCGGCTACCCTACTGATTTTTGAGGCTATAGATGTTTTGACCCTACAACTGGAAAAGTCCACATATCTCGTCATGTTACCTTTGACGAGAACGTTTTTCCTTACACCATTCCTACCCCACCCAAAACCTACACGTTTTTAGATGACATAACCCCACCTGGTTTCTCTTTTTCCCAACCAACTCCACCACCCCCCACCCTTCAACCACGCCCCCACTCCACCTCTCCTTTCCCACTAACTTATTCCCGAAGGCCAAAACCTCAAAACATCATACCCCCATCTTCGGTTGCTACTGCAGCTCCTCTCCAACCACCACAACGTGTCCCAACACAGCCCCAAAACCAACCTCATGCAACCTCTAATACCCATCCTATGACCACCAGGTCTAAAGCTCACCACACTCTTCTCTCTACCACCATTTCACCCATACCAAAATCTTATCCCACTGCCTTTGCCGACCCTCATTGGTTGCAAGCCATGCAGGCTGAGTTTAATGCTTTACAGGAAAATGATACATGGGAACTGGTTCCTAGGCCCACCGATTGACCAGTCATCCGTTGTATGTGGATTTTTAGACACAAGTTTAAATCCGATGGTTCTCTTGACCGTTACAAAGCACGCCTTGTGGTTAATGGAAAATCACATACAGTTGGTATAGATTGCGAAGATACCTTCAATCCGGTAGTAAAACCGGCTACCATACGCACGGTTTTGTCAATTGCAGTTTCTCGTTCTTGGCCGATTCACCAACTGGATGTCAAGAACGCTTTCTTGCATGGGCACCTAACAAAAAACCGTCTTCATGCATCAGCCTCCTGGTTTTACAGATAAACGTTGTCCTAATTTCGTGTGCAGATTGAAAAAGTCCCTTTATGGCCTTAAACAGGCACCTCGAGCATGGTACACACGTTTCGCCACTCATCTTTTGTCTCAAGGATTTCGCGACAACTCCCTGTTTGTTTTTTCACAAGGATCTCAGATGGCTTATTTGCTACTTTATGTCAGTGACATTGTGCTCACCGCATCCTCTGATGACTTACTTCAAAACATTATTATCATGCTCTCAAGAGAATTTGCTATGACTGATTTAGGCCATTTACACCATTTTTTGGGAATCAAAGTCACTAGAACTTCGAGTGGCTTATTCTTGGATCAATCTCAATACACCAAGGACATCATAGCTCGAGGATCTATGTCATCGTGCAAACCTTGTGAAACTCCTGTTGATGTCTCAGCAAAGCTGAGTGCTTCAGATGGTCCTCTTTTTCATGATCCTACCTTATACCGCAGCCTAGCTGGAGCGCTCCAATATCCTACTTTCACCCGCCCGGATATCACCTATGCCGTTCAGTAGATCTGCCTTTTCATGCATGAACCATGGGATCCTCATTTTTCTTTTCTCAAGCACGTCCTCGGGTACTTACAAGGAACCAGCAACTTTGGCCTTGCCATTGGAAAATCCAGCACAACTTCGCTAGGCGCTTACTCGAACGCCGATTGGGGAGGCTGTCCAGACTCACGCCGGTCCACCGGTGGTTATTGTGTTTTCTTAGGTGATAACTTAATCTCATGATCTTCAAAACGACAACCTACCATTTCGCGCTCCAATGCAGAAGTTGAGTATCGTGGCGTGGCGAATGAGGTCGCGGAAGCTACTTGGCTGAGAAATTTACTTCTAGAACTACAAATCCCTCTACGGCGGGCTTATGTGGTTTATTGTGATAATGTTTCAGCAGTTTATTTGTCCGATAATCCTGTCCAACATCAGCGAACAAAGCATATAAAATCGAAATACATTTTGTTCGAGAGAAAGTTCGCATAGGGTATATTCGGGTTCAGCATGTTCCAGCTGCTTTTCAGTATGCGGATATATTTACCAAAGGCCTCTCTCGACAACTCTTCCATTCTTTTTGTTCCAGTTTGAGCATTCGTCAACCTCTAGCTAACTGAGGGGGAGTCTTAGCCGTATAACATTTTGTATATTAAGTATAGATTGCATAATTTTATTACTGCATATATTTTCCATATATAAGTTCTTGTATTTCTCCTTATTTAAGAAGGGTTTTGTAAATCAATGAGAATCACAGAGAATTACAAACCATAAACACTTTTAGCTTGAGGTTTTTCTCAACGGCCTGAAGGATGAGTTGAAAGCAGACGTTCGAATCCACAAACCTCATACGGTTTACAATGCAATGAATCTTGCATTGGAGTTTGAAAACAAAGTCAGTCATGCCAAAACTACTAGAGGGTACTCATGGACCCCATCTGCCAAAGCAACGGTATCGGACCCAAAACCTGGGGCAAGCAGTGTTCCTCAAGGTGCTGCTCCCATGAAGACAGGTTCAAGGCTGTCTGATACGGAGAAAAAAGCCCGATATTTTTTAGGGGAGTGCTTTAGATGTGGCGATAAATATGGGCCAGGACACCGCTCTAAAGCGAGCACTTTAAAATAATTGGAGGCAGAGGAACAAGATGAACCAGTGTAAAATCCTGAGCCTGAACAGGTATAGGATCCTCATTAACTCGCCGAGATCAGCCTCCATGCTATCTTTGGTAAGTCACTCACTACTACAATGAAGGTACATGGGTTACTAAACAACATCGAGGTCTTAATCCTGATTGATAGCGGATCCACCCACAACTTCATTTCTGATACAATGGTAAGAGAGATGAAGCTGATAACTCAGTTTGTAACTCCATTCGGGGTTCAAATTGGGAATGGAGATATAATTCGTAGTAGCCAGATGTGTAAAGAGTTACCAATCCAAATATCCGACCTCACCATCACCCAGGACTTCTATCCATTTTCAATCGGAGGTGCAGATGTAGTCTTGGGAATTCGATGGTTATCAACCCTGAATACGGTTCAAGCCAACTGGAACGAAATGTTCATGGTTTTCACCATCACCCAGGACTTCTATCCATTTTCAATCGGAGGTGCAGATGTAGTCTTGGGAATTCGATGGTTATCAACCCTGAATACGGTTCAAGCCAACTGGAACGAAATGTTCATGGTTTTCACCATTGACGGGAAGAAGTATAAGCTTCAGGGAGTCGCTTCCGGCCCTCAAAAGTCCGGGGTTTTCCAACATTTAGCAATTGAACCGTCCTCAAATTGAGGAATACCGGAGTTTATGAAACCTGTAATTGAAGAATATGACCACGTTTTTCAGGAACCGATGTCATTACCCCCTTTCCGCAATAATTCCCATGAAATTCCCTTGTAACCCAACTCAGTTTCTCCCAACATTCGACCATAACGGTACCCACATTCTCAGAAGAATGAGATTGAGAAACAAGTGGAACAGTTATTGAAGGTAGGCTCATCAGACCCAGCACTAGTCCTTACTCCAGTCCGGTGTTATTGGTGAAGAAGAAAGACAATTCATGGCGTATGTGTGTGGATTATTGGGCTCTAAACAAAATTACTATTTTGGATACATATCCAATCCCAAATATTGATTAATTACTCGACGAATTTTATGGGGCTAAAGTGTTTTCAAAACTGGATTTGCGATCTGGTTATTACCAGATTAGGGTGGCAGAAGCAGATATAGAGAAAACGGCATTCTAGACTCATTCAGGTCATTACGAATTCAAGATAATGCCCTTTGGGCTCACGAATGCCCCCCTCAACTTTCCAAGCTATTATGAACGACCTGTTACGACCCTATTTGCGCCGCTTCATCATCGTTTTCTTTGATGACATCCTCATATATAGTGCCTCCCGGGAACATGTCCAGCATGTGGGTACCACATTAAAACTGTTGAGGTTTCACCAATTCTTTGTTAAATTGTCAAAATGCTGCTTTGGTCAGGATCAGGTGTTGTTTTTAGGTCACATCATAGCTTGTGATGGTGTTCATGTTGATCAAAAGAAGATTAAGGCTATCGAAAGTTGGCCTATCCCGAAGAATGTCCGCGAAGCGCGTGACTTCTTAGGCCTTACGGGGTATTATCGCCTGTTTATACGAAATTATAGATCGATGGCGTAGCCTCTCACAGACCTTACCAAGAAGGATGGATTTACTTGGTCAACTCAAGCTTTAAATGCGTTCAATCTTCTGAAGAAGGCACTCATTTCAGCACCTGTTCTCCAATTACCTGATTTTTCCAAATCCTTCTGCATTGAATGTGACGCATCTTCTGATGGTATTGGAGCCATTCTTACTCAGGAAAATCATCCAATCGCCTATTTTAGCAAGGGCCTTTCAGCAGCCAGCAAGTTAAAATCTGCGTATGATAGGGAGCTATTGGCCTTGGTCTTAGCTGTTCAAAAATGGTCCCATTATCTACTTGGGCATCATTTTTTTATCAAGACAAATCATTACACCCTCAAGTTCCTGTGCAAGCAAAGAATTACAACAACCAAGCAACAGAGGCTTCTTTTAAAATTAATGCCGTATGATTTTTATGTTATTCATCGTAGAGGCTCAGAAAATCGTGGAGCTGATGCTCTTTCACCGCGTCCAGAATTTATTAATTTGATACTATCGCAGGGAATAGATAGTTCTGAGCTCAAGGCTGCACTCTTGAATGGCCCATATACCACCCAAATTATCCAGCAGATACAACAAATTGCTCCTTTTTGGATTTTCTTGGCAGGATGGGAATAGATAGTTCTGAGCTCAAGGCTGCACTCTTGAATGGCCCATATACCACCCAAATTATCCAGCAGATACAACAAATTGCTCCTTTTGGATTTTCTTGGCAGGATGGGTTATTATTCTATAACAAACGGGTAGTCATTCCCAACGATCACCAACTTCGCGAAAGACTATGAGGCGCATTCCACTCCAGCAGCAGGGCATGGAGGATTCTTGAAGACTTATAAGTGAATAATTGCTCAATATTACTGGCCCCGTTAGAAGAAAGAGGTGCAGTTGTACGTTCATAATTGTCTCATGTGTCAACAGCAAAAATATGAGGCTCTTTCTCCTGATGAGTTAAACTTGGTAAAGAATTATGTCATTGAATATATTGAATATTGTGTACATAATACATGCTATATATAGACTAAAGACTAGGGCCGGCTGACATAAGCAATACAATAACATTAATCATAGCCGGCCCAAGTACATACGATTAATATTCCCCCGCAAGCTAAGGGCAGGGTTCGACCAGTAGCTTGGACCTTAGAAACAGAAAGCGTTGTGAGGACAAAGCCTTGGTGAAGACATCCGCAATCTGGTCTTGAGTAGAAATGAATTGAATTGTTAATTTCTTTTGAGCAACCCTTTCTCTTAAAAAATGAAAGTCAACCTCAACATGCTTTGTCCTAGCATGAAAACCGGATTGGCAGAGAGATAGGTGGCTCCTAGATAATCACACCATAGCGTAGGAGCTTGATTGACCGGAAAGCACAGTTCCCCCAAGAGTGTTTCAAGCCATGTAAGTTCTGCTACAGTATCTGCCAATGCCCTGTATTCAGATTTTGTGGATGACCGGGAAACTGTTTTCTGTTCACGAGCAGCCCACGAAACCAGTTAATAACTCATCTCTGCATAGCTTAATACCTAACATCCTAAGTTCTATAAGGTTCCAATTTATTTTCCTTTTGTATTTTTTTAATTTGTTTCTCAAGTTTAACACATTCTCATGGACGGCTTCAGCTAAGTCTTTACAAAGTAATATGGCACGTATACAGAATTGTGTTGACAAGATCAACTTGTTCTATCCAAATGGATGGCTTTAACTAGGCTGCAACCCAGTAATATGGCACATGTATGGAATCGAACTTATTTTACTTTTGTATTTTTCTAGCTTATCCTATCTAAATGGACGGCTTCAGCTAGGCTGCAACCCAGCAATATGACACGTGTACAGAGTCGGATTCACTTTTATTTTGATGTGATTCAATCATTCTCATCTGAATGGACGGCTTCAGCTAGGTCTTTACAAAGCAATATGGCACCTATACAGACTTGAATTCATGAATCATTGGAAACTTCATAATATCCTATGATAACAGGTGTATGCCTGATTTGAGTTAAAAATTGTTTATTCCTTAACTAGTTTTCTAAACCGGATCCCACAATTCAGACTTTCTAAGCAATCAACGATAACCTATAAACTTTGTAAAGTCGGCCTATCAGTGCATCAAATCATAAAACCCATGTGCTTTCAGTTTATGCATTCAATTTTGCATTTTAGACATGACTGGTTAACACATCAATTTCTCACACAAGACTTTCTCAATTTTTAATTTTTCAAATGTTTTTTGTTTTTCAATTAAACTAATTTTGCTCCCCCTAAAAACCTAAAACTGAAAATCTTTTTGAGTTTTTGAAAAAGTGAAAAAAAAAATAACAGAAGTATTAAAAAGTAAAAATAAAACGAAAGAAACTAACTAACAAAATAATGATCATTTGTTTGTTCTGATATTCAATCTCATCTTAACCGATCACCAAACCAGACAAACCTTCATAATGATACTCTCTTTAATGGTCAAAATGTCAAATCTAAAAATAAGTTGTGTTTTGGGTGCTGAGTCTCATTCGCCCGAATGAGCCATGCGAAAGATTCAAATGACCGAATGAATCCATTCATGTGAGTGTGTCATTCGGCTGAACTCTCATCCGAATGAGTTTCCGTATTTAGCAGGGCCTTTCGGGCGAATGATTCATTCTCGTCCTTATTTTCTTTCGCCCCAACTCTGTGAACCCTCTTTCGCCCGAAGCAACTTTTGGTTCATCCTCTTCGTTTTTCACCATCATTCTGACTTATATTGATCATTTTTCATCTTGTGATTGTTACAGGTATTGTTGGGATCAAGATCTTTGATTGTTGACCGTAGATTGACCCCTAACAGCTCGAATTTTTGGGGTTTTAGGGCTCGTACCTATGCAAATCAAATACCCAACAAAATGAACTTTGATGTTCTTAAAACCAGTTCTAAAACCTTAATCGGTCGACTAAATGAGGTCCATTCGCATCACAAGGTCGACCGAATGAGGAGATTCAACCGAATGAGAGCCTTTCGGTCAAAGGGTGGACCGAATGAGGTCATTCGGGCCATCTGGTCATGCGAATGAGTGGTTCAACAGAATGACTTCATTCGTGTGTCATTCGGATGGCACCATTCATTCGGCTAGTTTTCTCATTCGCCTTAGTCTCATTCGGATGGTGTATGTTCATTCGCACCATTTGAACACTTGTGTTTAAAATTTTGTTTTTGTTCAATTGTTTACTGAACTGAACTGACTTGTTGTTTTCTTGTGTTTCAGAATGGCAAGATACAAGGTTGTTCTCAAAAACAACATTTGTGCACATCTTGATGTTACCACGACGAATGCCAGACATTTTACAAAGATTATCACATTCTTGAGGCGATCCAGGATATTCACAGCCATTTCTACGGTTCATGTGCCATACTTATCTCATCAGAGAGATTTCTGGAGCTCAGCTGATATTCATTGTGAGGAATAGCCTCCTGTTATCAGAGGGAAGGTCACAGGACAGGATGTTGTCGTATCTGCTGAGCATATGGTGTGTGGATGTCAGGACTCTCCAGATCATCCTTTTACTCTTGACAGATATTTGGTTCGTAGATGCTTCATGAGGTGCAAGTATGATGGAGATTTAGAAGCTGGAGTGCTGAACAAGGCCTTTCTCAGCCCGCAGTTCAAGTATTTATGTCATGTCCTTATTCATTGGCTGGGATCAAGACGGGGAGGTTTCGATGATCTGCGAGAGACTCTACAGTGTGCCTTTGTTGCTTTAGTGCTGAACATCCCGTTCAACTTCTCCGAGATGGTTTTCACACACATGAAGAAGAACGTGTACCTAAAGGGAGACAAGAAGTTTTTGATGTACCCGAGATTTCTACAGATGATCTTCGATGCTCAAGTGCCGAATTTACCCAAGGCCAACTCAGACATCATCAGACTAGAGCACATGATTGATATTACCCTCAACAGGGTTCTTTCTTATCGGGGAAAGGAGAGGAAGCGTCCTACTCGTCGTCTGTTTGGCCACCTCCTCAGTCTTGATTACGTTGCACCTGGACTCTGATTCTGATGAGGAGGATATTATTGTTCTTGGAGATGATGATTAATGCTGATGATGATGGTGGTGGTGCTGGAGATGTTGGTGTGACTGTTGATGCTGGTGTTGGAGGGGTGAGTGTTGATGCTGGTGCTGCTGATGTTAGTGTGGGAGGGGGTACTACCTGTGCTGATGAGGGGGAGGATGAGCAGATGGATTTTCTTGAGGGTGAGGCTGATGATGCCTCGGATGATTCTGATTGAGAGGACACCCGGCCTGAAGTTGTGACTACCTGCTTCAGATCTCAAGTAGTCTTTCTTGAGACAAGGTCTAGGGAGCAGGCCTCTGTAGATGAGGAGGAGATCAGGGATCCGTCTTTTATTCCAGAGTTTGATTTTGATCCTATTCCTTGTACTTTCACTACATCTACTGTTGCTGAGACTTCCTCCCCTCCAGCCAAGAGACAAAAGAGGGCCAGATTCGTTTTACAGAGACGGTCAGAGTCGGTTTCTGTTGCAGCAACCACTGCTACATCTGCCGCAACAGTCGCGACTTCTCCACAGACCAGGTCAAGGGCTACTCCTACACGTGTTTCTACTTCCGCTCTGACCTCATCTATGGTCACTACAGCTGTTTTTACTAGTGCTTCCTCTGGTCCTTCTATCACACGTTCTGATCCTTACACTATGGCTGCTTCAGTTGCTAATCAGCTTAGCACACTGAACAGTCTAGTTCTTCGGTTGATTGGGAAGAACCATGAGCAGGCTCAGACAATTGCTCAGCTTACACAGAGGGTCAGTGAGCAGGATGCTCTGCTGCTACAGGCTGCTGATCAGAGGGCTGATTTGAGAGCCCGATCTGCTGATTTGGAGAAGAGATTGCTCAAGTCTATGGACGAGCACAATCAGCTGGCCTTGACTGCTGTTGGATTCAATGACAACATTTTGGCTCTTGAGGCTGAAAACTTGCGTCTTGCATGAGCAAGTTGAAAGTCTCAAGGAGTCCACACCGAGGATTGAGGGCTCTGAGCCTGTCTCTGATGATTCAGACCAGGAAGATGAAGAAGAGGAAGAAGAGTCTGATGAGGAGAAGGTGGATTATGATAGTACGGATGATGATGATGATTCTGGTGATGATGGTGTTGGGAGTGGCTCAGCAAGTTCCTCCGGTTCAGGACAGCCGTCCCCACCAACCGAGATCAGAACCAAGACCAAGCATGATGGAAACCTAAGCCACCTCAGAGTCAAGCAGAAAAGCCTAAAGCTACTGAAGAGGTTGATGTTATGCCAGTGAGACGCCTTCTTGACGAAAAGTTGACGATGATACCGGACGCTTACGGTATCATTCAACACTCTATCAGTTATGACAAAGAGGAAGGAGAGATCATCCACTGTCTCTCCAAAGAACAGATTGCAGAGTTATTCAAGCTGAATCCTGATGAGGTAGTGCTAGATGATGATATTGTTCCCATTTCTGATCTTCCTACTCTATAGGTATTTGATGATATTGATGAGGTGATTCTGGAGGATCTTACAGAAAAAGAGAGCACAAAGTACACTTCAGCTAAAGAGGAGCTGCTTACTTTCGCTGATCTTTTCGGACTACATACTGAGGAGGAACTGAGCAAAAAGATAGACGAGAAGGTCAGCGGCAGCGAGTCTTCAACAGAAGACATTCAGAAGAGGAATGAAGAGTGGGCTGCCTACTGGGAAGGACTGAAGAAAGAAAGTGTTCCAACGATGCCAACTCCGCACACCAAAGTCTACAGGACCAAAGGATATACATTGGGCGGTCAGCTTCTGAGCTGGGCATACTTTCATGACTTGCACTGTTATGCAGTGAAGAGACAGAAGGGGATCCAGTACTTCCGTTTTCCTCACGACTTCAAGACGTTGTCGGGATTTGAAGTCAATCAGCTTGCACGTCTAAAGATGTTGTACTGTGAGGATTCGGGGATGTCGTCTTGGTTTGCGAGGCAAATCCAGTTCGAGTACAGGAAAAGATGGGTAAACTTCAAGCCACAGCAACCGGAAAGGTACTATTAGCCAGAGATTGATGCTAACACACGCAGACATAAAGTGATCCTGAAGTGGCTGCCTCCGAATGTCATGAGAAAGATTCCTTTACGGAAGATGCGTCAGGACTTTTCGGACAGCTTCAGATGGTGGTACTATGACGGGAGGACTGCTAAGGCTGTGATTGTATTGTGCAAAGAAGATACATGGATTACTATTCGTATTTTTGATCCTATGTGGCTGACAAATCTGTCGCTAGAAGACGTGAAGACCTTATACAAATGACACATATTCTTTGATGTTGGAGACATGGAGAAGGCTCTACAGTTTATGAGAGTCATCCAGCTATGCTTCGCGTTTGATATTCATGCCGGCTCTGACTGGAAAGCGCTTTCAGAAAAGTTTTTGAAGACTGATGCTCACAAGTAGAGAACTAGGTCCAAGGGGGAGTTTGTTGATGCATGTAATGTCCCTAGTTCTGTATTTTGTATGTCTTTGATTGTGTAAAGTTCATATTAGTAATGAAATCGACTTTTCTGTATTGTTCGTATATGTTTAATTGACTTTACTATGTTTAACTTTGTTTGACTTTGGCTATGTTACTGACACATTCGTACGAATGGTACCTACAAATGAGTTCTTTCGCACGAATGAATGACTAGCGAATGTCTGAGGCGAACGAATGAGTCACTCGCATGACTCGTTCTGTTGACCAGCTCATTCGGCTGAGCCATTCGCCCAAGCATACTTCAATATTGAGAAAGTTCTTGAATTCACAGCCGCAAACGGAGCGTGTGATATTATGTTCAGTATTTACCAACTTTTTCTCAAATTATGGAGCGTGTGATATTATCTTCAGTGTTTATCAACTACTTTCTCAAAGTTAAAAAGGAGACGTAGATTCTATTAATGGATGTACATGTAACTAACTGTCACCAAATCCCAAGCATACTTCTATATAGTCATGAATTCTTGGAAAAACAATAAGGAAGATGATTAGGGGAAGGCTCCTGGTGAAGTCCAATAATGAACCTTTTCCCAGACCTAAGCCAAACCCCAAGCAAACTTCAATATTAAGAAAGTTCTTGAATTCACAGCCCCAAATGCAGCGTGTGATATTATCTTCAGTATTTACTAACTACTTTCTCAAATTATGGAGCTTGTGATATTATCTTCAGTGTTTACCAACTACTTTCTCAAAGTTAAAAAGGAGACGTAGATTCTGTTAATGGATGTACATGTACCTAACTGTAACCAAATCCCAAGCATACTTCTATATAGTCATGAATTCTTGGAGAATATCAAAGCATATATCCACCGATATATAGTCTCAACGTTTTCAACAAAACAGAAGATGATTAAGGGAAGGCTCCAGGTGAAGTCCAATTATAAACCTTTTCCTAGACCTAAGCCAAACCCCAAGCATACTTCAATATTAAGAAAGTTATTGAATTCACAGCCCCAAATGGAGCGTGTGATATTATCTTCAGTATTTACTAACTGCTTTCTCAAAGTCATGGAGCGTGTGATATTATCTTCGGTATTTACTCACCACTTTCTCAAAGTTAAAAAGGATACCTAGATTTGTTAACGGATGTACATGTACCTAACTGTAACCAAACCCCAAGCATACTTCAATATAGTCATGAATTCTTGGAGAATATTAAAGCATACATCAACCGATATATAGTATCAACGTTTTCAACAATACGGAAGATGATTAGGGGAAGGATCCGGTGAAGTCTAAAATATGAACCTTTTCCTAGACCTAAGCCAAACCCCAAGCATACTTCAGTATTAAGAAAGTTCTTGAATTCACAGCCCCAAATGGAGCGTGTGATATTATCTTCAGTATTTACTAACTACTTTCTCAAAGTTATGGAGCGTGTGATATTATCTTCGGTATTTACTAACTACTTTCCCAAAGTTAAAAAGGAGACCTAGATTATGTTAATAGATGTACATGTTGATGCATGTAATGTCTCTATTCTGTATTTTGTATGTCTTTGATTGTGTAAAGTTCATATTAGTAATAAAATCGACTTTTCTGTATTGTTCGTATATGTTTAATTGAGTTTAATATGTTTAACTTTGTTTGACTTTGACTATGTTACAGACACATTCGTACGAATGTTACCTACGAATGAGTCCTTCCGCATGAGGGGATCAGCCGAATGACCCATTCGCATGAATGGATTCATTCGCTCATTTGAGTCTTTCGCATGTCTCATTCGGGCGAATGAGACTCAGCACTCAAAACACAAATTATTTTCAGATTTGACATTTTGACCATAGAGTATCATTATGAAGATTTTTCTGGTTTGGTGATCGGTTAAGATGAGATTGAATAACCGAACAAACAACTCATCATTTAAAACAAATTAAAAGTGAAAATCTTTTTGTAATTTTCTGATAATCAAACACTGTACAATTAAAACTGAAACAAACAAAACGCACATATTTTTGGGAGTAGCCTTTCAAGAAAATGACACATACACCATATCATATCAAATCAGCATTCATGAATGTTATACTTCTTACACATTTGATTTATGAAGCGATTACCGATATACTTTTTCACTTTAAACCTGACAATACTTCATTTCTAAACCAATCAATGATCACCCATATTTTCTGACTGAGTTAGCCATTATAGTCAACCAATCTAGGTCAAAACCGGTTAATAACTCATCTCTGCATAGCTTAATACGTAACATCATAAGTTCTATAAGGTTCCAATTTATTTTCTTTTTGTATATTTTTTTAATTTGTTTCTCAAGTTCAACACATTCTCATGGACGGCTTCAGCTAGGTCTTTACCATGGTTGTAGAAGTCGCTAGGCGCTAGTCGGGCGGCGAGGTACCGCCTAGGGATTAATCGGGATTAATCGGCGCTAGGCGGATTGGAATTTTTATATGTAATTTTACAAATATATATTATATACACACATCAATATCAATAATTTAATATAATACTTCAAATAATTTTAAAAAATATACTTAAATATACTAAAAAAAGTACTTTAAAGTGCAAACTTAAACACTGAGTTCAAAGTTTAGAAATAAATTCCGATGTTAACTACCTGGATTCGATGTTTCAGAGACATATTAAAGATTTTTTGGTTGAGAAATGTCTAAATAATCATGAAATTGGTCCCTTTTTACCATAAAAAAGTCAACAAAAAGTCAAAAAAGTGAAAAAAATAAAAATCTGATCGGGCCGCCTAGCACCGCCTAGGGCAAAAATTAGACAGTAGATGGGCGCCTAGCGCCTAGGCGGCCGCCTAGGCCGATTTTTACAACATTGCAAAGCAATATGGCACGTATACAGAACTGTGATGACAAGATCAACTTGTTCTATCCAAATGGATGGCTTCAACTAGGCTGCAACCCAGTAATATGGCACATGTATGGAATCGAACTTATTTTATTTTTGTATTTTTCTAGCTTATCCTATTTGAATGGACGGCTTCAGCTAGGCTGCAACCCTGCAATATGGCACGTGTACAGAGTCGGATTCACTTTTATTTTGATGTGATTCAATCCTTCTCATCTGAATGGACGGCTTCAGCTAGGTCTTTACAAAGCAATATGGCACCTGTACAGACTTAAATTCATGAATCATTGGAAAACCTCATAATATCTTATGATAACAGGTGTATGCCAGATTTGAGTTAAAAATTGTTTATCCCTTAACTAGTTTTCTAAACCGGATCCCACAATTCAAACTTTCTAAACAATCAACGATAACCTATAAACTTTGTAAAGTCGGCCTTATTAGCCGAATATATTTATCAGTATTGTTTATTATTATTTATTTGTTTATTCTACAGTTGATATTGTTTTTGATAATGTTGCTTGAAAGTAGGTAGGGTTGTTATTTGATGTTCCCTATTTAAAGGGTTTTTCTTATTAATGAAAAGGTCAAGCATTATCATACCATAAACGCTTTCATGGTATCAGAGCCTCGGCTCTAATTACGTCCCTGAAATTTCCGATCCAATTCTTCAACCCTACCTCATTGTTTCCGATCACCATAATGACAAAAACCGACGATGGTAAACCAGCTTCCAACTCGACTACCTCTCTGCATCCTGCATACTCGGTATCGAATATCCAATCAAAAATTCGTACCCTTGATGGCAAGAAGGTTACATATTCCTCCTGGATTCAGCTCTTTCGATTTCAAGCCGTTGCGTACAAGGTTCTTCAACATATAGACGAGACAGCCCCGCCAGCTGTCACAGATCCCGCATACGAGTCATGGAAAGAATTAGATGCCTTGGTATCTCAATGGATATACAGCACCGTTTCAGACGAGATTCTGACCCGGATTCTGGACACTAAAGCCACGGCCAGAGACACATGGCTAAAGCTTGAGAAAATTTTTCTCAGCAACAAACAAACCAGAGCAGCCACCCTTGAAACGCAGTTCATCAATCTAAAACTCACAGCCTGCACATCTGTGGATGATTACTGTGACAAACTCAAGGAACTAGCCAACCAACTTGAAGATGTAGATCAACCCATCTCAGACTCCAGACTGGTTCTACAACTGGTTCGAGGCCTTTCCGCTGAGTTTGCTACAACTGCCCAACTCATTCACGCACAAAAAGCAGACTGGGATCTAGCGCGAAGCATGCTACATGATGAAGTTATCCGACAGGAGGCATTGCAGCCGACAGCCCCTTCTGTTCTGGTCACAAACACTACTCCCACACAAACCCCTGCCAATACTTCCACCCATGCTCCTCAACCTACCCACCCATATCCGTATCCCCCATCTCGGGGCCGTGGTCGGGGTCGCAGTTATCGAGGTCGAGGCAGCCGCGGCCACAGAGGAGGACACCTGCACAACATTCCTTGGGCGTCTCCAAACCCTAACGGCCCACCCTCCTACCCTCAACATGCCTGGTGGAATACTCCACCATGCCCATACCCCAACCAATCCTCATGGCGGCCAAACCAACACAATCCTACCCCACATCCATCAGCCCCCGTGGCAAACTATGTGGCCCATCCAGGCTCCCCGGCTCCTACACCTTCACCATATCCTCCTTATGATGCCTTGAACCCATCTGATCTCAGCACCGCCTTTACCAGCATGCAGCTCAACTACTTGGATCCCAATCTTGTCATGGATACTGGAGCAGAACAACATGTCACTGACAACCCTGGTATGATTCATCAATCTGATTCTTTTCCTGTTAACACTAAACTTTTGGTGGGCAATGGTCAGTCTATACCAATTAAAGGGTCCGGCACTGGCCTTCTTCCTTTACCCAATAGAACCTACATCCACATATTTTATACAGCCCACATATCATCAAAAGTCTTATTTCTGTTCGAAGATTTACTCGTGATAATAATGTATCCATTGAATTTGATCCTTTTGGTTTCTCTGTGAAGGACCTCCCAATGGGCCGCCTTCTTTCCCGCCACAATAGCACAGGCACGCTGTATCCGGTCACTCCACCAGCATCTCCACCACCAGCCTGCTACCTTGCTTCAGCTTCTCTCCCTTGGCATGAAAGACTTGGACATCCCGGGGCACAAGTTTTAAATGTTTTTCGTACTCAATTTGGTTTTTCTTGTTTATTTAATAAACATTCTAGTCTTTGTCATTCTTGTCAATTATCCAACAGTAAACGTTTGCCATTTTATGATTCTACTTCTTTTACTTTTAGCCCGTTTGATATTATCCATTGTGATTTGTGGACGTCACCTGTTGCAAGTAAAACCGGATTTAAATATTATATGGTGTTGATTGACAATTTTTCACATTTTGTTTGGGTATATCCCCTAAAATACAAGTCCGAAACTTTTCCCACCTTTGTCAAATTTCACACCTTAATTGCCACGCAATTTAATCGTTACATAAAAACCTTTCAGTGTGACTTGGGTGGGGAGTTTGATAACTCTGCATTGAGAACATTTGCCCACAACCATGGCCTCTTGTTTCGATTCTCTTGTCCCCAAACCTCCTCACAAAATGGCCTGCCTATCAGTACATCAAAACATAAAACCCATGTGCTTTCAGTTTATGCATTCAATTTTGCATTTTAGACATGACTGGTTAACACATCAATTTCTCACACAAGACTTTCTCAATTTTTAATTTTTCAAATGTTTTTTCTTTTTCAATTAAACTAATTTTGCTCCCCCTAAAAACCTAAAACTAAAAATCTTTTTGAGTTTTTGAAAAAGTGAAAAAAATAACAACAGAAGTATTAAAAAGTAAAAATAAAACGAAAGAAACTAACTAACAAAATAATGATCATTTGTTTGTTCGGATATTCAATCTCATCTTAACCGATCACCAAACCGGACAAACCTTCATAATGATACTCTCTTTAATGATCAAAATTTCAAATATGAAAATAAGTTGTGTTTTGGATGCTGAGTCTCATCCGCCCGAATGAGCCATGCGAAAGACTGAAATGACCGAATGAATCCATTCATGTGAGTGTGTCATTCGGCTGACCTCTCATCCGAATGAGTTTCCCTATTTAATAGGGCCTTTCGGCCGAATGATTCATTCTCATCCTTATTTTCTTTCGCCCCAACTCTGTGAACCCTCTTTCGCCCGAAGCAGACTCAAATGACCGATGCATGTAATGTCCCTAGTTTTGTATTTTGTATGTCTTTGATTGTGTAAAGTTCATATTAGTAATGAAATCGACTTTTCTGTATTGTTCGTATATGTTTAATTGAGTTTAATATGTTTAACTTTGTTTGGCTTTGGCTATGTTACAGACACATTCGTACGAATGGTACCTACGAATGAGTCCTTTCGCACGAATGAATGACTAGCGAATGTCTGAGGCGAACGAATTAGTCACTCGCATGACTCATTCGGTTGACCAGCTCATTCAGCTCAGCCATTCGCCCAAGCATACTTCAATATTGAGAAAGTTGTTGAATTCACAGCCCCAAATGGAGCGTGTGATATTATCTGCAGTATTTACCAACTACTTTCTCAAATTATGGAGCGTGTGATATTATCTTCAGTGTTTGTTAACTACTTTCTCAAAGTTAAAAAGGAGACGTAGATTCTGTAAATGGATGTACATGTACCTAACTGTAACCAAATCCCAAGCATACTTCTATATAGTCATGAATTCTTGGAGAATATCAAACCATATATCCACCGATATATAGTATCAATGTTTTCAACAATAAGATGATTAGGGGAAGGCTCCTGGTGAAGTCCAATAATGAACCTTTTCCTAGACCTAAGCCAAACCCCAAGCATACTTCAATATTAAGAAAGTTCATGAATTCACAACCCCAAATGGAGCGTGTGATATTATCTTCAGTATTTACTAACTACTTTCTCAAATTATGGAGCGTGTGATATTATCTTCAGTGTTTACCAACCACTTTCTCAAAGTTAAAATGGAGACGTAGAATCTGTTAATGGATGTACATGTACCTAACTGTAACCAAATCCCAAGCATACTTCCATATAGTCATGAATTCTTGGAGAATATCAACCGATAAATAGTATCAACGTTTTCAACAATACGGAAGATGATTAGGGGAAGGATTCGGTGAAGTCCAAAATATGAACCTTTTCCTAAGCCAAACCCCAAGTATACTTCAATATTGAGAAAGTTCTTGAATTCACAACCCCAAATGGAGCGTGTGATATTATCTTCAGTATTTACTAACTACTTTTTCAAAGTTATGGAGCGTGTGATATTATCTTCGGTATTTACTAACTACTTTCTCAAAGTTAAAAAAGGAGACGTAGATTCTGTTAATGGTTGTACATGTACCTAACTGTAACCAAATCCCAAGCATACTAACATGTAACACCCCGTTCCCAGGGTTGTCACGTCGTATCATCCTTAGCCAGTCAAATACAACCCGTTCCCAGGGTTGTCACGTACAAATCTAGTTTATAATAAACATTTTGGGTTAACACGTGAGTTTAGAAAGTGGTCTCACGACCTAATCTTGAATCCTTAATCTTAGACCCTTAAGACATATTACCCAAAATTAGTAATTCGGTAATAGTCGAAGATGCTTCTATTTGTTTTAGAATACTTTCTTTTTAAGTATAATTTCATCCCTTCAAATCTTCTCTTAAAAGTCCTTTGAATCCTTTGTAAATCTTTTTGATTCTTTTTTTTTACCTATATATATATATATAAAATATCGCTCATACTAGACCGAGAGGGTCTCGACTAGTCAAGTATGGTTAATCAAACAATTAATCTTTTGATCATTAAACAAAGTAAGGTTTAATAACAAAGTCTTCATTCTGGGCAGTTTGACTTTTTAAAGTCAAACTTGCACTAAAACTTCATGTTTACAATTTACATCTCATCTTTTGGTTCAATGACTAATCCTAACATTTTATGCTCGAGTGAACTTATATAAACCTTTTCAAACAAAATCCATGTATATTTGTTCATTAAATTAGTTCTCGGGTCAATTTAATTAAAAACGCCCATTTTGTCCTTGTATAACCCAGATACCATCATCAACAATTCTTTTTTGCGCTAATTAAACCACTAAAATCAGTAAGCTTTTATACTTAGAAAAAGTGCACATGATGATCAACTCAAGTCTTTACATTAGTAGGTAGTTACGTACATACATCAAGTCAAATCTCTCAATCTTTGACTTTTTATGAACATTCACCTAGACTTGACCAAAGAGGGTAAATTCTTACCTTGAATCCATGGATTTTCTTGAATTCAAACTTCAATTTCGTCTCCTAAACAACCCTATATAAAAAGGGTATTATTGGGTCAATCATAATCTCAAGAACCCTAATTTGGTGTGTGAGAAACTTGGCATACCTCAAATCCCTTAAGATCTTCAAGTTTATAACTTCAAGTTGTTATGGATCAAGAGCTCCAAGAACTTAAGATCGGGTCTGCTGCACTCATCTTTCTTTTTCCTTTTTTTTTCTCTTCTCTTTGCCTTCGAACCTGTTGTTGCTTGCGCCTACAGCCCCACACTTTCTTTCTTTGTTTTTTTTTTCCGATCAGATGCAGCAAGTAGCTGCCGCTGCATTTTGTTTGGTTTGGTTTAATGTGGAGATTGGGCCTTAAGCCCATTTTGGGTGTACGTATGTATGCAGCATCATCCAATTTGATTCTTTTTTTTTTGAGTCACATGAACATTGATAGAAACAATATTGATCAAAAACCGTGATCCCTCTTTCATTCATCCTCCATATTTATAAATAATTACAATGACATTAATTACAAAGATATCCCTATTCTATACAAGATTGAACAAATCAAATCTAATTAATAACAAATCTATTTCTAATATAAACATGACTCTAATATACCCCCTCAGTCTAAGGTGGAGGTTCTCGGATACTTAGACTGGAACGAAAGTCATTGAACAGCACACGAGGAAGGCCTTTCGTGAAGATGTCTGCCAGTTGATAACGGGAAGGGACATGAAGTACACGGATCTGGCCTGATTGAACCTTGTCCCGCACAAAGTGAATATCAATTTCGATGTGTTTTGTGCGTTGGTGCTGAATAGGATTCCCGGACATGTATATGGCACTCACATTGTCACAATAAACAATGGAGGATTTTGGAATCGGATGACCGAGCTCGAGTAGCAGGTTCCTGAGCCAACACAATTCAGCCACGGCGTTTGCAACCCCTCGGTATTCTGCTTCGGCACTAGAGCGAGAGATAGTAGTCTGACGTTTGGAGGACCAGGATAGAAGGTTGTCCCCTAGGAAGATGCAGTAGCCGGATGTTGAACAGCGAGTATCGGGACATCCTGCACAGTCAGCATCGGTGTAGGCAATGAGATTGGAAAGTGAGCTGCATTGTAGGTGTAGGCCCATGGTGATGGTTCCTTTAACATATCTCAGAATTCTTTTAAGCAGTGTTGTAAAAATCGCTAATCGGTAGTCGGGCGGCGAGGTAGGGACTAGCGATTAATCGGGATTAATCGGGATCAATCGGATTGGAAATTTATATATAATTTTACAAAATTATATATATACACATAAAAATTTATATATAATTTTCACTATGCTTATTAATTTTTCAATGCTTCAAAATATTTCATAACATCACAATTTATATATATATATATATATATATATACACACACTTACATAAAGAAAGTGTATTTAATTTTTAAAGTTTGAGGTAATAAATGGTAATAATGCAACAAAAAGGGGGGAAAAGGGTAACTCAACCTGTACGATTTATATATATAAAAGATATACACATCTGCGATCAATCGGGAGGTGAAGTAGGGCACCAGCGACATCAAACGACTGAGCAATCGGTAGGAGATGGAGGATCGGGGACTACAAACGACTGGAGGGCTACAATCGGTAGGAGATGGAGAATCATGGACGAGCAAGAATCGGCACGTGATGGAAGAAAGATGATCGGCGACGACAGACGACCGGAGGAGCCACAATCGGTAATTCTAAGCTTCAATTTGTGTAAAATACTCATGGTAATCACCTGTTCTTGGTCTCTGGATCACCGTAGATCTCTAAATCGATGGAATTTGGCCGATTAGGACCTCTAGTCACCGGAATCGGTTGAATCGGCGTCGGCCGATTAGTCCGCTTTTGACCGATTTGGACCGACTAGCGATTTTTGGTCCGACTAGGTCAAAATTAATCAGTACACTGCCGACTAGCGATTAATCACCGATTAATCGGTGACTAATCGCGATTTTTACAACACTGCTTTTAAGAGCATTTAGGTGAGATGATCGTGGGGAGTGCATGTGCATGCACACCTGCTGCACAGCGTAGGATAAGTCGGGGCGAGTAAATGTCAGATACTGAAGGGCACCAGCTAGGCTGCGGAACTGGGTGGCATCAGACAGGAGGTCGCCATCATTTGTACCAAGCTTGCCCATGGTGTCAACAGGAGTGTGAACTGGATTGCAATCCGCCATGTTGGCGCGTGTGAGAATTTCATGGGCATACTTTTGTTGGGAGAGAAACAGTCCAGCTGCTGTGCGGGTGACAGAAATCCCCAAAAAATAACTAAGTTGGCCGAGGTCTTTCATGGCAAACTCGGAGGACAGCAGCTTAAGAAAGTGTTGCTTTAGGGCCGAAGAAGAGGTGGTGAGTATTATGTCGTCCACGTATAAAAGCAGGTAGGCAGTGTTCGGACCTCTTCTATATATAAAGAGAGAATGATCACAGGAGCTTTGGTGAAACCCCAAAGTGGTAACATAGTCGGTGAACCGTTGGTACCAAGCCCGAGGCGCCTGTTTTAAACCATAAAGTGACTTGCGGAGGCGGCAGACATGATGTGGGTAAGATGGATGTCTAAACCCCATGGGTTGGTGCATATAGACGGTTTCTTGTAAATTCCCATGGAGGAACGCGTTTTTAACATCAAGTTGACTAATGTCCCACCCTTGAGAGATAGCAATACTCAAAACAGTTCGTATGGTGGCAGGCTTAACAACGGGACTAAATGTTTCATGGCAGTCTACACCGATTTGTTGTGATCTTCCATCGCATACTAGTCTGGCTTTGTAGCATTCGAGAGATCCATCTGATTTGGTTTTGTGCTTGAAAATCCACATGCACCGAATAATGTTCATGTTCGGTGGACGAGGTACCAGCTCCCACGTGTTATTCTCAATAAGGGCATTGAATTCATCAGTCATGGCGTGGAACCACACGGGTGTGTTAAGAGCATCAGTTGGGTTTCGTGGGATGGGTTCAATATGGGAGGTGGTATTTAGGTTTAGAGAGGAATGAGGTTGTAAGGTACGGGACATGCTACGGGTGACCATGGTTCTGGGGGGTGCCGGTTGAGGTGGAGGTGGAGGGGAAGGAGGGTGTTGGGTGGTTGTGGTGGGGGGCTTGGGCCTTCTAGTGTAGACTTGAAGGAGGGGTTGTTGGGTTGTGGTAGCCTGAGGTAGGGGCTGATTAGTGGGAGCTGATGAGGTGGGTTGGGCTGGCTGGGAATTAAGGGAAGGTGCTGAGATGTTTGGGAGGTGCTGGTTAGGTGTTGGTGTTGGTTGACCAGACAATGGGAGCCAAATGGAGGGATGTGGGTCTGAAGAATGAAGGAAGTCATAGGAAGAGAGGGAAGTTTGTTGTTTGGAGAAGGGGAAAATTGTCTCTTCAAAGACAACATGACGAGAAATAAGGATCTTGTGGGTAGTGAGATCATAGCATTTGTACCCCCTGTGATTGGAGGGGTAGCCGAGGAAGACACATGGGGTTGAGCGGTTTTGGAGTTTGTTTATTGAGGAGGAAGGAAGAAGTGATCAAGAACCTGGAAGGTGGTGCAGTGGATCTGAAAAAGTTCAGACCATGAAGTGTATTGGGTGTTTTCCATCTCCAAAGTGATGGGTATGAAGTTGCGGATATTGGTGACAGTGACGGCTGGGTGAAGGTTAGCCATGAGGGCTGGTGGTGATCGAAGAAGAAGGTGGATTGAAGAAGGAGGGATGATCGGAAGGGTGGGGCCGGCTGGATCAGAAGGCTGATACCATGATAGAAACAATATTGATCAAAAACCGTGATCCCTCTTTCATTCATCCTCCATATTTATAAATAATTACAATGACATTAATTACAAAGATATCCCTATTCTATACAAGATTGAACAAATCAAATCTAATTAATAACAAATCTATTTCTAATATAAACATGACTCTAATAAACATATATATATAAAACTTGTTGCACTTCAATTCTTTCTTTCTTTTGTTTTTTTTTTCATGTAAACTTTAATATATATATATATATATTCTAACGGCGGTTCATCTCGTTTGTGTTTGGGTCCGGTTTGAACCGAAAATAGACGTGTCGTCTTTCAAACTCAACCGACCATCTTTTATTCAAATTTATTTAACCCGTTCAAAACCTATTTGACCTGTCAACAAATAAATTCTTTATTCTTTATTCTTTATATATATAGTTTTGAGATACGAAGTGTTACATCCTCTCCTCCTTAATAGAATTCCGTCCCGGAATTAAGTCTAACCGGTAAATAAGTTCGGGTATTTCCTTTTCATATCTGCCTCAGGTTCCCAAGTGAATTTGGGTCCCCGCTTGGCAATCCATTTCACTTTTATGATCGGTATTCTCTTTCTCCTTAATTTTTTAACTTGTCTTTCCAATATTTCTATCGGTTCTTCTTTGAAATTTAATCTCTCATCTACTAGAATTTCTTCCAACGGAGTTCTGACTGAGAGTCTCGTCTGCCACACATTTCTTTAAGTTAGAAACGTGAAACACGTCATGTATTCCACTTAATTCAGACGGGAGTTCCAGCCTGTAAGCTACTGGTCCAATTCTTTCTGTAATCTTGAATGGACCAATATAACAAGGGCTCAGTTTGCCTCGCTTACCAAACCGAATTGTTCCCTTTCAAGGTGACACCTTTAACATAACTTTATCATTTACTAGAAACTCCAACAGTTTACGCTGCGTAGCTTTTCTGGCGATCTTGTGCCGCCTTTAATCTTTCCTTAATTTGATTGACCTTGTCTGTTGTGTCCAGTATTAATTCTGGTCCAATAAGTTGTACTTCGCCAACCTCATACCAACAAATTGGCGTTCGACATTTTCTCCCATATAATGCCTTGAATGGTGCAGATTTCAAACTTGCATGGTAGCTATTATTGTAAGAAAATTTAATGAGTGGAAGATGTGTGTCCCAGCTACCACTAAATTCTATCACACAAGCATGGCCTTCTAATGTTTGTATCGTTCTTTCACTTTGGTCGTCAGTTTGGGGATGGTAAGCCGTGCTCATGTCAAGTCTAGTTCCCATTGCATTTTGAAAGCTTTGCCAAAACCGTGAAGTAAACTTGCTGTCTCGATCTGAAACGATCGAAAGTGGCACACCATGCTTTGTTACAATTTCATCCACGTAGATTTGTGCCAATTTTTCTAATTCATATGATTCTTTAATAGCTAAAAAGTGTGCATATTTAGTTAATCTGTCGACAATTACCCAAATGGCATCATTTCCTTTCTTGGTCCTCGGCAACTTCATGACAAAATCCATCGTAATCTTCTCCCATTTCGTATTTCTAGAGGTTGTAACTTACCTTATGGCTTTTGGTGTTCAGCCTTCACCTGTAAGCAGGTTAAACACCTTTCAACGTATCCCGCTATATCCTTTTTCATCCCTGGCCACCAGTATGAATTCTTGGAGAATATCAAAGCATATATCCAATGATATATAGTCTCAACGTTTTCTACAATACAGAAGATGATTAAGGGAAGGCTCCCGGTGAAGTCCAATAATAAACCTTTTCCTAGACCTAAGCCAAACCCCAAGCACACTTCAATATTAAGAAAGTTATTGAATTCACAGCCCCAAATGGAGCGTGTGATATTATCTTCAGTATTTACTAACTGCTTTCTCAAAGTCATGGAGCGTGTGATATTATCTTTGGTATTTACTCACCACTTTCTCAAAGTTAAAAAGGATACCTATATTTGTTAACGGATGTACATGTACCTAACTGTAACCAAACCCCAAGCATACTTCAATATAGTCATGAATTCTTGGAGAATATTAAAACATACATCAACCGATATATAGTATCAACGTTTTCAACAATACGGAAGATGATTAGGGTAAGGATCCGGTGAAGTCTAAAATATGAACCTTTTCCTAGACCTAAGCCAAACCCCAAGCATACTTCAGTATTAAGAAAGTTCTTGAATTCACAGCCCCAAATGGAGCGTGTGATATTATCTTCAGTATTTACTAACTACTTTCTCAAAGTTATGGAGCGTGTGATATTATCTTCGGTATTTACTAACTACTTTCCCAAAGTTAAAAAGGAGACCTAGATTATGGTTTGATTTGAGATTTTGGGAGTTTGGGATTTCAAAGTTCTTCAGTCCACGGAATGACGTTCATTCGCATCACATGGTCGACTGAATGAGGAGGTTCAACCGAATGAGAGCCTTTCGGGCCATCTGGTCATGCGAATGAGTGGGCTGAACCGAATGACTTCATCCGTGTGTCATTCGGATGGCACCATTCATTCGGCCAGTTTTCTCATTCGCCTGAGTCTCATTCGGATGGTGTATGTTCATTCGCACCATTGGAACACTTGTATTTAAAATTTTGTTTTTGTTCAATTGTTTACTGAACTGACTTGTTGTTTCTCTTGTGTTTCCAAAAACAACATTTGTGCACATATTGATGTTACCACGACGAATGCCAGACATTTTACAGATGAAGAAGAACGTGTACATGAAGGGAGACAAGTAGTTTTTTATGTACACGAGATTTCTACGGATGATCTTCGATGCTCAAGTGCCGAATCTACCCAAGGCCAACTCAGACATCATCAGACTAGAGCACATGAATGATATTACCCTCAACAGGGTTCTTTCTTATCGGGGAAAGGAGAGGAAGCCTCCTACTCGTCGTCTGTTTGGCCACCTCCTCAATCCTGATTATAATTTTGTCTTGATAATAATGTCTTTTTTGAATTTCACTCTTCTTATTTTGTTGTGAAGGACGAGTCTACACAAACTACCCTCCTTACGGGTCCCAGTGAGCAGGGCTTGTACTCCATCCGCCTTCCACAACTCAAGTGTCTACCTAAGGTTGCCTTCACTGCTGTCAAAGCTCCGCTTAAGACATCCTCATGCTCAAGTTTTTCGTTCAGTTATTTCTTATTGTTCTTTACCTGTTTCTGATAAACCAAATAATATTTTGTGTTCTTGTCAAATGGGAAAATCTTCAAAATTATCTTTCTGATTCAACTTTTCGTAGCAATAATATTTTAGATCTTGTTTATTGTGATGTTTGGGGCCCTTCTCCCTCACCATCTTTTGATGGTCACCGTTATTTCTTATTATGTGTTGATCATTGTACTCGTTATATGTGGATTTATCATCTAACACAAAAATCTGATGTTTATCTCACCTTAACAAACTTCATCACCCAGGTTGAACAACAATTTAATACCAAATTAAAATCAATCCAATCTGATTGGGGAGGGGAATTCCGCTCCCTTACCAGCTTGTGTCGAAATCTGGGCATTATTCATCGTCGTTCTTGTCCACACACAAGCGAACAAAATGGTATTGTTGAATGACGCCATCGTCATGTTGTGGAAACTGGATTGACTCTCTTGGCTCAATCCAGTCTCCCTCAACGGTTCTGGCAGTTTGCATTTGAAACAGTCGTATACTTAATTAACCGCCTAACTTCTCGTGTATCATCCAACAAATCTCCTTTTTAGCATGTCTTTAAACGTAAACCTGATTACTCGTTTCTACGAGTCTTTGGCTCTCAATGTTTTCTGATAGAGATCTTATTCTATTTTGTTGATTAATAGTATTTTGTAATTGTGGGAGGGGGGTAAGTGTAGTTTCTAATTCTATAAATAAGGATGATTAGTTTTGTGAGAGGGGAAGAGAGATTATTGTTTAGATTGTTAGACTCAGTGTTTGACATTGAGGAGGGCATAGCCCTGGGACCACTAGTTGGTTAATTGTAGATCCTTGTGATCATATCCTTCATATTCAAGTTGAATTGCATTCTGATTTCATCAAATTCGTATTTCAATTTGAGTTGTGATTTGAATCTCTATCATTTTCCTTATCTTCGGCCATATAACCGTCACAAAATCGAATTTCGTTCAACTCCTTGTGTCTTCCTTGGCTATAGTCTTTCCCATCATGGTTATCGGTGCTTTGATCCATCTACTGAACGTATATACATCGCTCGTCATGTTCGTTTCAATGAACAAATCTTTCCTTATCAACCATCACCCACTCCATCACCACCACCTACTTCCCCATATATCTCCATTTTTCCAGCACCTCCACCTGGTTTTCCACCAGAACCCACCCATTCTCCACAACCATCATCGGCTTCACCTTCAATCCCTTCTTCCTCTTCTACTACTACCAATCTTCCACCTTCTGCATCTTCTTCTCCACCTAATATGACTTCCATACCACATTCCCTACCCAATTCCCCACCACCTCCACCTTCTCCTCAATCCCAGCCACCTCAACGCACCAAGCCATCTAACCTTCGCCCCAATCCAAAACAAACCGAACGTTACAACCCTGCTGATGGATGGTATCCGAAATTAACAGAAATGAACAATCAAGAACACAATTAGAAATCGATCCTTTGATCTCTTTTATTATTTTTCTGCTTGCGAACAAATACAGAAGATTGACTATTTATAGTCAATTATTACTTACAACAGAAAACAAACTTTTGTAACTAACTACTAAACAACTTTTCAATTACAAGATTAAACTAACAATTCACCCTCCTAAGCTTGTAATTTCCTTCATACCAAGCTTGTTCTTCATCTCCTCGAACTTTACTCTTGGAAGGGCTTTAGTTAGTACATCTGCTTTCTGTTCCTCACTGCATACAAATTCCACTCTAATCTGCTCCTTTTCAACAGCTTCACGAATAAAATGATATCTTGTATCAATATGCTTACTTCGAGCATGAAACACTGGGTTCTTTATAAGTGCAATGGCAGATTTGTTATCTACTTTAATTTCCACCTGCTCCTCTCTATCTCCTGTCAATTCTGCTAATAGCCCTCTTAGCCAAATAGCCTGACATGCAGCTGTTGATGCTGCCATAAACTCTGCCTCACATGAAGATAGAGCCACTGTAGACTGCTTCTGAGAGTTCCAGGTGATGAGGCTGCTTCCATAGAAGAACACCATTCCAGTGGTACTTCTGCCATCATCTCTATCAGTAGAGTAACTGCTATCACTGAACCCATGCAACTCAGCTCTTCCTTTCCTTTGATAGCACAATCCCAAACTGGTTGTACCTTTCACATATCTCAGAATATGCTTCAAAGCTTGCAAATGAACCACTTTAGGAGCCTGCATATATCTACTGATATATCCAACTGCATAGCACAAGTCAGGCCTAGTGTGGATTAGGTACCTCAAACAACCTACCCATTTTCTGAACTGAGTAGGGTCAGCATCTCCTCCTTCATCATGTTTGGATAACCTCAGCCCCGGCTCCATTGGAATCTTTGTTGAGTTACATTCCATCAATCCTGCCTCCTCTAGGATTTTCTGTGCATAACTGGTTTGCTGCAGTTTGATCTCCTCCTGAGTTTGTGTGACTTGAATTCCCAAGTAATAAGACAGCAGCCCCAAGTCCACCATCTCAAATCTTTCTTCCATCTTTCTCTTTACCTCCTGTATCTTCTCAGATTTTTCTCCAGTTATTAGCAAGTCATCAACATAAACTGCTATCAACAGGACATCTCCTTTGGCACCCTTTCTATAGACTGCAGGTTCATACTTGCATCTTTTAAATCCCAGCTCCTTCAACACACCATCCAGCTTCAGGTTCCAAGCCCTAGGAGCTTGTTTTAGGCCATACAGAGCCTTAAACAGTTTATACACTTTCTGTTCAGCCCCTTTCTTAATGAACCCATCAGGTTGTGATACATATACCACATCCTTTAACTCACCATGAAGGAAGGCTGACTTCACATCCATGTGATGAACCATAGTTACCAGATTCGCTGGCAGAGATGCGATTTTCGTTTCGGTTCGTTTCGAACCTGTTCGGATTCGCTAGCGTACCGATCGCTAGGGTTCGCTGGAAGAAATCGCTACCAAATCGCGAACAGGATTCATGAAATCGTCGATTCCAGAAATATGAAATCGAGAATTACAGACTTCAAAATCGCGAATTTGGTTCCAATAAATAGCGAATTAAGTACCGCGTACCTTCAATTCGGTTCGTGATTTGAGAATGGAGGGAAAATTGCAAACGGTCGCCGACTGTCTCCTCGTCTTCAACCTCGGATTCGCTGTTCTAAGCACTGTTCCAACTTTCCAACTTCGAATTCACATTGTTCAAACATCGAATTTAATTTCTGAAAGAGTGAAAGACTGAAACACCTATAAATAGGTACGAATTTCACTTGATTTTCATCATCAATTTCTATCAGTCTTCTCTTCTACTTCTAAATCATTCTTTTGTTCACGAAATGGCTTTTGGGAAGAAGCAAGATAGTTTGCAAGATGAAACTAATGAAAGCGATAGTGTAACACATGTAAGCGGGTCGCAAGGCTTTATTGATCTTGATGATGATGATGTGGAGCAGCAGACTTCAATGCCTAGTGGGAGCCAGACAGGAGGAGCAAGTGGCAGTAACAGTAACACTCAAAAAGCAACCGTGGAAAAAGATGCTACCAAACCCCTTTTAGATGAAATTACTTATGTGGGTGCAACAAACACAAAGAATACAGGAGGTTCTAAGCCATGGATATGCAAACACTGTAAGGGAAAGTTTACTAGTAGCTATACTAGAGTTCATGTTCACTTTTTTGGGGCTGGTTTGGGAAAAAAGGCCGATATTAAAAGATGTCCCGTTGTTCTTAGGGATAAAAATATGTTTGATAGACTATCAAATAAAGTAAAACAAGCTGAGTATTCTGGTGTTTCTAAATGTTTAAAAAATTCCGTCCTTTCTAAAAATTCATCTTCAAAAAACCGAATAGAAGAATCTTTTGGCATCTTAGAAAGAAACGCGGTGGACTTAAAGGTTATTAGAGGATTGTGTGCGAATGGCATTCCTTTTAATGTATTGCGTAACCCGCAATTTATTGAAATGATTAGTGCCATTAAGCATGCCCCTGAAGGTTATAAGCCCCCTTCGTGTGAAAAGGCAAGGACCGTTTTACTTGACGAGTGTGTACGAGATGTTGAAAAAGATCTTACGCCCATCAAAGACACTTGGTACACGCAAGGGGTCTCGATCGTCTCCGATGGATGGTCCAACGTTAAGCACGATCCACTAATTAATGTTCTTGCAGTGAATTCTCGTGGTGCAACATTTATGTATGCGGAAAACTTTTTAGGGGTTGAAAAAACGGGGCTAGTGATTTCTCAATTTCTTATTGGAGCTATTGAGCAGATTGGACCTTCAAATGTTTTGCAAGTTGTAACGGATAATGCGGCTAATTGCAAAGCGGCCGGAAAAGAAATCGAGAAGGTATACAAACACATTTTTTGGTCCCCTTGTTGCGTGCACACATTAAATTTGATTTTTAAGGACTTTGCTAAAGAATTTTGTTGGCTATTCACCACATACAAGAAAGGTAAGACTATCGTCAAATACTTTCTTAATCACACGCACGCATTAGCAATATTTAGAGAAAACTCCAAGTTGGAGTTGTTAAAAGTTGCAAAAACACGCTTTGCATCGCACTATATCCTCTTAAGAAGGCTACTAGATTGTAGAGAGGCACTTGCCACGACTATTGTTCTTAATTCATGGCGGGAATGGGTGAAGAACGGGGACGAAAACACTCGCAAAAATGGGGGAGTAGTTGCTGAAACCATTAAAGATGACGAATTTTGGGATGACGTTGAAAACATTTTGGCTATTACAAAACCAATTTTCTTGCTTGTTAAATTTTGTGATGGTGAAGGTCCAAAGATGGGTGAAATATATGAGAGAATGGATAACATGCTTGGAGAAATCAAAGATGTTATGAAGGAAAACAAATTCTCTATCTATGGCGCTGAAGTGGAAAAAATTGTTCTTGCTAGGTGGGAAAAAATGACAATCCCACTTCATTGTTTGGGTTTCGCTTTGAGCCCAAGATTTTATGATAAAAATTATCTTCAAAAGTTGGCACCCGGTGGGATGGAAAGAAAAGCTCCTAACACGGATATTGAAATTGTCAACGGTGTGATGGATGCGTTTAAAAGAATTGCGGAAAATGAAGATGAATTTAAATTGTTACGAGAACAGTTCGCAAGATTTCACATGAAGAAAGGTATATATTCTAGAACAGCAACGCAAGCCGACGCAGTTACAATGGATGCAATTGATTGGTGGGGGACATATGGAGCGGAGACTCCTGAACTCGCGGAAGTAGCTAAAAAAGTTCTCTCTCAACCGATTAGCAGCTCTTCAGCAGAGAGAAACTGGAGTACATACTCCTATATTCACAATGTCAAGAGAAATCGTTTGAATGCCAAAAGAGCGGATAAACTTGTATTTATTCACTCTAACATTAGACTCCAATCACGTTTTTCTGAATCGTATAAATCGGGCCCCAATAAAAAATGGGACATGAATCCAGAAAGTGCGTACATAGAAGGTTCAAGTGCACGTCTTGAAGAAATGGTTTGGGAAGATCTTGAAGACCAAGAAGTTGACAACAGGAAAGGAAAAAAACAACGAGTTGATTAGATTATTAGAAATTGTAACCTCTTTGCTTCTTTAGTGTTTTAATTTATTTTGGATCTTGTTTTGTTTTATAATTTTGGAATCTATTGTTGAATGGGAATATATGTTTTTAGATATATAATTTTGTTATTTTTAATATATGTGAAGCGAACCGAATTTATTGGTACACCGAACCGGATCGTACCGGAATGAACCTACCCCCCTACGAATCGGGTTCGTGGCCTCTAGCGAATCGCGAACCCGTACCTCGTTCCCGAACCGGAGCGAACCGCGAATCAGGTGACTATGTGATGAACCCACCATCCTTTTTCAGCAGCCACAGCCAAAATCAATCTTACTGTTTCTATCCTAGCCACCGGGGCAAATACCTCTTCAAAGTCAACTCCATGTTGCTGCACATATCCTTTAGCAACCAACCGAGCTTTGTATTTAGTAATTTTCCCTGTGGCATCTTTTTTTACCTTGAAAACCCACTTCAAGCCAATTGGGACAGCACCCTCTGGCCTTTCAGTGAGCTCCCAGGTTTTATTTTTTTCAATAGACTTGATTTCAGCAGCCATGGCATCTTCCCATTCCTTAATTCCTTTTGCCTCTTTGTAACTGGCTGGTTCCCCTTCTAATAACAGCAGCTGAGATTCCTGTGCCCTGTCATAAATTTCATTCAGATTCCTTGATCCCCTTAGGGGTATGTGATCATACCTGTCATCAAGAGCAACTTTAGGATCACCAGGTCTATCTACATCAGTAGGCTGCCTTTCCAACATTGGACCTCTTCCTTTGACTGTTGTCTCTGGACTGCTCCATATTGGCTCATACTCAACATCCTCATAATCTTCACCCCCTCATTCTTATCCCATTCCCATAGCCTTGTCTCATCAAACTGGACATCCCTTGTAACATGGATTCTTCCAGTTTCTGGATCTAGCATTCTATAGGCCTTAGTCTTTGGTTGACAGCCCAAGTTCACCAGCCTCCTGCTTCTGTCATCTAGCTTTTTCAGATTTACCCCAAGGACCTTTGCATAGCCAATACACCCGAATACTTTCACATGATCCAGCCTTGGTCTTCTGCCTTTGATGGCCTCATAAGGAGTGACTTCCAGTGCTTTAGTGGGAGATCTGTTCAAAATGTAGACTGCATGCCTCACTGCTTCCCCCCACAGATCTTGGGGAAGTTTCATGGCCTTTAGCATGCATCTTGTCATGCTCATGACAGATCTGTTTCGCCTCTCCACAACCCCATTTTGCTGTGGGGAATATGGTGAGGTGAGCTGGTGATACAAACCTGTATTTGAGCATAACAGTTTGAACTCCTTTGAAGTGAACTCACCTCCATTTTGCTGTGGGGAATATGGTGAGGTGAGCTGGTGATACAAACCTGTATCACCTCCATTATGGTTTCTGGTGTGATGGGTCCACACACATCAGCATACACCAGGTCTAGTGGCTGCTCAGCTTTGTATCTTGTTTCCCTTGGAAAGGGGGCTCTTGACTGTTTCCCTGCCATACAACAGTCACACACCTGTGATGGGTGTGTGATCTTGGGAATCCCTTGAGCCATTTCTTTCTTGGACAGTCTTTGAATTGACTCAAAGTTGAGATGGCCCAGCCGAGCATGCCATAGCCAAGCTGTGCTCACCCCAACTTGAGTCAACAGACAGATTGGTGCAGCCACTTTGAGTTCAATTTTGTAAAGCCTGTTTGGGGCCCTTGGTACTTTCATCAACAGGGCACCACTTGCTTCAACTACCCACAGATGATCATCCTTCATCTTTACTTCATAACCAATTTCAGTGAGCTGTCCGAGGCTTATGATATTACTTCTCAAAGTGGGAATGTAATATACCTCGGTTAGTACCCTTTGGTCCTTGTTTTTGCATTCCAGAACTATATCACCCTTGCCTTCAATGCTCACACAGGAGCCATCACCAAATCTCACATTTCCACTTACATTTCTATCCAATTTTGCAAAGAGCTCCTTGGTTCCAGTCATGTGGTTGCTGGCCCCATTGTCCAGGAACCACACACCCTTTTCTTCACTTGAAAATCTTTTCGGGAGGACTCTTTCTTCATTCAGAAACACTGCAAGAGTCATCATGAGAGCTGGCCCATCTTCTCGAGAATCAGTCAGATTTGATTCTTCCTTCTTTGGGTTTGTGGGACACTCAGAAGCATAGTGTCCCATTGCATCACACCTGAAGCACTTGATCTTGGTCTTGTGCTTATTCTTTCTTGACTGATAACTTGTGGAGGGTTTGTCTTCAGCCTTTCCTCTACCCGCAGGCCCTCTGCCCCTGCCTCTGCCTCTGGGCCCTTGTCTCCCGGCTCCCCTGCCTGCTCCTTGGCCAGCCTCAGGTCTCTTCTTGGCTTGCCATTCATCATAACTCAGGAGCAGTTAGTCCGACTTGCTAGAGATCTGTTTTTCTTTCATCTTGGTTCGCTCTTCGAATGCCTTTAACCTGCCAATTGCCTCTTGAAATGACATTGCATTCAGATCTGCAAACTGCTCTATCGAGGCCACAATGGCCAAGAATCTTTCTGGGACCGAGCCTAGGAGCTTCCTTACCAGTGTCCTGTCATCAATCGTGGATCCTAAGCCATTGGCCTTTGAGACCAGATGGCTTAGTCTTCCGGCAAAGTCATCAATTCCTTCATTCTCATTCATTTTCATGGCCTCCAACTCAGATTGAAGGGTCTGCAACCTTGCTTCTCGCACCCGATCTGCGCCGACAAATCTGACCTTCAAAGCCTCCCAGATCTGTTTGGCTGTTTGATATTGTGCGACTTGTAACACCAGCTCCTCCGGTATTGCCTGATACAACAGGGCAACAGCCATATCATTCTTCTTTGCATCGACCGCCGTGCCAATTCCGGGTTCGAGTGCTTCGAGAATCCCATGTACCTTGAACACCGCCTTCAACCTAATCGCCCAAATGTTGTAATTGTTCACGTTCAACATCGGACATTGTAAAGAAGCTGTGCCGCTCTCCTTCGCTGTTACAATCGCCCCTGCGTTCGCTCCGTCGGCCATAATTGTTCTTCTCCGTCTTCGGTAATACTGTAATGGCGATTCTCGATCCAGCCCTTCGAATCGAGCGATCGAGGGTTGTCTTCCTACTCGAATCCTTCCACCGATCCTGATTTCCTCGCCAATTTCATCCAATTTCAGAGAATTTGAGCACCGCAGCTCTGATACCACTTGATGGATGGTATCCGAAATTAACATAAATGAACAATCAAGAACACAATTAGAAATCGATCCTTTGATCTCTTTTATTATTTTTCTGCTTGCGAACAAATACAGAAGATTGACTATTTATAGTCAATTATTACTTACAACAGAAAACAAACTTTTGTAACTAACTACTAAACAACTTTTCAATTACAAGATTAAACTAACACCTGCTGCCTATACCGCCACCACATCCTCTACTTTACCTCTTGAACCCACCAGCTTTACTGTTGCTAACAAGTCTGTTGAATGGCGCCAGGCTATGTCTGATGAATTGGACACGCTTCATAAAAATGGCACATGGACACTTGTGCCTCCTGTTCCTAATGCTAACATTGTTGATTGTAAATGGGTTTACAGGTTGAAAACTAATGCACATGGTAAGATTAGTAGGTACAAAACCCGGCTTGTTGCCAAGGGCTTTCATCAACAACATGGTGTGGATTATCATGAGACCTTCAGTCCGGTCATTAAACCTGCCACCATTCGCACTATCTTATCATTGGCAGTCACAAATAAATGGCCGCTCAGGCAGTATCTATCCAAACTGCCTTCCTGCATGGCGATCTTGAAGAAACAGTATACATGCGCCAACCTCCAGGCTTCATTAATCCTGCTAAGCCTCACCATCTCTGCTTATTACACAAGTCCCTGTACGGTCTCAAACAGGCCCCTCGTGCCTGGTTCAACAAATTGTCCACAACCCTTCATCAGTTAGGCTTTTATGGGTCCAAAACTGATCCATCATTGTTTATTCTTCACTCCAAGGGCTCTCTTATTTATCTTCTCGTTTATGTTGATGATATAATTATTACAGGGAGTGATTCTACTGCAGTTGCACAGATAATCACCCAACTTAATTCAGTTTTTGCCCTCAAGGACATGGGACAATTACATTATTTTCTGGGGATTGAGGTTGTCCATCAAGGCCATAATTTAATTCTTTCACAGCGCAAATACATTGGTGACATCCTCCACAGGGCTGGTTTGGCAGATTGCAAACCCATCTCTACTCCCATGAGCACCTCTTCTGTATTACTGCCGGATGATGGTCCATTACTTGATGATCCTTCTAGGTACAGGCAAACTGTCGGTGCTCTTCAATATGTCACACTCTCTCGTCCTGATATTGCGTTTGCTGTGAACAAGGTTTGTCATTTCTTGCATGCTCCCACTGATAACCACTGGGCTGGTGTTAAACGAATTCTACGCTATCTCAAAGGTACACTCAATATGGGATTATGGATTCGTCATAACACTAGTCACCGACTTCAAGCATTTTCAGATTCACATTGGTCCACCAATCTCCAGGCGTTCTCGGATTCTAATTGGGCTGGTTGTCCAATCGATCGTCGATCCACGGGGGGATTTGCTATCTTTCTAGGATCAAATCTCATTTCTTGGTCCGCTCATAAACAACAAACTGTCTCACGCTCTTCAACAGAATCTGAGTACAAGGCCATTGCAAATACAGTTGCCGAATTGATTTGGCTAAAATCTCTTCTTCGAGAACTTGGTTTACATATTGAAGCGCCAACACTTTGGTGTGACAACCTTGGAGCAACTTATCTTACAGCCAATCCAGTTTTTCGTGCCAGAACAAAACATGTTGAAGTTGATTATCATTTTGTTCATGAACAAGTTGCTCAGGGAAAACTCAGTGTCAAGTTTATCTCAACAGATAATCAAATAGCTGATATCTTTACAAAGCCTCTTTCTTCTCAGAAATTTGAGTTTCTCAGATCCAAGTTGCAGATTGCTAATCGCCCTGCACTTGCGGGGGAATATTAGACTATATTGATTAATAGTTTAAATAACTTATTAATATTTTCTAATAGTCTAGGGTATCTAAATGTAATTAGTATCTCTTTATATTTGGTTGTAATTCTCTCATTATGAAATACACAAAACTATTTCTCACGTTTGATTTATATCGTTCTAAAGTACCGTCAGATTTGGTTTTGTGTAAAAATCCACATGCTTCGAACCATGTTCATGTCTGGGCATTTTGGCACTAGGTCCCACGTGCTATTATTAATAAGGGCTCGGAACTCATCGGTCATGGCTTGTTTCCAATCCGGTTTACGAAGGGCATCAATAGGATTACGGGGTAAAGGAGAAACGTGTGAGGTGGTAATATTGAGGTTGAGTGGTTGTTAAAGTTTGGAGATGCCCGACATACTTCGGATTTGGATGGTTCGGGAAGGAACTGGTGGTGTTGGGGGTGGGGGTGGGGTAGGAGTGGGAGTTGTGTGGCCAGAAATGTTGTTTGTAGTTGGATGTGGCTGAGT